>OY992889.1:51558588-52158588 GCA_963921405.1 Cepaea hortensis | reverse complement strand
CTACCGTGACCCCCATGGACACTCATACCATTGTGGAAATCAAATCGCCGGTGTCTGATTTCGAACCCGGTATGCGGGATTGTGAAACTGTCTCTAAGCCACAGATACAGGAAACGACAGAAGCATCAGCGCATTTAAACATTCGTTTGTTGTCTGTCGAATACAAAACGCGAAACATCTTTTCTTTCTTGAGAATAAGGAAGGAAGGACGGACGGGCGGACGGAAGGTCGGACTGACGGACGAAAGGAAGGACGACAGACAGACAGACAGACAGACAGACAGACAGACAGACAGACAGACAGACAGACAGACAGACAGACAGACAGACAGACAGGAAGGAAGGAAGGAAGGAAGGAAGGAAGGAAGGAAGGAAGGAAGGAAGGAAGGAAGGAAAGGAAGGAAGGACAACAAAACCACATCTCTAACTTAAAACTGGTTTTAACGCTGGTTTGTGGGAGGGATGGGGGGGGGGGCCTGGCTGGCTGTGGAATCATCTTTATTAGGCTGGCAGAGCTCAACATCAAGTATTGTTTACTTCCTAATAATAGTAATAGTCTCATATGGTCATGCTGAATTGTATTATTTAATTTGCTATGCACATTTAATAAAAGTCATTTCTATATGACTGCTGCCTTGACCAAGTGCGCAACTGAAGACATAACATAAGTCTTACTTTGACTAACTAAAACCGCACATTGAACATAATTATATCTATTTCCAATATCCAATATAATTTAACGAGTCTTGGTAAATGGTTTTGGTTGGTCTATACTTTGCCAGTTTGGCGGCGTCTCTGCTGGCCTTACAAGATTGTCTGGACTGAAACGTGTCAAGAAATCATAAGAACCTTATTGTGACAAGCTTTTAATGCTCACGATTGATCCTGTCAAGAAATGTACTTATTAGTGTGCGCCCTCTAAGGAAATAATTTCTTGTGATTTACGTAAACGGTTACATCTTCGCTATGTTGACGTGCATGTATAATGTAGACTTCCAGTATAAATTTCCTGACTATCCTTTTCATCTCCTTATTTCTTGTTTCATTTCCTGGATTTCTCTGCTTATTTAATTATTAATTTAGGATGTGCAGATCGATGTTTGTGGAGTGTGATAATTTCTGTTTTCAGCAAGACATTCTAAATTGCGAACTAACGTGAGCAATTATGAACAGATAAAGCCAGGAGTATGATAAATATGTTTTGTCAACGGATCTCCCTATTGCAAAATAATAATTTGGGATATCAAAGATAAACTAGGAAAAGTTGGAGGTTATACGAGGACGAGTCAATAAGTAATTCACACAATTCTGTGGGATGGCAGGTAAATGTAGTTGGTGTTTTCTACAGTTGTCATTAGTGACAGCAACATCGAACTTTATATTCCCGTTCATCAGGTGGCGCTAGATGTCTCATGCGCATGAGCAGCGCATAAACAAAATGGTGACTGTACTTACGGAGTTTACAACCAAAGAGCAACGTGCTATTGCGCGTTTTTTTTTTTTTTTTTTTTGTTTTTTTTTTTGTGTGGGCAAAAGGACTTCCAGCAAAGGACATTCATTAGGAAATGCTTCCTGTTTATGCTGACAAATGTTTGTCCCGTAAAGCGGTGCATACCTGGGTAGAAAAATTTTCTCAAGGACGCTCTAAAATTGGTGATGAAATCCGATCAGGTCGTCCTGTTGAGATTGCAACAGAAGCATCCGTGCAGCGGGTGGAGGAGATGATTAGAGTTGACAGGCGAGTAAGGATAGATTCTGTAGCATCTGCGATAGGGTGCTCACATGGTTCAGCATACAGCATAATGCATGATCGGTTGAAATGTAAGAAAGTGTGCTCAAGGTGGGTACCCGAACAATTGAAGGAGGAACACAAAATGAACCGATTTGGTCTATCCTTGCATCATCTCTGTCGATACGAAGATGAAGGAGAAGACATGCTGAACAGGATTGTTACTGGAGACGAATCATGGGTGCATCACTACCAGCCCGAATCAAAGCGGACTTCAATGCAATGGAAACATCCCTCTTCGCCTTGTGTCCAAAAATTCAAGGTTATGCCATCAGCAGGGAAGGTTATGCTGACAGTGTTCTGGGATTTTCAAGGAGTGCTTTTAACCAATTTCATGAAGAAAGGTGACAATGTGAATTCTGAATCGTACTGTGAAGTTCTATCGATGCTTCATGATGCAATTCGAAGAAAACGTTCAGGACTGCTGACTAGAGGAGTGTTGCTTCTTCATGACAATGCCAGACCACATACGGCTCGATTAATGTGAAGTGAAAACTTGGTTTAGAAAACAGAGCACGCAGTTCTATGCAGCCGGTTTGGGAGGACTGATAAAACGATGGGATCAGTGCATCAATGTTGGTGGAAATTGTGCTTATAAATAAAGGGACAATGTATGTATATAAATAAACTGGTTTCAAGTTGTTATCATATTTAGTTATTTTTCTACAGTCATTTGTGACTTACTTATTGACTTCCCCTCTTAATATTCACAATCTGCGTTGTGCAGATAACTCATAATTTATAGCTAAAAACGCAAGAGATCTTCGGCAACTATTGGGCATTGTAATATAGAGTGCAAAAAAGGCAGACTTTCATTGAATATCGCAAAAACAGAAACCGGTTACATCAATGAAGATGATAATGTCACAATGTGACATTACAATAGAAGGACAATTGCTTACTCAAGTCCTTAAATTCACACGCACGCACGCACGCACGCACGCACGCACGCACGCACGCGCACACACACACACACTCACACACACACACACACACACACACACACACATATATATATATATATAATACAAAGGCATTTCACTGTTGAGCCTTACTGGGAAAATATTTTGCAAAATTCTAGAAAAAAGATTACGAACTACTTTAGAACCCCAGCAAAGCGAAATGCTACTTGGATTTAGGAAAAACAAAGGATGCACAGATGCCATTTTCGCTCTTAGACAACTTATAGAAAAATCAGTCGAATTCAATGAAATACTCTACTTAGCCTTTGTCGACCAAGAAAAGGCATTCGATAGAGTAGATAGAAACAAGCTGTGGGAAATCCTTAAACAATATGGAGTGAATACACATCTAACAAACCTATGCTTATGGGAATGTCCCGAATGCTGTGATGTCGGTTCCTAAATCAATCAATCAATCAATCTAACAAACTTATGTAGAAGTTTATACAACAACAGTGAATGCATAGTGAGAGCAACTGGAGGACACTCAGAACCCTTGACCATAAGATCTGGAGTACAACAAGGTTGTGTCCTGTCCCCTCTCTTGTTCATAACATATATAGACAACATATGTAAAGAAACCAGCCAAGCAGAGACAGCAAGAATATCGCATGACGAGAACACAGAAGAAGAACCATCTGCAAATCTAACCATTAGAGAACTCCTGTTTGCGGATGACCAAGCACTAATAGCAAAATCAGAAGCTGAATTACAAGACCACATGAATAGTCTAAACGAAATGTGTAGGGAACATAACATAAAAATTAACACAAGCAAAACAGAGGTAATGACTATAATCAAAGAAGAACAAACAACAATAAATCACCTAAACGAACATCCCGTGAAACAAGTAAAGAGTTTCAAGTACCTAGGAAGTATAATATCATCATATGGCAGATCAGAAGACGAGATCGAAAATAGGTGCAATAAGGCAAATCAACTTATTGGACAAATGGCACCAATACTAAAGAACAATCATGTATCAATAACTACTAAGAAAGCACTTTACAACACAATCTTCCTGCCAACTTTATGCTACCAATGCCAAACCTGGACAATGAGAGAAAAAGAGAAAAGAAAAATCACAACAGAAATGAGGTTCCTGAGAAGAATACTCAACGTATCAAGAAGAGATAAGATCAGAAATGAAGAAATCGGGACTAAAGTGGGGGTTAAAGCAGCACTAGATGTTATCAGAAAGCAGCAAGTCAAATGGTTTGGCCATGCAAGTAGGTTACCAGTCAACAGCATACCACAGCAAGCAATGATGTACAGACCAGATGGAATCAGAGGAAGAGGCCGACCACGTAAACGTTGGACGGAGGGAATAGCAGAGTCCATGGGAATATCGATATATGAAGCCCATAATCGGGCACTCTCACGAAGTTTATACTTCACCTCGACACCGCAAGGTACACGGGGAACATGATGAGATGAGATGAGATATATGAAGGCACTGATAACATCGGATGGGCCATACATGACGGAGATTAAGGACAGAATAGGCCAAGCATAATCTGCACTGTTATTTAGTTAGTCGAGGTTCCAACTTCACGGCAACGGGTCGTCCCCATTATGCTCCATTCCCGTGCCAGAGAATACCACACACAATGCTTCCCACTGTCCAATGTGAAAAGCGGAATAGACAGGAGTCTCGGCAATCCAAGAGCCTGCGCAGGTACACTGTGCATAATGCCAACACAAAATTCATCCACGAATACCACAGTTCATCGTCGATGGACTCGGCAGTCACTAGCAAGACCTCATTGACCCGGGTTTTCTCACATGACCGGTCTCTTCCCGCAGGGCGACCCTCCGAAAGTGTCGCACAAAGCACGAACTCCGCAGCTTCAGCGCCGATTCCCAGGAGTCTCCCGAAAAATGCACTCGTGAACCGAAAGGGCAAAACAGTCAATTCAGCAACCGCCGGTAGCCATTGTTCCGAACATGCAGTTCACTGTACAGGACAGGTGTAAAAGCATTCCACGCGAATTTCACAGCTCACGGTGTCGTCCACGTACTCACTCAGTAGCAGGGCGACGGAACCATGTACTACTAGTCCAACATGAGGAAAATGCGATTGCAAACCGCATAAACACGCCACAGGCCATAGCGGTTCAATGCCTAACGGCCATGCTGGTGATCGGAAGTCATAATCTGCACTTCAGAAGGTGAAAGGTATACAGAAAGGCAGACCTAATAAGGCGAACTCACCTGGGACCCAAGAAATAGTTCTTCTTATCAGAAATTCCTCTTATAAGAGTGCAAGCATATAGTAATGCATTTACAACGTACAATACAATAGTGTTCTTCACAACATAAATTCGCCGCATCCGAGATCGTCTTGCGCGGTTTGCTCTGTGTTGTGAAATGAAACGCTTTCACTGAATGTAAGAATGGCAGTACTAAAATGTTTTATTGAACTTGTTTTGTTACGTGATCGCGAATCACAGAACGGGAACGAACAAACCGGGAAATGCTAGGAGATTTGGTTTCTGGGATTATTGTTGCGAATATATTGAACGGCTGGAGTTCCTAACAATGACTGTCCGAAAGAGGTTAATAAAAGTAGAAAATGATGCACAAGAATAAGACATAGATAGTGTTCTTTGGTCATATAATGATAAGAGAGGCATTGAAGAACTTCGTGACCCGAAAGTTTACTTGTAGAAAAGGCAGCGGCAGACCAAGAGACATGTTTGTTAGTCTAAGACAGTGGCATAAAGACATATCATCAGTGGAATTAATCCAGATCACCAAGGACGGAGATCTGAGGAGAGACATGAACACTGCACCATTTGGCAAGACACGTGAGGATGATAACTCATTTAAGGTAGATTGGTGGGTGAAAATTAAACACGTAACTCATCCTTTACCAAGCTACTCAAAATATGTTGTTGATTTATTGTCCACTTTATCGCAATGTTACTGTACTACACCTCTTGGTAACCCATCTAAATGTTAATTGATTTATTTTGTTCTACGCAAATACCACAGCTTCATCAGCTTGTTTAGTTAAACTTTGCATGACAGAAGACCTTCACGCGATGTTTTTTCCTCATTCATTTCAAGGGAAGTTTAACTAGGTCACCATCCCAGTTACTACATTAGAAGTCTTACATCATTGGATCCGTGCCATTAGTTGAGTTGAGTTGAGTTAAGAACCGACATCACTGCACTCAGGACATTCCCATACGTGCTCTGACCCCTCGTTCAACAGCCAGCGAAGAGTCACACTACTAATCGTTCCCATCGCTATCTCGGTATCTGATTAAAAGTTCTCCTGGTCTTCCCATTCAGTTTTGAGATTCTTCCAGAACCCCTGCAATCTCATTCTTTCCACATCCGTTCCATTAACTCGATTAGAAGACTTACATCATTGAATTAAAACCCCTAAACTATCCAGGATATTAGATTCCTCTTTTTTTTTTCTCCTGTTCGCTTGAAGTCAACGTTATTCCAGATTTTGACTCGAAGCATCATCGCTCATATGGGCCAGATTTCCTTCCCCCGTCTGGCGAAGTCAGGGCGATCTTGTAGGATATGCTTTGGGGTCTGCTTTGGTACGCCACAGTTGCAAGTCTACAATGTCCAGTTCCTAGTTTACCAGCCTTAATTATCACCGGCGCTGTGGCTAATCAGTTACGAACGCAACTCATAATACCGCAAACCGCGTTTGAAACACAGCTGAAGGCGATTTGGAAGCAGATCGTCTTGCGTTAGTTTTCATACAGTGGTACGAGTGTCGGTCGTTCAGAAAGCAATGACAAACTACTGAACGTAAACTTGCCAAGGAATCACAAATAGCCAACAAATGCCGGAGATATTCTGTAAAGGGTATGCAACATTTTTTTTCTTCTACGGGAAGGGGAAGCTAGCCCCAATCCCAACCCTCCTTCGTTGCCCCTGACAACCTTATGGTAGGTTACTGTGTGGTTCTTTTCTTTTCCTCCCTCAACTGATTCAGTGCCGGGGGATTGTATGTCGTCAAATGTGATTTCCTATTTGGACAGAAGGGCGATATAGGATCATTGTGTTTTGTGTATGGTTTTACGGTATCTTCCGCAATGTTAGTGCTCAGTGAATGGAAATGTACATTATAATACTCGTTCATTTGATTGTGTTGTACCATGTTTGGTCCAAACCTATTTTATTGTTTGGCACTAAATTAATTAAGGATCTGGGTAAACCCGGGCGGGGTTAATATTCTGTGCTTCTCTGTAGCGTCCCGTTACCACACAGGCGAAGCTCCCTTCTTACCACATGCATGGTAGTTTGCAGTGATACCATTCTTTGATTCCTTTTAGGGTTCTGGTAATACTAATACAGACTCTAGCTTACTGAATTATGCCCCCTTCTCCACAGCATCACTTCCCGAAGAAAAATGATACCTATTTTACGGCAAACATATTCGCAGATATTCGATGTTATTCACAGAAGACCTGGGGAAAAATATAGGAAACCGGGATCTCACTACAGAACAGAATTAGTGAAAGCTATAGGCATATCAGGATTCAAATTTGTCTCCTCCAAATAACAGAGAATCCGGTTGAGGTAACAAGCATATTTCAACAGCAAGGTAAGGTGTGAACCTCAGAGCTCTATGAGTTAGTCGACAGATAATCCTCACTGCACAATGAACCATTCAATCCACATGTGCTCAGATTCCCTCCTATCTCCCTCAGCGTGTAGCAGCTGACGACGCCAGTTCTATGTGAATTGACTATTACTATCCCACCCCTCTGTGGCTGAAGGGCTTGCGAACGCGGTTTGTGAGCCCGTATACCCGGGTTCGAAACACGGCGGTGCTGGTTTTTTCGAAAAAGGTATAGAGGCCGGTCGTTCAGAAAGCAATGGCAAACTACTGAACGTAACACTTGCCTAGTACATTAACAGCAGCTGAAAATGCTGGTGTTGACTGCAACGTCCCGTAAGGGATACGAAACAAAATTTTTAAAAAAAATCCCACCCCTCCCTCACGGCTACAATAAAATAATCAGACTTCAGAACATATCTTACAAGACTGCCATGACTTCACCAGACAGGGGAAGGAAGTCTGGCCCACAGAAGCGATGCTTCAAGGCAAACTATGGGATACCGTTGAAGATCTCAAGCGAACAAGAGAAAAAGAACAAGAATCTAATATCCTGGATAGTTTAAGAGTTTTAATACATCGATGCCGGCTTCGTGGCTTAGAGGTTATGACTTTTCTCCGTAATCTCGTCGGTGACGTGATGACGATGAGAATCAGCAGTGGTTCGAATCACATCGGTAACTTGTGAGCCGGCCGCTCAGAAAGCAATGGCAAACTACTGAGCGTAATCTTGCCAAGAAATCAACATACAGCTGAAAGATGCTGGTGTTGACAGCGATGTCCTGTATAGGATATGCAAAAAAAAAATCGATGTCAAGTCAACACACGTCAAAACCGCCACATGCTAACGAAAAACTTTAGATAGGTTGCAGCTCAGATCCATGAAACCCGGTAGCAACGGTGAATGTGATGATAAACGTTAACTTCCCCATTTACATTCAGGCACAACTATCTACACTCAACAGGTACAATTGTCATTCACTCGGGCAGAAATATTGGGGTTGAGAAAGAAAATGCACACAAACCTGTATGTGAATGTTAATAACAATTGTCCCTCAACCTAGAATTGGAATAGTGCTGCGAGACAAGTGATCTACAAGGGGAGTTGTAGTAGGCCGCGCACATATAAATAAGGATCTCCAGAGTGCAGCTAACTCGATTCTAGTCAAGCCGTCAATCAATATTTAAATGAGGTCGACAGCACTACAAAGGTAAATACAGTCAATGACTTACAGCATCACTCATCATCATCAAGTGCCATGCCAATAGACGTGGGCAGTCACAGTTCACCATCTCACATGATCACCAGTCTTCTGTTAGGTATGTCATCTTGTCTCAATTATGCCATGTGGCTAAATCATCCAGATATTTATTCCTTTGGCTTCCACTGGCTCTTTTGCTATCAAGCTTAGAAGTTGTCACTAAGTTATAAATTTTATTTTTCCTTATAATGTGCTTGCAAAAAACACAAATTAAAACCGTAAACTGTTTAAAGAAATACTAGACATAGACAGTTAAGGCTTTGTGGACATGTTATGAGAAGAAATAAACTTGAAAACTTAGTGACATCTAGAAAACTTGATGACAACTGGGAAATCTGATGGGAAAAGAGTAATAAAAAGACACAGAGGTAAACATGTGAATGACATGACCACACAGACAAGAACTACAGAGCAGATTTAAGACTGGAAATCATGTGAGTTAATGAACTATGCTTGTCCTATTGGCATGGCACATGATGATGATGATAAGGATGGAAAATACAATTGAGAAGATATTGAATGGAGTTACTACAGGTGTTTGAGAAGACTACCTAACCTATATAAAACTGCCTGCTCTCTCTACCTGAGTTCATTATTCCAGCCACTCATAGATTACATGCTATGCTTTGTCTATACTTGGCTAGAGAATAGCATTGATCCAGGTGCATTATATGAACAGTATAGCATATATCTAGCCACAGAACAAGCTGAAACCAAATGCATTACCACACTCACATACTATACATCCTGCATCCCCGGCAAAGGATATGTTTTATTAAAGAAACAAAATTCCAATCAAGAATATGTTCTTTATAAGAAAATAAGGGATGATGGAAAAGAACTTATCCTTCAAACACTTATTTACTTGGCCATCAGAGTCCAGAAAAGCGGATAAACTTGAAAGCTTTTAAATTCAAATCCAAGCTTGTGCATGCCCAACCTTCCTTTTTAAATACATAAAAGCACATTTTAAATTCAGGAAATACAAAAATGTGAAACACATTTATTACAGAATGCACGAAAGACAAATCTTTGAGTGGACATGCAAGCTATGTATGCGGTTTTATTTGATCCTTCTATTAATTACACCAGTCGAAAAACTCATGAAAGGACATGCAAGCTATGTATATGGTTTTATTGGTTCCTTCTACACTAGTCAAATAACTAATGAGTGGACATGCAAGCTATGTATGTGGTTTTATTGGTTCCTTCTACACTAGTCGAATAACTCATGAATGGACATGCAAGCTATGGATGTGGTTTTATTGCTACCTTCTACACTAGTCGAATAACTCATGAATGGACATGCAAGCTATGCATATGGTTTTATTGGTTCCTTCTACACTAGTCAAATAACTAATGAGTGGACATGCAAGCCATGTATGTGGTTTTATTGGTTCCTCCTACACTGGTCATCACCTGGATCTTTTCTCCGGGGCATGCTGCAAACAGATTGGCTGGCTCTGCAAAACTTGGTGGAGTATTGATGCATGACAAGACAGATGTGGTTGCGGCCTTGTGGGAGCACGTGTACACCTCGGAGGAGCAAATGGATCACCAGTCTGGTAAGAATGAGGCAGTGAGGTGTGACGAGAGGATCTGACAGACGCTCGATGCTCAGAGGAAAGGCGAGACGGACATATAATCAGATTGCTACTGGAACTATTAGTGTTGGAACTCTTCGCTGGCTGCTGAGGATGGGGACGGAGCACTTATGGGAATGTCCCGAATGCTGTGATGTCAGTTCCTAAATCAATTAATCAATCAATAAATCTACACTAGTCAAATAACTAATGAGTGGACATGCAAGCTATGTATGTGGTTTTATTGGTTCCTTCTACACTAGTCGAATAACTCATGAATGGACATGCAAGCTATGTATGTGGTTTTATTGGTTGCTTTTACTACACTAGTCAAATAACTCATGAGTGGACATGCAAGCTATGTATGTGATTTTATTGGTTCCTTCTACTACACTAGTCGAATTACTCATGAAGATCACCATCATCACCATCATTAAGTGGCTTGTCCTGTGCAGAACCTTTTCCTTTTAACAACCCTTTGCAATCTAACTACTTTGTGGCATCTTTAACCTATCTACAATAGACACCTTCAATTTATCTACTCTGTGGCATCTAGTCTATCTACATGAAGCATCTTCAATCTATCTACTCTGTGGCATCCTCAGTCTATCTACATAAAGCATCTTAAATCTATCTACTCTGTGAAATCTTCAGCCTATCTTCATTCTTCTTCCCCCATTCAGTCTTCCTTTATTTCATTCTACCATAACCATGATGCCTGCCTCTGTTCCTGTCTAGTGTAAATTATTTATCACATCTTCAATCTATCTAAGTTGTGGCATCATCAATCTACTTTGTGGCACTTTTAACCTATCTACAATCCATCCATCCATCATGTGCCATGTCGGTAAGCGTGGGCGGTCATGTTCTGCCATCTCACTCGATCACCAGAGTCATGGATCAGCTCCGTGTTTCTGTCTCGACCATGCCACAAGGCCAAGCCATCCAGGTACTTGCTTCTAGGTCTTCCCCTTGGTCTGTTTCCCTCGATCTTACCAGTTGTTACCAAATTCTCCAATCCATTTCTCATAACATGCCCAAAGAATTTTGACTGTTTACGTCTAATTTCTCTAATCAATTTACGATCTTCATTTGTTTCTTGAAGGACTTGTTCATTGGTCTTTCTGGCTGTCCATGGTATTCTTTGCATTTTCCTCAGAAACCACATCTCTACAGCCATCAGATGTTTTTCAGCCTGACTGCTCATTGTCCACGCTTCACATCCATATAAAAGTACAGGTTCTATGTAGCATCTCAACACTCTCTTTCTCGTTTCAATTGACATCTTTATACTGGTCAATATGTTTTTCATCTTGCTAAAGGCTACTTTTGCCATGGCGATTCTTGTTCTAATCTCCTCAAGGCATCTCCCATCAGATGTTATTACTGTTCCGAGATAATTGTACCTACTCACTTGTTGAAGAATATTCCCATCTACTTGTATATTACATTGTGGTATTACGTCCTTCCTAGTGACGACCATAATCTGTGTCTTTTTACAATTTAATTCTAACCCTAGTTGTTCACTGTGTGTAACAATCGCATCTACTACATTTTGCAGGTCCTGTTCATTGTCTGCAATCAAGACTGTATCATCTGCATATCTAATGTTATTGATGCATCACCCCCCAATGTTGATTCCTTCCATATCTTCAATATTTCTGAAAATACTTTCACTGTACAGGGAAAACAGATCTGGAGACATTACACATCCCTGTCTCACACCCCTTTTAATAGGCTGATATTGGCTTACTTCATTATCAACTCTTATGGCAGCTTGTTGTTTCCAATATATGTTTTTTACAAGTCTAAGATCTTTTCCATCAATTTGTAGATCTTCAAGCATCCTTATCATGTTGACATGTCTCACTTTATCAAAAGCCTTTGTGTAGTCAATAAAGCAAAGGTGTAGATCTTTGTTTACTTCTATAGAACGTTCGATTATGGTTCTCAGTATATACACAGCATTTACTGTACCCTTGCCTTCCACAAACCCACATTGTTCTTCTCCTATTTCAGGTTGTATTTTCCTCCTAACTCTTTGCATGATAATTCTTAGCAAAATCTTTGTGATGTGACTCATTATACTAATTGTTCTTCTTCTTCTTCTTTTCGTTCATCCGGAGTGTTTTTTCAGATGTGATTGCGGTGTGTCTGTTATGCGCCCTTGGGCCGAAACCCGTAGGCCAACACATCGACTTTAGCGTGCATTTTTGACCAGGTAGCATTCCTGGGAGACTCTCACTTTTGTGGCGCTATCTGCAACCATGCTGGCCAAGGTGGAACGGTCGAAGACAACGGTCATCCCTCAAAGGAAGGCAGGGACAGTCCATAGCATTTTCCGCCATCCAAGGTTGCTTCCATAGTTGCAGGGCCGACACATAACGCCCTGGATCTGGGCTCCCCGAGGGAGATCGTCACGTCCTGCTCATGGCTGCTTTAAATCCTCACTTCAATATATTGGTCATTTCGTTTCCCCGGGTCATTCCCGCACAAACCAGACAGGTTTGCAGACGGCATCCACTCAGCGAGTTTTCGGACATGTGCTTGTCGTTGCGCCCATCAGAGCTTTTCCAGGCTCAACAGACATTCGGAAAACTACCCAGTCAGAGCTGTTCCGAACAAGAGCGGCATTCGGAAACTAGGTAGTCAGAGCTGTTCCTAGCACGAGAGACATTCGGACGAGACATTTCACTCGGACGTAATTGCGTAGTGTCAATTTTTAGTTTGCCACCCGTAGGACGACACTTCCGACTTCCAGCGGGCATTTTTTAATGAGGTTAGCCATCCTCTGGTTTCGAGGCACGTTGGACTGTTGTGATGTCGCTAACATCTCAGCTGGTCAAGATAGAACGACAAACGACATCGTGGTCGGCCCTCAAGGGAATGCAGGGGCAGACCATGAGCATTCCCTCGCTATCCAAGACGCTTCCATAATTGCAGAGCCGGCACATATTGCTCTGTGACTGGGCTCACCCGAGGAGTTGCCACGTCCTGCTCATGGCTGCTTTAGTTCCTCACTTCCATGTGTTGGGCAACTCGTTTGCCACTGATCGCTCAAACACACACCAGGGACGGTCAGACTGCAAGCGACACCCACGCTTTTGACTTCGGACCACGCAATAGGTTCGCTCGCCGTGCGTTCCATTTTGCGGCATTGAGACGTTCTTCCACTTTTGTCTACACTCTCTATGAGTTAGATACAGTTTTCGCAGCCACTTTCTTCGACTGGGGCACTTTTTGACTTTTTGTACTCGCTCACGAGGTAGGCTATTTGTGCTGCCTGATCAGCACCTTACCTTCGTGCAGCGGTGAACGCAAAACGGCCTGGCCTCTCATCCGGGAATCTCTCATATCTCCCAGCTGAGAGCCTTCGAACTTCTATCAGACCTGAGCATGTAGCTTGCTCAGTATCACGCCTTTATTTTTCGAGAGGTGGCTATCGGCCCGGCTCTCAGGTCCGAGGGTTTGTGGCTTAGAGGCGTTCAGCCACAGCCCTCGACAGGGAGCCTTTAATGATTTGTCCGGACCAAGGACTTCTGCCTTCGTGCGCCTGATTTAAATTTTGGACTGCTATCCTCAGTCTCACCTGCAGAGCAGCAGGTTGTGTCTCTCTTGGTCTGGTCCCTATCCCATATGCTGTCCGATATGTAGTTTTTCACCCATCGGCAAGCACATGGGGTCGATGGGACACGCAAGCTCCCCCACCACGGCAAGGTGGAGACACATCGGGGGAGACTAATTGTTCGATGTTGATCACATTCCAAGGCTCCCGATTTCTTTGGGATTGCAATAAATACAGAATGACATAACTCCTGAGGTATATTTCCAGTATCATATATTGTATTAAGCAGACTGGTAACTTTATCTATTCCATATTCTTCTAAAGCATTAATCATTTCTGTTGTGACGCTGTCTGAACCGGGGGTCTTGCCAGATTTCATGTGGTTAAGAGCATTCTGAACCTCCATCTTCAAAATTGCTGGTCCTTCATTATTATTTTGAACATCATACTGTTCGTCTCTGTTATCGTCATAAAGGTTTTTCACGTAATCTGACCATTCATGTAAGATCTGATCTTTTTCTATTATGACTCTTCCATCTTTTGTCTTTAGGCAGCCTGCTGATGTACGTGTTCTTTGATTAGTAATCTCCTGAATTCTTTTGTGCATTAGTTTCGCATTGTTACTGTTGTGTTGTTTTTCAATTTCTCTGCAATTTTTCTCAAGCCATGTTTCTTTTGCCTCCTTACAATAGGCACCTTCAATTTATCTACTCTGTGGCATCTTCATTCTATCTATATAAAGCAACTTCAATCTATCTACTTTGTGGCATCTTCAATTGATCTTCATTCTTCTTCCCCCATAACAGTCTTCCTTTATTTAATTCTATCATTACCATGATGCCTGCCTCTGCTCCTGTCTAGTGTAAATTATCTATCACATCTTCAATCTATCTAAGTTGTGGCATCTTTAATCTATCTACATTAGGCACCTTCAATTTATCTACTATGTGGCATCTACGGTCTATCTACATAAAGCATCTTAAATCTATCTAGTTTGTGACATCTTCAATCTATCTTCATTAGTTTCCCCCCATAACAGTCCTTTATTTCTCTCTATCATTAACATGAAACATGATGATTTGCCTCTGTTGCTGTATTGCATCAATTATCTATCACATCTTGAATCAATCTTGTGATCCTCTTCTCTGCTTCCCAGGATACCTCCCTTCACAATTAGATATCACAAGAAAGATCACAATCACAATACAAGAAGACCAAATTTGTGAATGTATGACATAAGGCTAGTTTCTTCATCTTTAGCTACATTGAAACAGAAAATAACATCCACCTGAAACTAGAAAGCATCTGGTCACAAGGGAGAGAAAACAAGGAAAACAACAACTAAGTAAAACATACTAAACACAAAGTAAGGCATATATAATAAAACATTAAGGAAATCAATCTCTCTCTTCTCCCACCTCCTGCTCTTCATTCTCTCTCTCTTTCACATATTACTGTAAAAGGGAATGAAACAAAAATGTTGAGCACAGGAAACAGTTGCTTTGGCTATAAACAATTAAGCCCCATTCTTATATGGGGTTTCTTGAACTCAACTTCTCATGGCATATACTTATATACTGTTCAAATGGATGTTTTAAGTGCAAAGGAAATTGAAATATTTTGGTCACTTGAAACATCATGAAACTTTAGAGAGAACAATAATGGAGGGATACATGCCCGGGAAGAGAGGAAGAGGAATTCAAAGAGACGATAGGTGCAGGATGTGGACATCTTGCTGGAAGGTTGTTATGGGAGCGAGGTTCTGCAAAAGACATACTACTGAATGAATGAATGAATGAATCTGTATATCACTTTTCTGAAACATGTAACAAGAAAAATGTCAATATTTTTTTTTTAAAGAAACAATACATATTACAATTTTAAACTCTTTCACTGACATGCCATGAATTTAACAGAGAATTACAGAAAGAAACGTACAACACTTGAATACCATTTTATTCAACTACAATTCAAACAATTTTATGTCCTACATGAAATTCAGACAAAACAAAGAGTCAGATATTTTTAGCAAACAGGTTTAGGAATTTTTACAGGTAAAAATGACTTCATATGGCACCATAAAAAAAAAAAAAAAAGTTGCACATCCTATATGGGAAGTAGCAGTCAACCCCAGCATTTTCTTTACTGTTCATGATTCCTGGGCATGTTTACGTTCAGTAGTTTGCCTTGCTTTCTGAACGAACGGCACCCATACCATTTCATAAAAAACAAACGTAAGGCAGTCTGCTGTCAAATCACCCACAGCTGTGTTTCAAATGCAAGTTTGCGGGATTACAAACTGTGTCCACAACTCCATCACCACGGAGCCGGCACCATAAGAGAACACTAACTGAAGCATGTGTACACACACACACGTTTCTGTTATACATGCGTACACTCAAATGTGTGTGGGTGTCCATGTGTTTAACTAACACAAGATTTGTGTGTCTACAAGTATAACTCTAATGTGCTTGTGGGTGTCCACATGTAGAACTCAGATCTTGTGTGTCTACATGTATAGCTCTAATGTGCTTGTGGGTGTCCACATGTAGAACTCAGATCTTGTGTGTCTACATGTATAGCTCTAATGTGCTTGTGTGTGTCCACATGTAAAACTCAGATCTGTATATCCACCATGTAAAACTCAGACCTGTGTGTCCAGAAGTATAACTCTAATGTGTGTGTGTGTGTCCACCTGTATAACTCAAAAACATGGTCTGCAGCAAGATCAGAGATAGAATGAAAAAGGGGGGGGGGGAACTTGTTGCTGAAGAAAGCCATACAGGCATCTAATGATGAACATATCAGATGGCACAAAACAATGTGAAGATTATATTTTACATGGTATAAAATACCCATTACTAAAGTCAAAGAACTGAAAAACAAGGCTGATCTCACATCAAACCAAGCATAATAACAAAACATTCTCCAGTGCTTAGAAATCCTGACTTAATATGGTAATGTGGGACAGTATAAATTTACAAGTGCAAATGTTGTTGTCAATTTGTGAAGTAAAAATACTAAGGTGTCATAATGTCTGCATATCAAAACATGTAAACATGAAGAGTCTTTCCATGAAACTAGTTTCTTTCTCTTTCTTGTTTGTCCTGAAAAGGACATTGTTTGCATTATGTAGCTTTACATTTTGTCTGCATATCAAAACATGCAAACATGACGAGTCATTCCATAAAACTAATTTCTTCCTCTTTCTTGTTTTCTCTCAAAAGGACATTGCATTATGTAGCTTTACATTTCAATTACAATATTTGTAACTTTTAGCTGACACATTTAATTACATCACCACATTTTCAGGGCCATGTTTGTCTTCCCTAATCATCACGTATAATAAATATTCTGTTATGGATAACAAAGGTAATCTCATAGTAGATTAGGATGTTAAGTGTTAGGCTTCACATCTTCTAGGCTAATGACAGATTAGATGGGATGGCCGGATCACTTCCTCAGCACCATTACTTCCCAGTAAATTGTCTGCTATTATTCTGATGAGGCTGGGTCCACCTCTGAGCCTTACAGGTCAGAACAAATAAATCCTGCCTCGGCTGGGAATTGAATCAGGACCACTATCTTGGCAGGCAAGCACACAAATCATGATGCTAACCCCCCCCCCCCCCCCCCCCCCCCCCCAAAAAAAATTTTTTTTTTTTTAAACGCACACACACACACACGGGCAGGCTTTCTAAATCTGAACTTTTGCAAACCTGTATTTATAATCTCCAACTGTCAAAGCATTTTATCAGTGTGAAGTGGGACTGGGAAAGAAGAGAATGACATCACCTGGTTCATCAGGAGAAACTATCCTGAGAATTTTTTTCCCAGTGTCTTAACCCAGATTCAAACCCAGAACTTTAAAGTTAGAGATGGACACCACACATCTCCAAGCCACACCAAACTCTGAAAATCTAGGCAAATTATTTATGGTTTTTAAAAACTGCACGAAATATATCTTTGTGCCACCTGTTATGGCCGCTGGTATTAATGAATTAAATTATTTACCACCTTTAAGTAAGTAAATATGTGAAGAAGAAGAAGAAGAAGAAGAAGAAGAAGAAGAAGAAGAAGAAGAAGAAGAAGAAGAAGAAGAAGAAGAAGAAGAAGAAGAAGAAGAAGAAGAAGAAGAAGAAGAAGAAGAAGAAGAGTATCAGGTACATGGTGTTAACTTAATATCTTTGTAGGCTAATTGGCACTCAGGGGTGATGTGATCAATATCAGGCCATCCGCTTATACTCCCCACAAATTTCCTGAAACCCATTTTATGCTAGGTCAACTTGGGAGCTCAGGTCATAAAAAAAGAATCCGCCTGAATGTGATTTCACATCCATGACCATGACCAGGCAAGCAAATGGCCACTTTAATTGATATTAATTATAATAAGAGCCAAAAGCAAATATCTTAAGTATTGAGATTAAACAGTCAATCGGCAAACTAAATGACAGTATAAACTACACATTTTATTGCAAGCCAACTGAACTATTGCTAAGATTTAACTAACTCCTTACAAACAGACTGGATGTCTGGACATTTAAACTGATAACCCATCTCCAGTGTTCTCTTGGGCAACACTTTCTGTCCTTCCAACAACACCTCAGCAGCTTCTGAACCAAATACAGCTTTGGCCACAAAGTCTGGCATGGGAAACAGGTGTGGGCGACGAAGAGCTGATGCATAAGCTTTTGTAAACTCTTCACTGGTGACAGGGTTGGGAGATGTGCCGTTCAGAATGCCCATACAATGTTCATTCTCTACTGCATGCATGATGATGCCCACTGTGTCTTCAACATATATCCAAGGCAACCATTGCTTCCCTGAACCAATAGGTCCACCAAAACCAAGAGAAAATGGTGTTTTGATGTTTGCCACCATTCCACCATCATTTCCTAGGACAATACCTATAAATAATACATAAAAGGTAATCATGTTAGAATTTACACAAGGGTTCTCCTTTTCAATACAAGGTTAAAATAAGTGGCTTGATTTTGGTTTAGGATTGATTTTATTGTATGCAATAGATTACGCAACCACATGTACACACAATTCAAGATTGGCAAATCAGCCATTTGCACATGTGAAATGGCCCCGCAGACAGCAGATCACTTACTGATCACATGAAGACTGCCCAAATTATGACAGATATAGGCAAACCTTCTGGCCTGGAGACACAACAGTGGAAGATGAACACGAAAGAAGAAGAACTGTAATGCGAGTATCTCCATAAGTGCTCCAGTCTCTTCCCAAAAATCTTACAAAGAGAATGTCAATACAGCACACACACTTCATAATACCAGCAAGGATGCAAACGGTTAACAATTAATATAAAAACAAAATAAGATTAAAATACTGATATTAACCACATCACCCACAGAAAGCTGATTGGTCTATAGATATTGGTCAAGCAACATATGCCCAGCGTGCCTTAAGGCGCGTAAAAGGCTCCTTTACTTGTTTATTTTAACCTCCCCCATGCCAGGAGTGGTTAAGTTACACTTCGGTTGTCTGCCTTAAATGTGGTAAACATTTCTCATGCTCCCTATTGTGGCATAACGCAACCAACATTATTCATTTACCAACAAGTGCCGCAAAAAGAGGAAACAACATTAAAAGAAATTGACTTCACAACCACAAATGGAGACTAGGACTTAAAACTTAACATCGAAACTGGAACTGAACAAGTGACAAATGACGTGGATTCTTGGAAAGATTGCATCAGACAAAGCTCGGAACCCCATTGGTTGGGAGAGACACGTGACACCGCTTTCGCGCCAACGCCGGTATAAATTATAAGCAGCCCACTCTTGCAAAAACATGCCTGGCGAAAAGACGTCAGAAATTGTGTGACCAAAAATTCAATGGGCAAGGCAGAAGTCTGGATCCGAGGTACGTTTGTTAGTCCCGTGATTAAACTAAGAACCCGATGTATCAAGTATCAAGTAATGTAAACCCGTGTTTGTGATGTCAATTGAAATGTATTATTATTAATTAAAACCTCTGAAATGTAAAAATGCTCGACTGTAGATTCTAACGACGCAAAGCCATTCCCGGGCAAAATGACTCTCTAATATTCTCTTAGATAGAACTGCCATCTCTGATATTCTTAAAGATAATTATTAACTTTAAGAAGTGCATTCCACTACTACATTCTATTCTAAACAACTGTGAGAAGTGATGATTCTAAAGCAATCTTGTGCATTTCACCAGAAACATTGTAAAAGATGCTATCACTATCTACAGCTGAAATGACAGTTCGTGTACTAGAATAAGTGCCTTGTTCTAAAACAGACTTATCTATGCCTATTTACAATTTAGAAAGCTGAAAGAGAAATCAATCTTTCCTTTCTCCTTCATCTATTGAATTAATAGGGTTTGGCGGAATAAATATTTATATTTATGTCAAATTTAATTAGATAAGGGCACACATGAATTGCAACACATGAGAAAGTTGTGCTTCGCGGAACACCATCACGCGCAGTGAACTTAACTCATTACTCAACATAACTTAAAACACAACACCACTCCACACCACTCATCACCACACAACCCAACACTCAACATCACAACAACAACAGGTAATGGAAGAGAGTTATTAGACACAAGAAGAAGAAGTAGTTAATTGGGAAAACACAGAGAATTATTTATACACATTGTAAACACTATTTAGTGGAAGAAATGTTCTAAATGTATGTCATTTATTTACATGCATCTTGACATATTCTCACTCTTGTCAATGTCTTACTGTACACGTTCACTGACCCCGGTCAAATGAGAACTTACATACAGCAGGAACAAGTTGATACAAGGCGTACACCGTGTGATAAACTCTGACCACCCCAACTTAACCCAACACTAGCTTAGAGAGAAAAGGAGGGGAGGGGAACTAGTTCCTACTTCAGGAATTTAGATTTCTTCCGACCTACTTCTTATTATTGTATTGGTAGGAATGTATATATTTATGCGAATATTCATCAGTGATCTTGGTGGCTACATACCAACAACCACCCAACACATCAGCAAATTAACCACCTAAATCAGACCTGAGAGAGGGAAGCCGAGAGAAAGAGATGAACCACAAGTGAGGTGGAGGATGACTTGGCTATGAACAGAGCAGGGGGAGGCCTTCAGAGGAGCTATACGGGCAGACCTGAAGTGGATCCATCAGTCAATGGACCCTGGCTTACCTAATCCTCCAGTCACCAGGTTACTTTTCTCATTGGTAGACTACACACCCAATTTCAGGAAAACTGACATTTAATGGTTGAGACATCACCATCATACTTAATATGTACAACATCAAAATGTTTACTATGTTTTCACACTTGTTGACATCTCATATATTGATGCTTGTTATTGATTGTCTGGGACAATGGTCCAACGTGCAACTGTTCTATTACTTTGTGTAAATCACAATAGAGATGTATGTACTGACCAGAAGGCTCAGGCCAGTCAATAAATGATTAACATGAATTGACCTTCTGTTAATTTGTCAGTTCCAACCTATCTGTGTTAACAACTTCTTTGTACATCATGTTGTCAGAATCTGATGTGATTGTTTATGTGTTTGATTGTTTAAAGATAAATTAACTCATAATGACTTACTGAATGGGGAAATAAAAAGACTCTAGATCTATCAACTGCTCAACATCCATGTTTTCTTCATCTAAATCAGGCTGAGAAAATTCTCCAGACTTTCCTCAGATTTGATAAACAATAAGGGGGCTCCAGAGCTATCAGAATCATTGGAGAAGGGGCAGATTCCCAGTTAGTAATTACCATTCTTACCAGGGCCATAATCTATATCTCCTAGACAATACTTAATAGAACGAGGCCTGCAGATAACTCAAGGTTCATATTCTGGGGTTATTGAAGATAGAAGAGGATGGGGCTCTACTTCTTTTGTTAGAGATGGGGCATGCACTACAGTGATCTCCCACTCCCTTCAAAAATATATGACATATTGTGGGCTAAGTCCTGGATGGTTCCCATATATTAACCTTTAAACAATTACATTAACACAGATATCTTTGGATTTTGAACATTGTCATTTTCTAGAATGTTTAACAGATACCATGTGGGGTATTGATTGACAGCCACATGATATGAATGACATTTATAGATAAATAAGAGTAGGTGACTGATTTTTACTCCTGGAGAAGGGGGCCATGTTCAATTAGGCTTATACTTCAGAAAGAGGTGCTCCAGGTGAAATATATAGTGTGTATCTACTCTACCAACACTACTTCTCTTCCAGAGAAGGTGTTCTTTTCCTGTGAAGTCTGAACTTAACAGCATTTCATCAACCACCGGAAAATCTTATCCGTTGGGAAAACTCTGTCTAATTTCAGATTCTTTTCTTTACTAGGAATTAAATCTGGTTATTTCAGTGCCTGCTGCCTTTGGCTTTTCCAGCATTGACAGACAGACATAACATAGGGTGTTTTTAATATTGCACATGCTCTGTTGTATCTTTGCAGATCAGGGACTGACAGGCTTACGCGGATCAGACTAACTGCAATTATATTGTTAGGCAGAGCAAAGCAATAAATTATAGACATGGCGGAAACTGCAAAGTTTAGAGCCCAAATAACAGAAACAGGTAGGGAATGCGGGTTAGATGGCCTTGAGCTAGCTAACTATGTTTCGGATGCATTCGACAAAAGAGAAAGACTGCAGGCTGAATTGACTCTCAAAGAAAAACAGTTTCAAGCAGAATTGGAGGAGAAAGAGAAACGACTATAGGCTGAAATGGAAGATAAGGAGAGAGAGCGTCAACACCAATTGGAGTTGAGGAGAATGGAGATTGAAGTGGAGATCCGGAGAATAGAGAAAGGGAGTGGTCCTACACCCTCAACCTCATCAGGATCGCCAGTGACAGAACCACCTCACGTCTCTCAACTTAATTCAGGAGCTATGTCATTTCCTCTGGACCCCTTTAATGAACAGACTGACCACATCGAAGGATTTTTATCACGCTTCGAGGCAATGGCTGTCAGCTGTGGGCTTGAAGAAAGTAGATGGGCGACGAAGTTAGCGCAGGCCTTAAGATCCACGGCGTATGAAGTGTTCTCAAGACTCACTAGAGAGGAACAACAGAACTACACAACACTCAAGACGGCACTCTTGAGCCGATTCGAAGTGGACGCCGAATCTTATAAACTCAGGTTCAAAACCGCAAGGAAGGAACCGGGTGAGAGCTACGCACAACTAGTGGAAAGACTGAAGTCATACATACAAAGATGGACTTGCTTGGGAGGATTTGAGGAAAATTATGAAGGACTCCGTGAAATGATTATCATTGATCAGATCAAGGGGAAAATGCAGAACGAAATGAAGGCATTCTTAACCCAAAACGGGGCTGACCGCCTGGAAACTATAATCATCCTGGCAGAGAGATTTGAGAAATCTCAGAAGGAGATGGGAGGAAAGGGACGTTCGAACAACACCCCCTCTCAAAATAAAACTCCACAGCCAAAAGAGGGTGAAAACACTGTAGCCACCGGGAAAAAGGGGAAATCCCAGAAAAACACTCAAAATTCAGTCCAAACAGCGCCGAGGGAGGACAAACCATTCTGTACCCATTGCAAGATTAGAGGTCACACATTTCAGAGTTGCAGGAAGAAGCCACCTCCACACACAGCGGCATGTTTGGCCAACCGAAAAGAGAGAAAAGTGAGCACTGGTGAAACGTCCAAACAGACACCTCATCAAGACACATCATCTCGTATTCCGGTTGTAGAATCCATCTTGCTAAATGGATTCCAAATGACCTGTTTATATGATACTGGATTATCATATGACTGTGTTGTCTCATCATCCTTAGTTCACCCTGAACAGGTGACAGAGGAAATAGTGGAATTACAGGGACCACTGAAGAGTTCAACAAATATGTCTCTTCCAGTGGCAAAAGTGAACATAGCCTCGCGGTATGTCACCGGGACGATCAAGGCAGCAATCTTGGACGATCCGATATATCCTGTAATCCTCGACTGTAGATTTATCGTTCTAGGAGAACCTGTTCAACCTGTGGCGATGGCGACCATGACCACTCGATCACAGGCAACAAAAACTCCAGAAACAACTACGCCAATCCCTCGAACGGAGGAACTGAAGAGGGCACAAGAAGCCGACAGCACCTTGGAACCCTGCTTCAGAAAACTGCCAAAATCACATTTACCTCTACGTAAAGGTGATCTGTTCATGAAGTCAGCACTTCTTTACAGAAAAGCAGGACGAGCTGGACAAGAATTTAATCAACTTGTTGTACCAACTCAATACAGGACTCAGATCTTAGAGATGGGTCATAGTCTACCATTCAGTGGGCACATGGGTATCAACGCTACTACACAGCGGATTACCACTCACTACTTTTGGCCAGGGATGAATTCAGACATACAACGGTTTGTAAAATCATGCCCACAGTGTCAGAAAGTATCACCAAAACACCGGACACCACCGGCAATGTTGGGTGAATCGCCAATCACTGGAATTCCATTTGAGAAAGTGGCAGTAGACATAATCGGACCTCTCTCAGCAACGAAGAGGCGAAACCGATTCATATTAACGCTTGTGGACACAACAACCATGTGGGCCGAAGAAGTTCCTATGCCCAGCTGTGACTCCAAACACGTCGCTGATGCATTATTAGGAATATTCACACGTCTAGGATTCCCACAAAGGATCTTGACGGACAACGGTTCACAGTTTCGTGGTAAGCTCATGGAAGAGACCTTCAGACTTTTTCATGCACGCCATATCTTCAGTTCACCATATCACCCTCAGTCAAATGGACTTGTGGAAAGGTGAAACGGGACATTGATTAGTATCCTGCGCAAAATTGCCCAGGAGAAGACAGAGGATTGGGACTTGTATTTACCTGCAGCTTTATTTGCTTACAGGGAAGTACCCCATCACTCAACAGGTTTTGCTCCAGCCACACTGTTGTTTGGACGACCGATCAAAGGACCCCTTGAGGCGTTACTGCGAACATGGACTGATAATACTACAGATGATACAGTCATGACTGCATCTACATATGTTGCCGAGTTGAAAAATCATTTACAACACAGTTGGAAACAAGCGAATGTCAATCTACGTCAAGCCAGACGAAGAATTGCTCGTAACTTCAACCGCAAGGCAAAGGATAGAGAGTTAGAGGTAGGAGAGAAGGTGATGTTGCTGCTTCCAACCAGTCAGAATAAGCTGCAAATAGGATGGAGAGGACCTTATGTAGTGACGGAGAAGATCTCACGTACCAACTACAGAATTTCAGTCAAAGGCAAGATGAAAGTATTTCACATAAACCTCTTGAAGAAATATCATGAAAGACCCTCAACCACCGAACCTGCACATCTGATGGCCATGAGTGTGGCTACTGAAGTCGAAGAAGGATCAACAATGGGAGTCGAGTGCCAACTGCAAGCCAAAGAGACCTTTAAGGATGTGGAAATCAATCCCAACTTAACAAAGGATCAGCAAAAGCAGATTAGGGAACTTGGCAAAATATGCAGAAGTACTTACTGATAAGCCAGGAAGAACTGATTTGGAGGAATTTGACATGAAGTTGAATGACACAGTGCCTGTGCGAGTCAAGACTTACCCAGTTCCTTATGCAAAGCAAAAGACTTTAGAGGAAGAAATACAACAGCTGCTCACCGCAGGAATAATCTCACCATCTGAATCACCTCACAGTGCTAGCGTCGTCTTATTGAGAAAGCCAAGTGGAGAACATAGATTGTGCATCGATTATCGACAGCTCAATGCTATAACTGAATTCCAAGCAGAACCTCTGCCTGATCAGAATAAACTCTTCACAGCACTCAACCGAGCTAAGTACTTTACTAGGATTGATCTCAGTAAGGGATATTACCAGATTCCTGTAAAACCGGAAGTTAGACCATGGTTAGCTTTCAGCACGCCTGGAGGACACTATGAGTTCAACGTTCTTCCATTCGGATTAAGTAATGCTCCCAGCGTCTTTACACGTATGATGAGAAAATTACTTGACCCACTACAGCATCCAGACATCAGTCACTTCATGGATGACATCCTGATCGCCACTGAAACATTTGAAGAGCATGTAGAAACCCTGCATCTTTTGTTCAGGCGCCTCAGAGAAACTGGATTGACGGCTAGACCAAAGAAGTGTCAGATAGGATTCCAAGAATTGGACTTTCTAGGTCATAAGATATCTCATGGACTGATAACTCCACAAGAGGGAAATGTGGACAAACTCCAGAGAGCACCTCGTCCAAAAACAAAGAAGGATGTAAGATCATTTGTATCCTTATGTGGATTCTATCAAAAATACATCAAGGACTTCAATACTCTGTCAGCACCTTTAACGGATCTTACCAAAAAGGGGAAACCAGAGAAAGTCACTTGGTCAGCTGACTGTGAGAGAGCTTTCACAGCATTAAAGCAGGCATTAACTGCTCATCCAGTCTTACATCTACCAGACCTCGACCAACCATTCGTGCTGCGCACCAATGCAAGTAACATAGGAATTGGGGCAACGCTGTTGCAGAGAAAGGGAGATGTACCATCAGAGCTATTCCCTGTAGCTTATGCTAGCAGGAAATTGAATGCAGCAGAGAGAAATTACAGTACTATAGAGAGAGAATGTCTTGCGCTCGTATGGAGTGTACAGAAATTTCAAGCATATCTATATGGCAGACACTTCACAGTGCAATGTGACCATCAACCACTCATGTTTCTCGCAGCATCTAAGACTCTGAATGCCCGACTTATGAGGTGGTCGCTGCTTCTTCAACCTTACTCGTTCCAGGTTGAGTATGTTCCTGGGAAAATGAATGTGGGAGCGGACTTCCTGAGTCGACACCCAGTGCCTGATGAACCAGGTCAATCAGATGCAGAAGAGAATACAAAGGAGGAAAAATGGGAACAGCTTGATAACTGAAAATGTTGGAAACATAGTTCCATACCATAGAACAATCTGGAGTGGGGCCATGTGGCATAACGCAACCAACATTATTCATTTACCAACAAGTGCCGCAAAAAGAGGAAACAACATTAAAAGAAATTGACTTCACAACCACAAATGGAGACTAGGACTTAAAACTTAACATCGAAACTGGAACTGAACAAGTGACAAATGACGTGGATTCTTGGAAAGATTGCATCAGACAAAGCTCGGAACCCCATTGGTTGGGAGAGACACGTGACACCGCTTTCGCGCCAACGCCGGTATAAATTATGATAAGCAGCCCACTCTTGCAAAAACATGCCTGGCGAAAAGACGTCAGAAATTGTGTGACCAAAAATTCAATGGGCAAGGCAGAAGTCTGGATCCGAGGTACGTTTGTTAGTCCCGTGATTAAACTAAGAACCCGATGTATCAAGTATCAAGTAATGTAAACCCGTGTTTGTGATGTCAATTGAAATGTATTATTATTAATTAAAACCTCTGAAATGTAAAAATGCTCGACTGTAGATTCTAACGACGCAAAGCCATTCCCGGGCAAAATGACTCTCTAATATTCTCTTAGATAGAACTGCCATCTCTGATATTCTTAAAGATAATTATTAACTTTAAGAAGTGCATTCCACTACTACATTCTATTCTAAACAACTGTGAGAAGTGATGATTCTAAAGCAATCTTGTGCATTTCACCAGAAACATTGTAAAAGATGCTATCACTATCTACAGCTGAAATGACAGTTCGTGTACTAGAATAAGTGCCTTGTTCTAAAACAGACTTATCTATGCCTATTTACAATTTAGAAAGCTGAAAGAGAAATCAATCTTTCCTTTCTCCTTCATCTATTGAATTAATAGGGTTTGGCGGAATAAATATTTATATTTATGTCAAATTTAATTAGATAAGGGCACACATGAATTGCAACACATGAGAAAGTTGTGCTTCGCGGAACACCATCACGCGCAGTGAACTTAACTCATTACTCAACATAACTTAAAACACAACACCACTCCACACCACTCATCACCACACAACCCAACACTCAACATCACAACAACAACAGGTAATGGAAGAGAGTTATTAGACACAAGAAGAAGAAGTAGTTAATTGGGAAAACACAGAGAATTATTTATACACATTGTAAACACTATTTAGTGGAAGAAATGTTCTAAATGTATGTCATTTATTTACATGCATCTTGACATATTCTCACTCTTGTCAATGTCTTACTGTACACGTTCACTGACCCCGGTCAAATGAGAACTTACATACAGCAGGAACAAGTTGATACAAGGCGTACACCGTGTGATAAACTCTGACCACCCCAACTTAACCCAACACTAGCTTAGAGAGAAAAGGAGGGGAGGGGAACTAGTTCCTACTTCAGGAATTTAGATTTCTTCCGACCTACTTCTTATTATTGTATTGGTAGGAATGTATATATTTATGCGAATATTCATCAGTGATCTTGGTGGCTACATACCAACAACCACCCAACACATCAGCAAATTAACCACCTAAATCAGACCTGAGAGAGGGAAGCCGAGAGAAAGAGATGAACCACAAGTGAGGTGGAGGATGACTTGGCTATGAACAGAGCAGGGGGAGGCCTTC
This sequence comes from Cepaea hortensis, assembly GCA_963921405.1. Classification (NCBI taxonomy): domain Eukaryota; kingdom Metazoa; phylum Mollusca; class Gastropoda; order Stylommatophora; family Helicidae; genus Cepaea; species Cepaea hortensis. The sequence goes on along the minus strand of OY992889.1, from coordinate 52,130,273 downwards.
AGAGGAGCTATACGGGCAGACCTGAAGTGGATCCATCAGTCAATGGACCCTGGCTTACCTAATCCTCCAGTCACCAGGTTACTTTTCTCATTGGTAGACTACACACCCAATTTCAGGAAAACTGACATTTAATGGTTGAGACATCACCATCATACTTAATATGTACAACATCAAAATGTTTACTATGTTTTCACACTTGTTGACATCTCATATATTGATGCTTGTTATTGATTGTCTGGGACAATGGTCCAACGTGCAACTGTTCTATTACTTTGTGTAAATCACAATAGAGATGTATGTACTGACCAGAAGGCTCAGGCCAGTCAATAAATGATTAACATGAATTGACCTTCTGTTAATTTGTCAGTTCCAACCTATCTGTGTTAACAACTTCTTTGTACATCATGTTGTCAGAATCTGATGTGATTGTTTATGTGTTTGATTGTTTAAAGATAAATTAACTCATAATGACTTACTGAATGGGGAAATAAAAAGACTCTAGATCTATCAACTGCTCAACATCCATGTTTTCTTCATCTAAATCAGGCTGAGAAAATTCTCCAGACTTTCCTCAGATTTGATAAACAATAAGGGGGCTCCAGAGCTATCAGAATCATTGGAGAAGGGGCAGATTCCCAGTTAGTAATTACCATTCTTACCAGGGCCATAATCTATATCTCCTAGACAATACTTAATAGAACGAGGCCTGCAGATAACTCAAGGTTCATATTCTGGGGTTATTGAAGATAGAAGAGGATGGGGCTCTACTTCTTTTGTTAGAGATGGGGCATGCACTACAGTGATCTCCCACTCCCTTCAAAAATATATGACACCTATCTAGAATGGAACCCTGAATTCCTGTTACCCATTACAAACATGGTAGGAATATCACAAAATACCCAAATTTGATGATGAAAAAAAAACCAGGAACCTGCTGTTAGGACCATCAAACTTTTAGGCATTTAGTGCATGGAGGTATAGATTTTCTCTCCCATAACAAGCGGTGAGTGAAGGCATCAAACCCTTGTCCAACAGCTTTCATGTCACTGTTCACGTTAACTCCCTAACCGTTACACCAACATAATTTGATTAAGCAGACATTTAAAATCTGCATCGTTGACAAGTAAAGTATTGTGATCAGCATAAACTTAGCCAGTCACTAAAAAAAAACATGCTGGATGGAGTTGACTGCAAAGTCCTGTAAAGGATATGCAACTAACTTTTTAACATTCCTAGTTATTTATTTTCTCCAAAATGGGGTTCAGCTGAGTTTTAGCATCTCTAGTAAAGTAAAGTAAAGTAAAGTAAAAGACCCTTTTCCAAACCTTGAGCTGTATTGGGTATGTTATGGGTGATGTGGTCAATATCACGCTATCTGCCATTACTCCCCAGAACATACCTGCCAAGTCGTAGCAGAGCCAATGATGCAAAAGTAAGAGGGAGCAACACTCCCGAACCAAAAGATACATAAAAATAGGCATCTGACGTGGAACGGAGATCACGTCAGTTTTGTTTATCAATAGTTTATCAGCATCATTCAGATAATAGAGATGGACGGGAGAAGCAGCACGTTCAAGTCATCTCCAATATATTGAGATATTTTCTGGCAGGACAATTTTATTCATGGCTAAGATGTATTAGAAAGGAGAACCATGGCAGCTTATATATCAGGATAACGATTTGGGACAGTTGCCGAATCTAGAAATGTAATTGAGCATATTGCACCAGAAGGACACTTCGGGAACCTTGGATGGACAGAAGAAATGAAGGACTGCAATACTAATGATGTGGGAGTTCTCAGTAGCTAGTATGGTTAACAGTTGAATATTTATCATTGATGTTTTCTTACAATCGTCCCGTTTGGCAGTTACAGACCCGATCGAAATTTATTGAAATGTATTAATTGCCTGATTGACTACTGCTCAAGAATATCGGCTAATAAACGTAGCCACATCAATTTGTTTGCCAGCCTTCTAGTGAGTCCTTTTATTCAAGTTTCATTGCTGGACAGTTGTCGGCACCTCTGGACTGTTTATATTCGAGCTTATGTTTGATATTATGCCTGATAACCCCACAGCAATACCCGTACTCATTTTAGACTGGGTTGATCCTGAAGCCTTGGTCAGTTTTTAAAAAAATGCCAGCCTCGAGAGGGATTCAAACACAGAATCACCAGGCTGATAGGCATGCATGCTAGTCACTGTGCTAATATGGCTCTCTAGCCTCGCCACAAGACAGAAAATAAAGTCAGATTGGTTGAAAGGGAGCTGCACTGATAACATCATGAGCATGGTCAGAAGAAGGTTTGCCTTGCTAAGTGATGGAAAAACTGGCCACCTTTTTTTTTGGGTGTTCGCTCACTTTGATCTCAAGCATAGTCTGTATACATGCTTCAACTTCTTATGCACTGGGCTGATTTGTGTGTGTGGATTAGCTTTTCCCATCAACAGTATCCCTCGCTATCAAGCGGAAAACTCTGACTTCTGAGGTATTTGTAATTTAAGCCTCCAAGTTAAAGACTAGAAGTCCAATTAACTGGTGTAGGGGGTGAACCCGCTACCTCACCATCAGCGGACCTGAAGCCACCTATTTCTCTGTTCAATCAGGCCTAGAAAATGTGATGGCCCTATCTCATCACAGAACCATAGTAAGAAACTGCTTCAGGAGAAATAAATTATTAGCTTTAGTTTAGTTTAGTTTAGTTTAGTCTACGGATCAACATCACGGCACACGGGTGTAACTGATAAGAGCTACATTCTACTCTTAACTCAAGCCTGAGTCCAGAGAATCTCAGCTCAGCGAGGATCCTGAAATACTTTGGGTAGATTTTTAACTCAAATTTTGCCCGGGCAACGCCGTTAGGCTACTCTTTTTCGATTTCCAACTGCCTAATGATTTTTTACGTGTGCAACAATACACCTGGTGTCCGATCTCACTAACCAGAGACCAGGGGAAATTTTGTTACTAGAAGTCCATGTGAAAAAAACCTGGCTCTCACAGGGGCTTGAATCCAGGAACTCCAGCACTTGAGGCGGCCACCATACCTCGAGACCACTCAGCCTCCTTTTTATTAACCTTATCAGCTCTAACACAAAAGGAGATATATTCATTCAACATATAGCTGATTGGATATATCATACCAATTGACGTATATACCAACTATTGGCAATATAACAGTGACAGATGCCGTATAAAACCTGTTTAGGTTAGATCTTTCAAAGATCCACGCAACTTAGCTAGCCTTCTCTAGTGCACTGTAACCCTTAAATGTGTGTGGTCATTCAATTTACCACTGATAACTAACAATCAGTAACAGTTACACAAACCATTTATTTGGGCGCTCGCTTTGAACTCAAGTGTAGCCCATACACACTACTACTAGTGGTGCTGGACCGAATTTTGCATGTGGATTAACTTTCCCTATTAACAGTATTCCTCGCCATCAGGCGAACCCACCCCGTCTTCAGTGGTATTTGTAATTTACGTCCCCAAGTCAAGGACTATAGGTCAACATTTTAGTCCAACTGTCCGGTATAGGAGTTGACTTACCTTGGCATCAGCAGACCGGATATTTAAGAACACGCGTTCTTATCCATTTGGCCATACTGACCTAAACAAAAATTAAAAACCTACCAATTTAGATTCATGTACATCCCACAAAAGAAAGATACCTTAACAGGCAGAGCAAAGGAAAGAACAACACATCCATCACAAAGCTATTTTATGACTCAATGTTTCAACCTCACCTGATCTCATGATTACCAGTCTTGTTTTAACACTATCAGGTAAGACTGCCGCTGCCTCCCAGTCTCTGGTCACTTCTGACAGGAAGTCATATGGCTCCACTTTGTCACTTTCTGTATATTCTCTGTGTGCATCAGGCTTGTAATATCCTAGTGAAACAAAGGAACTCTGCAATAATATCAAGGCGGATTGATTGATTCATTGTAATAACATCAAGACTGACTGACTGATTAACTGCATCAACATCAAAACTGACTGACTGATTGTAAAAACATCAACACTGATTAACTGTAAATTCATTATGACTGACTGATTGATATACTGTCATAGTATCAAGACAGACTGCTTAACTGTAATGGCATCATGACTGAATGATTGATATACTGTCATAGCATCAAGACTAACTAATAAACTGTAATATCACTCAGGCCTATTGATTGATTAACTATAATAACATCAAGACTGACTGATTAACTGTAATAACATTGAGACTAACTGATTAACTGTAATAACATTGAGACTAACTGATTAACTGTAATAACATTGAGACTGACCAATTAACTGTAATAATATTGAGACTAACTGATTAACTGAAATAACATTGAGACTGAGTGATTAACAGTAATAACACTCAGACCTATTTATTGATTAACTATAATAACATAGACTGACTGATTTATAAACTGTCATAACATAAAGGCTGATTGATTAACTTAACATTAAGGCAGACCGATCAATTAACTATTATAACATCAAGAGTAACTTATTGATTAACTATTAAACTAATTAATTGTAATAACATTCAGACTGACTGATCAATTAACTACAATTGGTGTCATAAATCTTGGGACACAGCTAAATGGGCTCAGTCTGTCAGCATATTTCAGAGCATAGGAATGGTTATAGTTCCTGTAGCACACTAACTTTGAACAATTTACCTTGCCCCTGCCTGCGACCATGTCTCTTATTGCCACAAGTGAAACCAAATGCCAACAGTTTAGTATAACATCAATGGCTGGTTGACTATTAGTTAGTCAGTTAGTTAGTTAGATAGTTAGTTAGTTAGTTAGTTAGTTAGTTAGTTAGTTAATTAGTTAGTCTTTCCTCTTGAGCCTAAGTCGGCGCATAGGGCAGAAGTCATGGCTCTCCATGTCTGGCGGTTCGCTGCTACCTGTTGTAGATCTTTGATGTTCACTTGGCCGTTGAATGAGCCTTCTCTGATGATGGTTCTATGCAGAGCCTCTCTTGGTCTTCCCTGTTTTCTTTTCCCTACTGGTGACCATATGAGGGCTTGGTAGGGGAGTCTTGTCTTGTCCATTCTGAGTACATGGCCGATGTAGTTCCTACGGCGTTTTCTTATAAAATTGGATACAATATCTTGCTTAGTCTCTTGACTTATTTGCGCATTGGTTTTGAAATCTGTCCACTGGATGTTTAGAATTCTTCTAAGACATTTGTTCTCAAAATTGTCTAATTTTTTATCTAAAGCTACCGTTGATTTTCAACTCTCACATCCATACGTTAGCACTGGAATCACACAAGAATTGAAGATATTAAGTTTCGTATGTTGGCTGAGTGACTTTGACTTCCAGATGTTTAACAGTTTATTGAAGGCACCAGATGCCAGTGCGATTCTAGATAATATTTCTGGTGTTGAGTCCCCTGTAGATGTCATTTTGCTTCCTAGGTATGTGAAGCTGTTGACTTTTTCAAGAACATGGTTGCTTAATTTGGTGTCGTCTAAACTGTTGGTAAGATCAATAGTTTTTGTTTTTGTGGTGTTAATTTGGAGACCAATTTGTTCTGAAACATTTTGGAGATGGTTTATTTTCTCTTGGGCATCTGGGTGTGTTGAACTCAGAAGCACTATGTCGTCGGCAAAGTCCAGGTCTTCTAGAATTTTGTCAACCCAATGGATACCCCTATTTGTGTTGTTTGTGCATTTGCGCATGACCCAATCGATAGCTATTCCAAAGAGCATCGGTGACAAGACACAACCCTGTTTCACTGAGAACCAGTCAGAATTGCCTGATTCTGTTCTCACGCAGCAACATGTCTCCTTATAGAAAGATTTTATGACGTTGGTATATTTGGTAGGAAAATCATAGATGTTAAGTAGATTCCAAAGTGAAGGACGGTGGATACTGTAGAAGGCTTTTTGAAAGTCGACAAAGTTGGTGATTAATTTCGACTGGAATTCTACAGTCTTCAATGATTATTCTAAGAGTGAAAATGTGGTCTATACATGACCGTTTTGGTCTGAAGCCAGCTTGTTCTTCTCTGAGTCTTTCATCTATAGACTTTTTCAATCTCTCAAGTAACATGCTACAAAAGAGTTTTCCTGGTCCTGACAGTAGGGTGATACCATGCCAGTTATTACATTCAGACATATCACCTTTTTTTGGTAGTTTAAAAATTACACCATCCTTCCACTGTTGTGGTGGGGATTCGTTTTGCTAGATTTCATTGATCAGCTGTAACAAACGTTGTAAGGTGTTCTCATCTGCTGCTTTGAGCATTTCACCTGAGATGTTGTTTTCACCAACAGCTTTGTTGTTCTTCAATTTTTTAATGGCTGCTTTAATCTCTTCCATGGTGAATGACTCACAGGAGGCATCTAGTGGTGGCATGGTGATTTCTCCATCCAGGTTGGGAACACTGTCAGGCTGCGGTCTATTTAATATTTCTTTGAAATGCTCTGCCCATCGTTGCTTTTGGTGGTCATCAGAAAACAGTAGTTTACCTTGTTTGTCTTTGATGGGTTTGTTTGGTGTAGGTGAGTGATTGCATAGTTGTTTCATGATGTGGAATACGGTTTTGTTGTTTCCAGTTTTGGCAACCGTTTCAGCGTCAGCGGCCAAGCTGTGTATAAAGGTCTGTTTATCATTTCGTGCGCCTGATTTCACCTCTTTATCCAACATGGAGTAATTTTGCTTATGGGTTTCATATGAAGCTGTGTCTTTTGTAGAAAGAAGTGTGTAGTTTTGCTTGCTTTCTTTCTTGAATCTTCATCCATGTGTTATCGCTTAGCCACTTCTTCTTCTGTCTTTGTACATAGCCGACTGTGTTTGTTGCTGCATTTAGCAAGGTCTCTATCAGGAAATTCCAATTTTCTTCAATGTTATTTTCACTATTCGCATTGCTTGTTATACTTTCTTTAGTTGACTATAACTGTACTATATTAAAATAGGTAACCCATTATCAAAATCTGCCTGGTATCGAGAGGACTTCATATAAACTCAATTAATCAGGTGCCATCTCCACAATGAAGGTTGACTGCAAAGAATCTCCAACATGCTCTGTCTCTCACCTTTGTTGTACAGATTGACATTCATTTCTTGGTGTTATCTTCCCAATTGTATTGCTGTCTACCTCTGAATTTTACTCTTCCCCTCCAGTATGATTTTTACAAGAGTCCTATGTCTTTTAATGTGGCCAAAATATTTAACTTGTCTCTTTATTAGTATTTCTTTCAGCAATTCTCTTTTATTTCCAGGCTTCTCTACAACATTTGAATTTTATTGTTTTTGTTTTCGACAAATACAGCCTATTTGTATTTGTATTTGTTTCCATTTGGTTTTTTTTGCCGTTCTCTCACTTCGAACTCAAGCGTAGTCCATACAGTGCTACTACTTCTAGTGCACTGAACTGAATTTTGCATATGGATTAGCTTTCCCTATTACTAGTGTCCCTCGCCATCAGATGAACCCACTCCGACTTCTGAGGTACTTTAATCTACATCCCCGAGTCAAGGACGAGAAGTCAACATTTTAGTCCACCTGATCAATGAAACATTTCAACCTGCTACCTAAGAATCAGCACACCGAAAATTTAAGAGCATGCACTCCTATCCATTCAGCCATGCTGACCGCAATTTGTTTCCAAGAAACGCAGCCTGTTCTTGTGTATATCCACTAAGCCGCCGAAGTACAAACTGAGCTGACCAGCTGCCATCTTTACTGCATTCCTTCTCAGATAAATCACTGACCTTCATTTACAGACAATCTCTGAAGTTGAAGAAAACAAAGCCATGAAAGATGAAAAATGCACAAAGTTAAAAAGCATAATATACCTACCAACTCCTGACATTGACACAAACACTCCTGGAGGTTTTGCAGCTGCACAAACGGCTTGGTTCAACAACTTGACTTTGTCAATGCGGCTTTCCCTAATCTTCTGTTTCATTTCAGGAGTCCACCTGCACATTCAACAGGAATAACATTTTAAACAGTATGTCTTATGTTCACAAGCAAAAATTATAACAGAGAATTATATAATCATTTAATCTAATGGTCTGTCTATTAACAATATAATCTAATGTCACCTTTTAACCATGCAATCTAATGTTCGTCTATGAACCATTGAATCCAATGTTCATCGATTAACCATGTACTCTAATGTTCATCTTTTAACCATTTCATCAAATGTTCGTGATTAACCATTTAATCTAGTGTTAGTCGACTAACCATTTAGTCTAATGTTTGTCTATTAACTATTTAATTTAATGTTCTTTGATTAACCATTTAATCTAATATTAATCTATTAACCATTTAAACTAATGTTCACTTTAACCATGCGATATAATGTTAATCTTTTAACCATTTCATCTAATGTTCGTGATTAACCATTTAATCTAGTGTTAGTCGATTAACCATTTATTCTAATGTTTGACTATTAACCATTTAATCTAATTTTCATCTATTAACCATTTAAACTAATGTTCCCTTATTAACCATGTAATCTAATGTTCATCTATTAACCATTTAAACTAATGTTCCCTTATTAACCATGTAATCTAATGTTCATCTATTAACCATTTAATCTAATGTTCATCAATTAAGCATTTAATCTAATGTTCGTCTTTTAAGCATTTCCATCCTTTGACCTACAGACACTCTGTACCAGAGTTTCTTATTCATTTTAGTGTCTTTTTTTTTCAAAGGGAGTGCACCACACCTATTTATACATCTCAAAGAATAGACAGTACTCATATCTGCACACTTGATAAAGCTCATATTTTACCTTTGTGCTCATGTTCGTTCACTAGTGCTCATGCCTGTACATTAGTGCTCATGTTTTCACATTAAATAGTGCTGTGTTTGTACATTAGATAGTGTCAAGCTTGCACATTAGGCAGTGCTCATGTTTTCAAACTAAACAATGCTCATGTTTGTACATTAGAAAGTGCTCTTGTTTATATTATACATTAGATAGTGTCAAGTTTGCACATTAAGCAGTGCTGTTTTCATACTAAACAATGCTCATGTTAGTACATTAGAAAGTACTCATGTTTGTACATTAGATAGTGCTAATGTTTTCATACTAAACAATGCTCATGTTAGTACATTAGAAAGTACTCATGTTTGTACATTAGATAGTGCTAATGTTTTCATACTAAACAATGCTCATGTTTGTACATTAGAAAGTGCTCTTGTTTGTACATTAGATAGTACTCATGTTTTAACATTAGCTAGTGTTCATGTCTTCACACAAAACAGTGCTTTTATTGTTTACACAGTAGTTCAGAGTGTATTCTCCAACTGTGGCAGGAACACACTTCTTTGGGAATCAACTTAATCTCATCAGCAGCAGATAATTGTCAGCAGAGAAAAGGAGATGAGGAAGAGAAGTGATCACCTCAGCTTATAATGCTTTCACCTTGTACATGTGAAGATCTAAATATTCACATTCCCTACAGCAGCATGTGCTATGGTATTACTTTCGCCATTAAACAAGTTAATATTTACCATTTTAAGGGCTGAAGGATGGGTTCCCCCGACATGCTAACCACCGCCACGCAGCCATCTGGAAGTCCATTGCGGCTCAGATCATTCTGCAGAAATAATATTTGTACACTTGAATAGGGGTACTGTGGTAGTATAGTAGTTAAGAGTACTTGCCTACCACAACAGTGCTCCAGGTTCAATCCTTAGTGGAGGCAGGATTAATTTTCTGACCCGTATAGCTCTGAGGTTGATATTTACAAAAAAGGTAGTTGCATACCGTTTAGAGGACGTCACAGTCAACCCCAGCATTTTTGGGCTGTTTGTGATTTCTTGGCAAGTTTACATTCAGTAGTTTGCCATTACTTTATGATCGACCAGCATTCATACCACAGTATGAAAACCAACACAAGGTGGTCAGCTTCAAAATCGTCTGCAGCTGTTTCAAGCACGGTATGGGGAATTATGAATTACGTCCATAACCCCTTCGCCACAGAGGCTGACCTAGCCTCATAAAAATGGATGTCACTTTTCTAAATATTCTAGGAATATTTGGTTTTTTGTTTTGCGTTCACTCGCTTTGAAGTCAAGCGTAGTGCATCCACATGTTACTATTTTTAATGCACTGGATTGATTTTTACATGTGGATTAGCTTCCTCTATTACCATCAGGCGTACCCACTCCGACTTCTGAGGTGCATTCTGGGAATTATTTGGAAAGGAAAATCAGTAAGGAAGGGAAGTGCCATCTTGCCTTAGATGTCATGGCCTAGAATATATGACAAATATAGTAATGAATATATAGTTAGCCAGGAGCCACTGTAGTGTAGTGGCTAGATGCTGCCTGTCAGCCTAGTGATTAAGGGTTTAAATCCACATCAGGGCAAATGTTTTTAAAAACTGACCTGGCTTTCAGGTCAACCCAGCTTAAATTGACTAACATGAAATGTCTTGGGAAATAAAGATTGTCAGCATGATACCGATTACATCAGCCACTGAGTGCTGATTGGTCTAAAATATATGGGTCTAGCACCATTTGCCCAATGACCTTAAGGTATATAAAAAGGGTCCTTCACATTTGGCTAAAATATGTGAAGAACTAACACTCCACACCCCAATGGCAGTCTCTGCTGTGGGGCTGCTTTTCTTCATCATCATGAGCTATGCTGATAAGCATGGGCGGTCATGTTTCGGTAACTTATACGTTCACCAGAGTCGTGGATCAGCTCTGTGTTTTTGTATTGACCATGCCAAGCCATCCAGATATTTACTTCACTGCCTTCCCCTTGTTCATTTCCCCTCAATCTTGCCAGTTGTCACCAAGTTCTCTAATTTATTTGGGCCTGCTTTTATCTTTATACTTACAAACAATCAAGGAAGGCTACTTTACTGCCTGCACACGTTTATGCCTGGACCAAAAGATATTTTGTTACTGTACACACCAACATGAAGAAGCCATGGTAGTTTAATGGTTAGTATGCTCACATGTTGGTCCTGTGATTCTGGGTTCAAATCTCACTTAGGGTGAGATACTCTTTGTTAGAAAACAGCTATGAGGTTGACCTGGGCCTCATTCAGAAATTTATGAGAGGTAAGGTGGTTGAATGACATGATCACATAACATTGCCTAACTTGCTTTCTTGACAAGGGTAATATATAAACGGTCGAGTGTGTACACTGGACATGTTAAATACCATGTGGCATTTAAAATATCAAGTGGCATTTTGTCAAGATAATAGGGAATAGCATCATATCCCCAGTATGTCCCTATTACATGAAAATGTGTTCTTTACCCTTACATATCATGCTGTATAAGCAGGCTGGAGAGTGATGCCCACCTAAAGTATGTGATTATATAAGGACTGAATGTAAGACGTGCCTGCATACCCAATTTGTGACCCTTTGAAAATAAAGTTTGTTCATTCGTTCATGTCATCAACTTTCAGGAAATGCCTCAGGCCTACAGGTCAACATCTTAGTCATTCTGCTCAAAAGTAGTCAACTTTAACAGTGAACAAAGAAATTTCAGTATCACAAGCTGATAAATGCAATGTTAACGCATCTTAAAATAAGACAAAATGTGGACACCTACAAAATCTGAATACTCATTACAAGGACAATGTTATTGTATTATTATAAAACAGATACTAACATATGTAATAAATATGTTTGTTTTTTTTAAATCCCTCATTATAACTTTTCATTAATAGGTTGAGCATGACCACATTTTATAAAGGGCTCTTGCTCTTGGTTGATACGCAACTAAAGTCTAAGAATCTTTCTGAAAATTTTTCTTTAAAGAATTATTAGAATACAGCAAGCCAAGTAAAAAACCACAAATCATGGAAAAAGGTTTATTTTTCAGTTCATTGCAAAAACTCAGTAAATGTTCCGTTATGTTCTTACAGCAGAATTTTAGCCAACTGAGTCACAATGAAACAAACTAAATAAACTAATTTAGATAATTTCATTCTGAGTGAAGAGATTCAAATTCTCCTATACATATTACACTTATTTATTTTCACAAGTTCAAGATCTTCATAGCAAAAGTAACAATAAAATTTTCACATTAACATTAAAGTTCTGCAATTAAGGCCACAGTGAAATTATTATAAGACTGAAACTGGTACCATCAGTAAAGGAATTTGTCACTCGCTACTAGAGAAGAGGATAGAGCAAGTGTGGGAATGTCCTGAGTGCAATGACATTGATTCTTGATTTCGTATTAATTATTTTAAACAAATTAATATAGGATGTTTACCCATGTGATGCAGTTAGGCTTTGCTGTCCGTGAGACATTAATGATTTTGAAGCCTTTGCTGATGCCGAGCTTGGCTAAATGTCTACCCACAAAGCCAGTTCCACCACCTAGAATTCACAAATAGTGTTATAAGTGCTTTCTGTCAAATCCTTAAAATAAGCATCATTTTATTTTGAGAAATCTTTTGAATTTACTCCGCAACATCTCAGGGCTATGTGATACACACATCAAAGTTATATAAGTAAGTTGTGCACATAAATTGAGCTGCATGTTTGATTAAATCTCAGCAGTTTATAATATATAACTGTCTTTTTTACCTTGATAAAACATGACAGAAACTGTAACAAAACATACAGAGATTTTCCATTAAATGTGGGAGTGCACTAGTGCAGTGGCTAGCCTGCATGCCTGTTAGCCCGCTGATTTTATGTGTGTGTCCACATGAGGCAGGGGTGTTTGTAATACTGACCTGGGTTTCCAAGTCTACCTAGTATTAAAATAGGTACCAGGATATTTTCTGTGATTGGAGTGATACTGGCCACATCACCCATTGTGTGCCAGTCAGTCTATATAAATATGGTGCTAGCACCATGTACCCAATATGCCTCAAGACATAGAAAAAAGTCATTTTTTTTTTAATCCCATAGCAGGAAACTGCTAAGTATATGAAGTGCAAGGTCCATCACAAGTTTTAGGCCTGAGTGCTCAGAGGAATACATGGCCAGTCTTTTCCTCCATTTGTGAACGGGGAGTGCAAGCATTGAACCCTTGCTGACTATGCTCATGTCATTATCAGTTCAACTTACTTGCCATTACAATAACGCACCTGCTTAAGGATCTTACCATTAAATAAACATAGCATTACATGGAAGTATAGTATTAAAGGCATTATCGTATTGTCCTTTGTACAGGGTGTTTGTAGTCTCACTATACTTTGTATGCAGAACAGCTGGTTGTTGGAGAGTATGTTTTCCGTCTTGCAAATGGAAAACATATTCTCCAACAACCAGCTGTTCTGCAAACAAAGTGTAGTGAGACTTTACGAACACCCTGTAGAACACTGCTTTCATCTTAGCCCACAGAAAAGACTCGATGTTTTGACACTTCCCTTGCCTCATGCATTTTCATGTCCAAGGTATCTTTAATGCTCTATGCTCACTTTCGTGTTGTTAGACTAGACCCCTGTCTCTTCTTTTAGGCACCATATCTTCCATTACCTTTCTTTGTAAAAAGTTAGTTGCATATCCTTTACAGGACATCACAGTCAACTCCTGCATTCTATTGGCCGTTTGTGGTTTCCTTCAAGTTTATATTCAGTAGTTTGCCATTGCTTTTTGAATGACCAGAACCCATAATGATGCTGTTCATGAGCCACTTTTCTCGGATGTTGAGATCTTGAAGAATGTCAGTATTTTTCTTCTTCATCTTTCTTCTTTGATTGGTTTTCTAAGAATTGTTATTTAAAATTAAGACTTGATTTTCTTATTTAATGATTATGAAATGGTTCATAATTCACATCCGTTGATTGCCACAGGAAAGATGCATGTTCTCAAAACGTTTACTTTTATTTGTGTGCTGGTGTTGTGTACCATACATTCAACATAAAATGTGTGATCAACTATTGTCTGTGTGTATCAAGCAATGCATGATGTGTTGTTATAAATATTTTATTTTGGTTTGAGCAAACTGAAGACATCTGGCAAGACATTTACACATGCAATACAGCATGTTTTATCATATAACAGGTCAATTACAGAATGCTGTTTTTATCATCATCATCATCATCATATAGGAGGTCACTTGGAGAATGCTGCTCTCATCATGGCTCAACAAAAAGATTCTCAACCCATGGCCAGTTTTCCTGCCTCCTGCATTTTCATGCTCAAGGTATTTTTCAATGTTCTGTGTCCATCTTTGTGCTGGTAAACCCCTGTCTTTTCTTCCAGAAACCATACCCTTCATCACTGTTCTATCCTAACCACTGTGACATTTAATATGGAAAACAGTATTTCAGCTTCTGAGATATAATAACATTCACTAGGGCATGTTTCCTTAGTGACTCAATGAGCATGCTCAAGAGGATAGAGATGGGGTGGATCCAAAGAGAGTGGTTGCTGTCTCTGGAGCGGTCTCGCACCATGGACCAAGCTGACATTCTGACTGTTCTACGAGAAGTAAGACTTTCGCGAGAACCAAGTGACGACTGTGAATCTACAACCATGGCCAGACTGCGAGAACAGAAAATTAAAAGAGGTGTAGCCAAACAAGAACACTATGCAGGAAGCCAAAGAATATTGATAAACCAACATAGAACTGGTGTCGTTAGCTGCTACACGCTGCGGGATTTGCTGAGGAGGGGATCCAAGCACTTATGGACTGAATGGTTCGATGTGCAAAGAGGATGATCTGTCAACTAACTAACTAACTAACTAATATTGTTTATGAGCCAGTTTTCTTCAACATTCAGATCTTGTTGAATGTCAGTATTGTTATTCTTCTTGGTTCGGGGTATTCTAAAACAGTATATTTTATACAAGGTGTACACATGTTGCCCCTGTGACAATGATACAATAATGATTTTTAAGATCGTTATTTGCATCTGCTGCAATATCTTCTGGCACTAACAGAGATATTAAACTTATTATTATTTACTCCTTGGCTAATATCAAGGTGGCTAGTGCGCTTGTCTGCCAGCCTAGTTGTCACATGTTTGAATCTCCCGTAAGGTTTTTTTTTTTAAATAACTGACCTGAGCTTACAGGTTACCACAGCCTAAAATCATCATCAATATGTGCCATGACGATAAGCATGGCCAGTCAGGATTCATCATCTCACACAAACCGTCATGTATCAGATAAGTGTTATTTTTCAACAATTGTTGATTTTCATTTGTTTCTTGATGGACTATCATTTTCATTTGTTTCTTGATGGACTGTATCATTTTCATCTGTTTCTTGATGGACTGTATCATTTTCTGGTATTCTGCGAGCTGTCGAATCATACTTTTCCAGACATCTGTAAACAAGGCAATCTCTCATTTTTCCCCCTTCTTGGCAATGACCATACTCAATGACCAAATGGCCTAAAATTGATACAAATGTTCTGGGGAGTAAAGAACACCAGTGTGATGTTGACTACATCACCCATCGAGTGTTGACTGGTCTATACAAATATGGGACTGCCATGATATATCCAGTATGCCCAGAGTCATAGAAAAAGGTCCTGTCTTAAAGGGCAGTAAAGGAACCCATTACTCTTTATTTTTACTAGTACAGTTGAACTCTGATAAGTAGAATTTCGCTAAGTCGATGTTACTGGCTTAGTCCCGGCCATAATCCTTCTTTATCATTGTATAAAAAGTCCTGATAAGTCGAATTCGGTTAACTCGAATTTTCGGATTAGTCGAACATAAAAATGAATACTGACTATATAAGTATTCACGTTTAAGTCGAACTGTGAATTTCACCCCCCCAAAAAAAATTGTTTCGCGAAAGAATTATTTTTAGTCAGCCGGAGAACAACAATCGATACGGCACATACGATATCTCGCTACATGTCAACAATGGCGGCTAGTGGACGAAAGCTTGGTACTTTAACTTTAAAAAGAAAGATTGAGCTGTTGGAAGAGGTTGAACATAGTGGGAAGAAGAAAGTGAATATAGCTAAAGAATTTGGTATTCCAACATCGACATTTTCCGGCATTTTAAAGCATAAAGACTGCTACAGAAAATTGTTTTTCGAATGTCAAATCGACGGTGACAGACAGCAAGCTAGAACTCCCACATGTGATTTTGTTGATGCTGCCCATTTAAAATGGCTCTCTGTGATTAGATCGGCAATTGTACCAGTAAATGGGCCTTTACTTATTGCGAAAGCAGAAGAATTTGCACATCTTGGAGGTCAGACAGACTGGAATTGTAGTGCTGGCTGGTTGGATCATTTCAAAAACCAACATTCCATCATGTACAAGAATGTGTGTGGAGAGAAACAGTCAGTTGATGAAGCAACGACTCACTCATGGATAGAAGACGTGCTCAGACCTGCTTTAGCTAAATATAATTCTGCGGGTGAGGATGACTGTGGGCTGCAAGCACAACCTGTATCGCAGTCAGATATTTTGGCATGGATTGGTAAAATTGACATTTACATGATGCAGACTGGATATTTAGATGATGCAGTCTCACCATTTTGTGTCTTTAAACAGGCCATAGGAAGACATTTTTCACAAGTCAAGAAGCAAAGCAAAATGACAGACTTTTCCTTTAATTAATTTGGAAATTTTCAAAATTAAACATTTCAACATTTCTGATATGGTATTACTATTTATTTGTTCACTAACTGTGTTTCCTAAGTGGTACAATCATTTTACTCAATGCTACTGCATGGTATTAGTGTAAATTAGTGTAAATATGTGTGCAGTCTGGATAAGTAGAATTTCTGATAAGTAGAACAAATTCCTTCGGTCCCTGCGACTTCTACTTATCCAGACTCCACTGTAGTACGTTTTTTTTTGGGTTGTGGTTGCATTCGCTCGCTTTGAAATCAAGCATAGTTCATACACCTGCCACTACTTCTAGTAACAATGGACTGCTTTTTGCATGTGGATTAGATTTCCCTATTACCAGTGTCTCTTGCCATCAGGTGAATCCATTCTGACTTCAGTACTTGTAATTTAGTAATTTATGTCCCAAAGTTCTAGTATATATAATATAAATATATTACTAATTTAAATTAATATTAAATATTAACTAATACTTCAAATAGTAATAGTACTATTACTACCATCAATTAATTATTTTTTCTCTGTTCCCGCTTTTCTTGGTGAGTGGATACTATCCGACACAGAATTATCGGCACAGGATTTCTCGCTGTCTGGAAAACAAACACATTGACTTGTAAGGGTGTAAAGTTAAAGTTAGTTGTAGCAGTGTCGACCATGCCGCGACCCAAACTGAAATTGGAAGTCATATACCGCGCCACCCCGTACTTATCCATTGCATCTCCAAAAATGGCTATCTAAGGACCATTCATGCTTCCTACGTCATTCATTCAAATATCACGAGACAATAACAGACGCCATAAAAGGTTTATGCAGAAAAGGTCAGTCTAATATTTCGTGTACAGCGATTGGTTGAAATTATCAAGGCTTTTTAATAAATTTAATTATCTGCCGTAAAGTAATTTTATTTTCTAGAGCTTGTGTATTTATATTGAAAGATATTTTTAGATGTATATTCAAATTCTGCACCTATTTTTACATTTATGTAAAAAGTTTCATCGATTATGGTGGTAGAAAAAAATTAGTTCTGCTCACGTTTTTCATCTTTATGAATGGAAAGCCAAGACAGCGGCTGACACAAAATATCAATTGGACCAGTTCAAAACGGGCAATTTGAACTACTAAAGTTAAAGAAAATACACGTTTAAAGATTATTAATAATTTATTTGTATACTTTTAGTATTTTTTTTTATTATTTAACATGACGGAATATATATTTGAGGTCAGTTTTCTATCAGTCTATGACATGTTTGGGACAATCTCGCAAGGGTGGAGGCACGGGCCACATTGAAGAGTTCCAAATTCAGGGCAAACATGTGGATATTGTCTCCGGAGACACTTTCACAAAAATGTGAATATCTGGTACTTCAATTTTAATTCACCGCAGCAGACGTCACGAGGCTATATTTAGCTTTAGCAGCTATATATAGCATAGTTAGCAGCTATATATAGCACTGGCGGGGGATCTCCGTTCAATTAAAGTTTTTTCAGTGCGTGTCATGGCGCGAAAAAGGTGCGAAAAAGGAGCGACGAACTTGACGCATCTCACCGTCAACCACTCTGAAAACTTTGTCTAACCCTAACCACTAAACCATTTGCTGCACACCGACGTTATTCCGGTCAAGGTCATGCACACCGAGATACAGCGCGAATAAGGGGACTCCAGGATATGACGTGTGCTTTGGAATTCCTTTTGTTTGCGGTGAATTAAAATTGAAGTACCGAATATCTTCACTTAGAATTGACATACAGCATCATTGAGGTACCATTAGATTTGGTTTTTCAAGGCTCATCCACCTGTATTGGTCTCATCAGTAAATTAAAATACTCAATTTTAAAATCGGGACCGTTCCTGCGATTATTATTAATCCATATCCTTTACAGGACATCGCAGTCAACACCAGCATTGTTTTGCAAACCATAATTCAGTCAACACCAGCGTCCGAAATCTCTACGCCACGGAGCCGGCAAAGGGTGTAAACATTTATCATTTACTTATTATGTGGTCGCTGCCGTTTGAGTGGTCATTTTCAGTCGTAGTTTACAAGTTTATTTAAAAGTTTAGTTTCATTCATAATTAAATTTCATTGGTAAACCCCGGGAATGGCCTGTCATTCAGTAAATTAAAAAAAAAAAAAAAATTTTTACCGACAACAATACTCATTGTTTGTCACGTTTAATGCTATTTGTTACTCCACAATACGAAAAACGTTATAGTTTGTTTTAGGAGGGCCTTAGTGGGTCTCCTGTTTTCAATGTATCTTTCGCTACCCAAGTTGAAAAGGTCAGCAGGACATACAAAGTAGGCTCCCCTCGCGAGGGGAGTTTACTCTGCTTGATAACCCGGATGTAAATCTAGCAGTAGTAAACAATATTAGATCGTTACTGCAGACTGAACCATAGTAATCACTTAATTGTCTTAATCAGTATAGAAAACAGATGATAAAATACTAACTATGGCAGACGAGCTACCGTACAATATGTCATCCAGGTGAATATAAGATATATAATTTTTGAGAGTTCATGGATCCGTTCTAAACTTGGACAATAAGCAAAGAATTTGAGCATCGAACAATGAGGTCCTCAGACAGTCAGACAGTTCTGAATTGATTGATTAATTCCCGATTGATTTAGGAACCGACATCACAAAAATTCACAGCATTCGGGGCATTCCCATAAGCGCTCCGTCCCCATCCTCAGCAGCCAGCGAAGAGTCTCAACACTAATAGTACCAGTAGCAATCTGATTATATGTCCGTCTCGCCTTTCCTCTGAGCGTTGATCATCGGCCAGATCCCCTCGTTGTCGCATTCTTGCCAGACCATGGTGATCCATTTGCTCCTCCGAGGTGTACACATGCTCCCACAAGGTTGCAACCACATCTGCTTTGTCATGCATCAATACTCCACGAAGTTTTGCTGAGTCAGCCAATCTGTCCGCCTGTTCATTCCTCAGCACACCAGCATGCCCGGAGAAAAGATCCAGACGCTTGTGACCCATGACTTCCGAAGCGAAGCATGCCACTCTGTACGAAGCCTGCCTGTCCTCACCCTCCTCAACATGCTTTCTGAGTCAGTTACAATCACGATGTGTGTGTGTATCATATTCTCCATCCAGCAGAAAGCTGCACTGACCGCCTCCACTTCCATTCTTAAGCTAGATGTTGTGGTATCATATGCCAGGCTCTCCTGCACCAAACGTCGACCATTGGCTTTTGCTAAGAACCCCCAGGCACTTCTCCTACCTCTCAACACCGACCCATCTGTGTAGACAATCACATCACCTGAGCGAGCATTATCCTGAATTAGTTGCTGGATTTCCACTTCCGTGGCCCCCGCTGGCCACTCCCTACACTCCCGGCTCAATGTGATTATAACTCTGCACAAGTCTGACTGCTCCGCTGACACTCTGACCCACTCTTCTCCTCTCCTAATGTTCTCCAAGGGGCACACCTACCTGATCGTATCCTCCGCCTGAGCCATGTATGATTTCCCTCTTATCAGTCGCTGACCCTTAACGCCTCATGCAACGGGTGATCTGTGTCTGCAGCTACTCTGAGGTATGCCTTCGCCTGCATCACCTTGAGCCTACCTGCAACAGACGGCAAACCAAGGATGTAACGCATACACACAACTGGGGTGTCTCTGGTGCATCCCAGAATGACTCGCATCGCTTCGTTCTGTATGCGCTCTAATTTCACCAGCTGACTCTTTGAGACAGTGAGCAGTCCTAGTCCATAATCAGTCACTGAGAGGATCAAGTGCTGGTATAGTGTGAAAAGCATTCTCTGCTCTGTGTCCATTGCAGCCATAGTTTTAAGTGCACTGAGTCCCTTTTGAGACCTTGTCACAACCGTCTCCACATGGTCCTTGAAGGACAGGCTCCTGTCGAATGTGATTCCCAGATACTTCAGTTTGTTCTCTCTGTTGACGCTTCTACCATCTATCGTGAGGCTTGGGACATCAGCTCTCACAATCCTGTTGTCCAGAGAGCACCACAAAACAGCTGCCTTTTCTGGGTGGATGACAGCACTCATTTCAGTGCACCAGTCAATCACATTGTCTGCTGTTGCCTGTAGCTCCTGGGCTGTTTGCTCCCTATCTCTCCCCTGCCTATATGCAAGAATCTTCTTCTTCTTCAGCGTTCCGAGCCATTGAGGTTCTTTGCTGCAAATACAATCCGTCTCCATTCGTCTCTCTGGTGGACCTTCTCTTGCCAGTCGTTGATTCCAAGTGCTTGTAGGTCTGTACATGTATTATCTCTCCACCGCCTTCTTGGTCTACCTCGGGGTCTACGGTCATTTATTTCCTGAGTGTAAGCGAGTTTTGTTTCCCTATTATCTTCCATTCTTTCTATATGCCCCAGCCATTGTAGTATCATCTGCAAGAATATCATCTGCAAAGGTTAGTATCCTTCCAACCCCTAGTGCTTCTAGGTTTGCAATCTTGCTCGTATACACATTAAAGAGCACCGGTGAGATTGCTGATCCCTGTGGCAGTCCCGGGGTTAAAATATGTGGCTCTGAGGTCCATGCACCCAGACGGAGAGCAGCCCAGTGAGAATGTAGGACAGCTGCTATCCAGTTCACCAACCAGGGATTGACCCCCTTCTCCATCAGTACGGTCGTCAAAATATCATATCGAACTCTATTGTATGCATCCTCGAGATCAAGCGCTACTGCCATCGTTTCCTGTCTACTCTGGAACCCCTCATAAACATCAAAGGCAAAAGTGGCTGCATTTGACCAGGTATCTTTTCCTGGCCTGTAGCTCCCCAGGCCTCTTGGAAGAAGCTTCCCCCTTTCCAAGAACTCTTGCAGCTTGACAGCGACTATCTTCTCTAGAACCTTCCCAAATGTATTTTGAAGGGTGATGATCCTAACGCCACTAAGCTTTGAATGATCCTTGAATGGTTTTGGGAGAGGGATGAGATAGCTGTGCACCCAATCCTGCGGTACTGATGCTGTCCTAATGCTCTGGTTAAAGCAGTCGGTCATTTCCTTCAGGTCTGCATCGCTCAAAGTCTTCATGTGGCCATATTTAACCCCATCGGGCCCTGGTGCCGTGTCGTTTGCCTTTTTCAAAATATGTTTAACATCTTCAACCCGTATGATGTCTTCATAATGCATATTCTTCATGGTGCCAGATAATTCCTCTCTAACTGCATCTCTGGTGTCCGCATCATTATGATTGATCTGCTCTAAAGATCTCTGGAGAAATGCCTCCCCTTTCTCTTTGTCTGTTGTCACACGCACACCATCATCTCTATCAATTGTTCCCACTGTCATAGGCCGATCTTTTCTTTGCATTTGTCTGTGCAGCTTCCAGAATTTTCGCAGTGTTTTATCACCTCCAATCTCCTTCATGCCGGTCTCTCTGGCTGAGGGGCTACAACACTTTCTCTCTGTAATCCCGTTTATCACGCAGAGTCTCGTAGCGGAGTGAGAACTGAGGTGGTTCGACCCCCGCTCGTGACTTGCGGGATACTGAGCCGGCCGCTCAGAAAGCAATGGCAAACTACTGAGCGTAATCTTGCCAAGAGATCAACACACAGCTGAAAGATGCTGGTGTTGACAGCTAAGTCCTGTAAAGGATATGCAAAAAAAAAAAAAAAAAAAAAATCTCCTTCATGAAACATTCCCATTTTACGTTTTTGGCCTCTGCAGCACAGCGCTTGAAGACCTCCACCTTGTCTTTCTTGACATTTTCCGCGGTGTCCACTTCCTCTCGTGAGCTTCGGGGTGTCTGTCGCACTTTCCTTAGCTGCTTCACTGCAGCTCTCTTTGCTTTCCAAGCCTGGTCTACTTCTGGGGTCCACCATGGGGGTTGCAAAAAAGTAGTTTTAACATTCCTGTTGCAAGTCCGCTGTCTGAGGCGTCCAAGAAGGCTATCGGTCCACTCATACCGGAAGGTCTTGCTTGCTCTCCCAGCCTTAACTTTCCTGGCTTTAGAGATCAGGACTGAGAATGGCAAGTGATCACTCCCATGGTCATTCAAAACAGTCCACTTTACATCAAGGACTGATGACTGGGAGAAAAGTGCCAAGTCAATAACTGTGTCTGCATCGCCAGGCCTCATTGCCATTCTAGTCGGCCTACCATCATTTATGCAGACCACATCGGAGTCCACCATGGCATCCGCAAGGGCAATTCCCTGTCGGTTTTCTCCACTACTGTCCCAATCTCTGCTCCTCGCATTGAAGTTTCCACATATGAGTAGCCTATCACCTGGTAATTCCTCCAATTCCTTAAGCCAGTCCCAGTGTTCCTTTCTGACAAAACAGTCCACTGTAGCATATACATTTATGATGTTCCAACTTAAGCCACTAATCGGTTCCTAAATCAATCAATCAATCAATCTCCATTTGTATACCCTGGACCTCTCTTGCACTATGATTCCACTGGCTGAAGTCAAGTACCACATGCTTCACTCCTTTCTTCACCAGCAGACCTTGCCCATGTCTCTTCTGCCCAGTAGGGTTTATATAACTGGCATACCCAGGGCAATGGTATTTGTATTTAGCTCCTGGAGCATGAGGACATCAAAATCATATATAAGCCTCTCCAATACAGGACCTCTCTGCCTGGCACTACAATTCCAGTATCCCACTCTTACATGGTTGAAACCTAGTCTCTCCACTTTTTGTCTTGTTCTCCTGGCGCCTGCCCTCCTATTTCTATGTCTTCTTCTCACACTATTTCCTCATCTTCTCCTCCTCACTCTCTCTTCGCTAGCCTCTGAAAGATGTGTCAAGCGCAGAGCACGTGCTCCGTAGCTCCGGCGACGATTCTCGTGTTGAATTAATTCCATAAGCAAAGTTTGGATATTGCAGGAAATAAACGGTCACCCTAGCATTGCCTGCTTGCTAGGGAAGAGGCAGGGGATGTCCCGCAGGAGTCCACACGCCTGGTGCTGCCCCACACGCCTGCCAGACGTTCAACGTTCACGACCAGTTTACCCATGATCATCCAGTTCCTCAGCACGCTGGTCCACCTTGAACTTGGGGGTTTATATTTGGAGTTTTCCTTCTCCTAGATGGACTGTTGTCCAAAGCTAACAGGTTCCACCTACCCTGGGGAGGGGTTAGAGCGCTCCTGACTCGCTTGACAGGCACGTCTCCGAGCATATGAGGCATTTTCTAAGAAACTCAGAACCCACCCTGAGATCCTGCCTCGCCCTCTGTGCCCACCGCCAGTTGGTCCGCGGCTGCTTATTGGGTATTCGCAGCTAACCTCTATATCTAGAGGCTGTTCCACGATCCGCCACCTGTGGACACGCTGGGTTGGGGATGGTCGCCCCAGAGACAGTTCTGAAAACAGGCTGAATTGTGAATAAAAGCAAAAAAAAGCCGCATTTCATAGAAACAAAAGTTAGTTGTATGTTCTTTACAGTACGTAGAAGTCAACCCTAGCATTTCTGGCTATTCATGATTCATGGCCAAGTTTACGTTCATTAGTTTGCCATAGCTTTCTGAACGACTAACACCTATACCATTTCATAAAAAAATCAACGTAAGGTGGTCTGCTGCCAAATCGCCCACAGCTGTGTAGAAACAAAAACATGCTGCAAATAATATATTAATATAATTACACAATTAGCCATTGTATAGAACTATAGAGATATGGCTGGTGCACTAGCGAAGTTGATAGCGAACTGCGCTTATAATGTCAGCAGCATGATCAGATGCGGGTTTGATGATTGGACATGTCACTTGTCAAACTGAGGCAAAGATTGGCCACCAATTATTCCTTGCTCTCATCTCAAGAATAGAAAATGTGATGACTCATGGGACATCACAGACCCATAACAGAAAACTGCTTTGGGACAAATAAAAATATAGTGATGTAGTATATAGAACAGAAAATCAACAATCAGCTGAAAGATGCTGATGTTGACAGCGATGTCCTGTAAAGGATATGCAAAACAGTATAGAACAGATCCACTTTGACATATTCTTTAATCGTGAAATAAACATCAGATTCACTGACTTGACAGCTAGACCAAGCAATAGCAGGTATACTAATACTATCTAGGTGTATGCTTAGGGTGTCCCTGTGATCCCTACACGTTTCACTTATGAAATACGATCCTGAACTCATATAATTGTGATCTGATTAAGAGACATTAGGGAGAGGTTGACTATTTGTTTGTCTCAAAAACTGTTTGCTTTAGGGAAGTTTGTATTTTTTCATTACCATGTCTTTTTAATTGATTATTACCCATTTGGCAAAGTCAGTCACATTATAAACTTTTAGAATTATTTTAAATAATATGCATCCATTCAGATCAGTATTATCTACATTATCATACAGTTACACTAGCCAACACACATGTCCACACAGTTTAGAATTCTATCTTTAATAAGTCATAGAACAAATGCAATATCTGTAAGCTACAGGAATACAATTACCTCATTTAAAAGGGCTCCATATAGGTTTTATTATCATTTTTATGAAGCAGGGTTGATCCTAGAACAATACTGGTAAGAACAAAATATTCTGCCTCCACTTGGGATTAAACCCAGACCACTGTCTTGGCAGGCAAGTGCAGAAGTCATTTATTTTTTTTTTGCATTCACTTGCTTTGAATTCAAACGTTGTCTATACACTACTTCTAGTGCACTAGACTGAATTTGCATGTGAATTACCTTTCCCTATTACCAGTGTGCCTCGCCTTAAGGCGAACCCACCCCAACTTCTGAGGTATTTGTAATTTACATCCCCAAGTCAAAGACGAGACGTCAACATTTTAGTCCAACTGACCAGTGTAGGGTTTGAACCCCTTACCTCAGCATCAGTACACTGGTTGTTTAAAAACTAGAGCTCTTATCCATTCGGCCATGCTGACCTCGCACAAATCATAATGACACTGTGGCTTCAAATTGCATATTTATTTGCATTAGAGTAAACGGATTGCTTAAAAGTGCACTTTGATGCAAGCAGTTTCGTATTGGTATGATTAATTATCTGCTTCTATATTTCAGTATTTATTTTCCAGCAAATAAGCACATAATTAATAGAAAACAATGGTAATATTTGAAGCAGTAAAGAGCCCAGATGGCAGTAAATATCGTGGGTTGCAATACAGCCATGTAATTACATAGACAACACTGTGAATTGAGTCTATGACACACATTTGCAAGCCAGTATTCTTGTATTTTTCCCAGTATCTATTTTAATGGTATTTGAAGTATATTTAATTCGCACAAACAGAACAGTTAAAATCTCTGTTTATAATTGACATAGAAACTTATTTTATCAACTACATTTGTCATTTTAATTTCACAAATTTTTTACATATTTGTGGCAAATGTGCATGTCTAAGAAAAGCTGGAGATGAAAAGAGAGCTCTTGAATAAATAAAACAGAGATAAATCAAATACTTTGAGCACCATAAAGGAGATAAATAGTAGAAGACAAGTGAGCAAGAGGTAGGCCATGATAGAAGTAGGAAGAAGTTAATAAGAGGCAGGCAAGTAGCAATCTGTCAGTGCACAACCAGAGTGAGATACAGACAGTTTTGAAGACCCATTGTAATCAACTTTCATTGTGTAGATGGCACTTGATTGATTAACATTTGCATACTGTTCATGTTTGCTCTTTTTCAGATATCTTCCCTTTCCTAGCTGACAGATGACCGAGGTAGTTAAATTAAGCACACATTTAGACAAAAATTCAATTACAAATATAGAGACAAACTGGCAGACTTGCCAGCTTGATACATTTATTCATTGAAAATATATTCTTTGACAAATTGTTGTGCTTAGATTGCTGTGCATACTAACTTAAATGTTTACAATTTCTTACTGCAGCATCATTAGTGCAGTAATTAAAAACATCATCATCTTTTTATTATTTAAGGTGAAGTACATGTGAGATTTTTCTTTTATTATTATTTTTATCATACTGCAAGAATATACTGTATGAGATAATTAGATCTCTTGTTTACATCTCCTGAATCTAAATATAAAAAAAAATAACCTGGGTTAATACGTTGAAATATGGTGTATTTTGACTTTTGAAGGTATAGTGTATGTATCCCCTTCCATGGAAGTTAGAATGTTTTAGGATGTTATGTACCATCTACACTTGTATGCCTGTGAATCATGGACACTCAATAAAGAGAGTAAACAGAAGCTGGCAGCCACAGTGATGGGATTTCTCCGCACAGTGTTAAGAATCCCAAGGACAGCTAAGAAGATCAAAACCCAAGTACTGCAAGAGACCAAGTTTCAAAGGTATTTGATTGCCCTCATCAGGGACAAGCCAGTTATCATTTATTTGTGACATTATGAGACTAGAGTGTCTGGAGAAGATTGTGACAAATGGAAGACTGAGGGTGTTGGGTACAGTGGCCACCAGAGAGAACTAATGCTTGATAGGTTGACACAGTGGAATGGAAGACATGCAGCTGTAAAACGTATAAAAAAACACAAAGAGTAGATTTTTGTGTTGCAATGTGATACATATGGCATGGCACATGATGATGATGTTTTAAGAGAAACACTTAATCGTATAACAATTTAAAATAGCTTGTTTACAAATACATGTTATTACCAAAACATATTTGAATCATTTTCAATAATTAAATTATGTCATTGATCAATATGTAGAATTGAGTTGTAACCTGTCATATTGTCTGATTGCCCTCTAGGTTAGTTCATCTAGACTTGAAAGGAGCACCCTTAAGTGTTGGCTACCTTGAAAAGGTTTGTTGTAATGTTCTTATATAAACATGAAATGTGTATGTTCACTATGTTATTATTATTATTGTTAATATTAGTATTATTATGTTATGGTTGGGCAGACCAGGCCCTAAGCCTTGGTCAGCAACTGGTCTAGGATGGAAGCTCTGACAGGCGGACAGTTAGAGCATTGCTTTGCTCATCCATCAGCTTCTGCAACTTTTCTTGTTCCAGATGTATTAGTGTTACCTTTCCTCTGGAGTAAACTAGGCAGGCCGAGAGAGGGATCATGCTGCATGGGCAACACATGGTCTCTTAATTCAGCCCAGGCTTTGTGCTATAGAAAGGAATAACTCCATTTTACGAACTATCGTCTGTCAAGATGGCAAGGTGCCGGTCATTATTATTATTATTATTCATTAAATTTTTGACAAGATGTATTTGTGGATACCAGATACAAGAAGAGTTTTCATAATTCTTCTTCTTCTTCTTCAGCGTTCCAAGCCATTGAGGTTCTTTGCTGCAGATACAATCCGTCTCCATTCATCTCTCTGATTGACCCTCTCTTGCCAGTCGTTGATTCCAAGTGCTTGTAGGTCTGTATATATATTATCTCTCCACCGTCTTCTTGGTCTACCTCGGGGTCTACGGTCATTTATTTCCTGAGTGTAAGTGAGTTTTGTTTCCCTATTATCTTCCATTCTTTCTATATGCCCCAGCCATTGTAGTCTATTAGCCTTCATGATACCAGTGATTAGCAGGGAATTAAACAGATCATAAATGTTTTTGTTACTTCTTCTTTTCCACTCTCCACTTTGTGTATCCCTAATGGGTCCAAAGATGCGTCTTAAAACTTTGTTCTCAAATGTTTGTAGCAAGGCTTCGTCTCCTTTCGTTGTACTCCAAGTTTCAGAGCCATACAGCACAACTGGTCTGATCAGTGTTTTGTATATTGTGATCTTGGTGTTGCGAGATAGTGCCTTTGATTTTAGTAGATGTTGTAGTGCATAGTATATCTTATTTCCAGAATTGATTCTAGTTTGTATTTCTTCCCTTATGATGTTGGAGCAGTTGAAGATTGTACCCAGGTATTTGTATGTTTCCGTTCTTTTGATTATCTATTTGTATGTGGCTAGAGTTTTTAGCCATTCCTTCTCTTGAAATTGTCTTATCTTGGTTGATAACCAGCTCCATCTGTTGGGCTTTTTCCTTTAAGTGAGTCAATGTTTCCAGTGTATTTTGTTCATTTTACCCTATATTATCTATATCATCTGCATAACCAAGCAGCTTGGATGTTCCTCCAATATCACATTCCTCCTTTACCCTCCTTACAACTTTCTCTAGAGCCAGATTAAAGAGTAGCGGCGATAGTGTATCACCCTGTTTCAATCCAGATATTATTTGGAATGGGTCTGATTTCCTGCCTTTATATGTTACTATATTATAAGTATCTTCCATGCATAGTCTGGTCATGTTGATTAACTTCCTTGGTATTCCAAATTCCCGCATAGCATTTCATAGACTATTCCTATGGACACTATCATAAGCCTTTTTAAAATCCACAAAAATGTTATGGAGATCTCTTTTATATTCCCAATTTTTCTCGGCTATTTGTCGTAAGATAAATATCTGATCTATTGTTGATCTGTTTTGTCTAACACCCGCCTGGTAGTCACCTAATATGTATTCTGAATATGGTTTTAGTCTTTTTAGTAATACTGCGGATAGTATCTTATAGCTTATGGACAGTAGTGATATTCCTCTATAATTTTCACACTGGAACTTGTCTCCTTTCTTAAAGAGTTTTCATAATATTAAAAAAAATGTGGATATCTCCTGAACTTTAAGCACCACAAGCCATTGAAAGTGGCTGGCATTCCAGATCAAACAAACATTTTACAGAGGTATACCATTGTATTAGCTGTAGTAAAAGTAGTAGTAAAAAGTAAACTACTCCATTTTCATGCCATTGCAGCATAATGCAGATGTGATGCTTTGTTATTTATTTTATTGGGCTTGAATCCTTGATTTGAGGTTTACATATGAGTGTTCTAGTCACTTAGCTACCACATGTTTTAGTATTAAAAAGAAGTAAACAAATTAAATAAAGTTGAAAGTGGTAAAATGATAAAAGGCAATGAATTTAAAAAAAAAAAAACTGAAAGTATAAGAGAACATCTTTACACAGGCACGTGCACAAAGGATTTACTGTTAGTTAGAATTACAGAACCTCATCAGCAAAGAACAACACACACTCAAAGCTTCTTCAGCAAAGACATACACACTAGACTTAACATAGACAATGGGATCTATATTAAGGAAAGAACTAAGGATTAGAAGTTAATTACAATAATCACACCATTGTCTTTTAACCTGTCAATATTGTTGCTAAGGATGTCAAGAGTGTAAAGCATGTGACGTCACTATGGAGACAAACACAATGACGTCATAAGATCAGTTTAAAGATGGCCGCCCCATTTTTTACATGCACCAAAGAGGAGCAGAGTTCTGTTATTCATTTTTTTATCAGTATAGGGATGAAACCTATAGAAATTCATCAGCGAATGAAGGTGCAGTTTGGCGATATATGCCTGTCAGTCCAGCAAGTGTATGAGTGGAGTAAGAAGTTTGAAAACGGCATGACTTCTGTGACTCTATTCACGACCGGATCAGGCACACCAAGTAGTTACCCCAGAGTGATTATACATGCGACCAAGAGAATTTTTTTCTACAGGAATCCAAGGAATTTATATGCACTGGAGGACTAAATTGAACAGTGATACATTTATTCTTTACTTATATATATATATATATATATATATATATATATATATATATATATATATATATATATATATATATATATATATATATTACCCGCCAAAAATAAAACATTTAAGGTTTCCCTTTGAAGCCCCCTCATAACAGTATCTCTATTTCTTCGTAATGTCCAGGTCATTGGTCATGCTACCTTTCCCATATTATTGCCAGGTTGAAGTCTATCTCCATCTCAAGGGCCTTGCTGGAATAACCATGACTTTCTGTTTCACCTTAGCTCTGTCTAGCCGGGTCTGGCAGCTTAGGTCTCTGAAGATTTGGTACTCCTGAACATTGTGTTCAGGGTTCTGAGTTCTAGTTCCACAGGGACATTACTTTGTGCAGGAGTCTTTGAGGT
Source organism: Cepaea hortensis (assembly GCA_963921405.1). NCBI lineage: Eukaryota > Metazoa > Mollusca > Gastropoda > Stylommatophora > Helicidae > Cepaea > Cepaea hortensis. The sequence continues at coordinate 52,099,910 of OY992889.1, read as the reverse complement.
GGTATACATGGCCAAGTAGTCTACAATGGCCAGTCCTTAGGGAAAAGATGATTGTTTACTGTTGCCTCTGGAGTTGGTGGAGTTAATCAGTATATTGTCTTTGTCTATATTTGTCATTTACGTAAATGTTTGTTAGACGCTGAAAATTATGATTTTTGGTTAATGGTAAGACCACAGGTAACTGACTAATCCATTCTGCTACCAGTTTTAAACAAGGCATTAGCTCACTTAGTCCCAGTAAATCCACAGTGGGAAGCTACCCTCTGGAGAGCAATTGTTGAGGGTCTTTGGATTTTGTTGGGCTGTGATTTTACTTCATACAAGAGCATGTGTGGGAATATCCCAAGTGCAATTATGTTGATTCTTGATCTCACATTTCACTCTCTCTCTGTTCAAACTGCCCTGTGAGGCATTGCTGATTAGTTGTTCTACCCTGCTTTCCTCCGACCATTAGGTTAGCAGAGGCACTAATTGCTTAGATGAACTCAGCCCTGTTGCTTCCTGGTTGTGGTGGATAGATGTTACACCATGACATTAGGTTAGACTACTGCATGACCATTTCCCATAGATACATATGTCCTTATGATTCATGGCATTTGCACCATAGCATAAGACCTTCAGAAGGTTGGGTTGTGTTTTTTCTGTTTGAGCTGTCACCCATAGCCTTTCCACTCCCCAATTTCACTTACGCTGATCATGTTTGGGTATTCTGCCAAAACACATATGGAGCTATCAGCGGGAAGAGCAACACTACCTGCTGTCCTACTCCATTCTAATAGTAATGGGGACAAGCACAGCTGTTTGGTCCACAACTGCTTATTCATCCTGTATAATAAGCTTATATCACAATTGACACCAATTCTAGAGATGTTCTGCAACCTGGGGGGAAAGTCGTGTTTACGAGAGGACGTCAATAAGTAAGTCACAAATGGTTGTAGAAAAATAACTAAATATGATAATATTAGATAACAATTTTAAACCAGTTTAGTTTTATACATACATTGTCCCTTTATTTCTCAGCATGATGTCCACCAACACTGACGCACTTATCCCATCATTTTATCAGTCCTCCCAAACCGGCTGTATAGAACTGCGTGCTCTGTTTCTAAACCAAGTTTTCACGTCACATTCAACTTCGGTGTCATTTGCGAAATGTCTCCTGCCAAGGTGGGTTTTCAGTGGATCAAAAAGGTGGAAATCGCTAGGGGCTAAGTCAGGGCTGTAAGGTGGATGTTCCAGAACTTCCCTCCTTCCTCTTGCCCACAAAAAACGCACAACAGCACGTTGCTCTTTGGTTGTACACTCCATAAGTACAGTCGCCACTTTGTTTATGCACTGCGCTTGCGCATGAGACACCTAGCACCATCTGATGAACGGGAATATAATGTTTACAGTTGCTGTCACCTAATGACACCTGTAGAAAACACCAACTACATTTACCTGCCATCCCACAGAACTGTGTGACTTACTTATTGACTCGCCCTCATATACTAAACATGAAAGGCGTGAGAGTGAAATGGAGGCAGATTTGATCTGATGAAAACAAACCAACAAAAAAACACACACACACACACACTTAAGATAAATAAATAATTATCTTAAACAAAGAGTTTTCAGAACTTGAAGATGCTGTTAAATATCACCAGTTTAATTGTTTCTATTCTTTACAGGTGTTCCCCTTGTTGAAGTCATGGGGTGCTACAGGTTTGCTCATTGAGTATGAAGATACCTTTCCATATTCTGAAGATTTAAGAGTCTTAAGAGCTGCCCATGCTTACAGGTACTTAAGCTTTGTTAGGCTAGTTATACTTTGATCTTTCTCTTAACTGTGGTTCTTATCCTCCTCCTCCCCGTCTCCCTCCTCCTCCTCCTCCTTCCTCTTATTCTTCTGTACCCCAATTGATGCATTGCCCTCAACCAACTCACGCCAAGCTTATCTAATTTTTGCTGACTCCTGCAACCCCTTCAAACCCTTCCAGTATTGTTTATCTCAGCCTATAACTCTCTTCTCCAAGTGTTTTTAAGTTTTCCTTTATTTTGTTTGCCCTGTGGCTTTAAGGGAAATGGTTCTCTAGTTATACTATTATCAACTTTTCACACATCTGTGTCATATTCAGTGCCCATGTCTGTTCCTCACCCTTTTATTCACTGGAATCTGTCTAGTTCTGTGTCTAAGCTCCACATAAATGATACTGTCTTACCATTGTAGTTCTTCTATTCTACACAGATGAATGTTTGGATTGTTTTGTGGTTAGCTTGCATATATTGTTTCTAATGGATGTTTGCAGTTCATTAGTAATTGTTTAAATCATTCTCCATGTTTCTGATCCATACAGCAGTATTGATTTAACATTAGAGTTAAATATTCTCAGTTTGGTACTACTTTTAATTTATGTTGGCTTTAACAAATTTACTAGTACTATGAAAGCTCCTCTTGCTGTTTGTATTCATATTGTAATATATCTGTAACTGTGGTCAGCTTGCATATATTATTGTTCTCTCTCTCTCTTTCCCACCAGTATTGATGTTCTGTCTGTTTTTTTTCTGCCTTCTATGTTTTCCATTTCTGTGAATATTTTTAAAAAATTGCATGAGTAATTATTTATTGCACAAACTGCAACCACTTATTTACATCCATTTTGGAAGTAAATCCACATATTCAACATTCAGTTATTGAATAATATATTAGCTCACAAAAATAGGAGTCTCACTTGCCCATCAGTTACACTGTAATGTGATTGAGCTGTATTTTAGCGTAAGATGTTTAAAAGGAGGGGATTTTGGGGGGAGGGGGGGTGTGTTGTTTGAAGGCAAGAGGGTCAACTTCTTTTTACCGTGTTTTATCCAGCACAACTCAATTTCTTTCTGCAGTGCAGTCTGCTGAAAGTGTTTCTAGAGCACAAACTTTGTAGCACCGGCGGCAACCTCCCAGGGGTCTCATAAAATATTGCACTTGTGAATTGAATGACAAAGTCTGAAAATGAACCTATACTTTTGGAGTGTGGAACAGATAGCTTGACCACTTCATCACTTGACCACTTCATCACTTGGCCACTTCATCACATGTCCACTTCATCACATGTCCACTTCACCACAGAAACACCCTTAAAATGTTTAAAAACAAAGAAGAATTGGTATATTTTTTGAGAATCATAACATAAGATTGCGTCAAATAAATTAGTAACATAATCTATCATGTGATTATCTCTCATTATCTTCAGTGAGGATGATCTTCGACAGATATTGAAGAATGCTGAAGACTTAGAGCTGGATGTTATTCCTTTGGTACAGACATTTGGGCACTTGGAGGTATTATTAACATTTGTTGTATGCAACATTCCCATTATCCACCTGTTTGTCCATGTACTACCATCAATTTCATTGTCATGCTACTATACATCGCTCGTTTTGTTTCCATAGCTATTCTGCCATGTGGATATGTCAAGAAGGCACATGAACACTGTTGATTCAGAACAACCAACCCATCTTTGTATATATTAAACATCATAGTGGCTTGTAACACAGCGATGGTTCTCAGAAGAAGATGTGGAGGTCGAGTATGGAAAAGGCCACAGAATGCATAATGCACATGAAATGGCACGAGATCAAGAGACTTTTCAGCAGGCTGTGGTAAGCACAATGTCCTATAAAGGAACTGCTGGAACTGCATGATGAAGAACTCCAAATATGGTTTTGGGAACCCAGGTCAATTTTTTTTTTTATTTACAGTTTTGGGGGCTCAAATACATTACCACATGGCAGATAAGTATGCTAGTGTCTGCACTACCACACCTTTCATATATTATTCAAGAATAACTTTAGCATAAATGGGTGTTTTTCTGTGACCTTTTTTAATATATTTTCAGTTTGTACTGAAGCATAATGAGCTTGCCCATCTTAGAGAGGTTACAAAATATCCCATGGCACTATGTCCATCCAATCCAGGTAATTTGAACATGAGGGAAACTTCAACTATTTAAATGTGTTTGCAATAACAAGGCTATTCTTTCAGTTGGTTATGAAACAATCATTGTTGTATGTGCAAAAGATAAATACCTCTGCTCTCTTGCTCTCCTCTTCACTGTTTCTCTCTACCTTCACCTTTTCTCCCTCACTCTCTACACCTCACTCTCTCACTCTCATACTCTTCCTTCCCTCCCTCTCCCTGTCTCTTCTTTCTACCCTCCTTTATCTTTCCCTCTCACCTCTCCCACCATCCTCCTTCTCTTTTCTTCTCTCTTCTTCTGTCACTCACTCACTTCCTCCCTCTCTTACTTGCTCTTTTATTCCCTCTCTTTCTCTCTGTGTTCTCCCCTCTCCTCCATTCTACTCTCTCACCATGTTTTTTCCCCTCTCTCACTCTGTGTTTTCTCTGTCTATCCACCTCTTTTACCCCCTTTCTGTATCTCATTCACTCTGTCCCCCATCTGTCTCTCTCTCTCTCTAATCGTGTTTAGACGAACCTCATTTTATTGCTTTTAAAACATGTTGAGAATATAATTTTGAACTTATATATTTGATGACTGAACAACACACAAAGGATGATATCTTGAGTATCGCATGGGCTGCCCTTACTTTCCCAGATACAATTCTCGTATACATCTCATGAGCAAGATCTACCCCATAGATGTAAGTACAGAAGTAAAGGGCCGCTTTACATTCTTTGAGGTGTATTGGGTTTATGGTGCAAGAGCCATATTTTGGTATATTTACACTGCTGTCTTATATATAGAATATTATCTTATTATAGTATAAAAAAATAAGGTAATCCATGGCAGATACCGTGGATATGTGAAGTGTTGTCATCATCATGATGTGCCCTGCCAGTTCATGCATCTCCACAGATCTCAATCCCTAGTGTTCTGGATCCGTTCTGTTGATGATATTCCTCCATGTCATCCTCCCATCTCCTCCAGCATTATTTATCTCAGCCTACCCCCTGCCTCTTCTACCACTGACCATTCCAGTCATCAGGAAATGAAATCCATGCCTCTCTTTTCATTGTATAACCAAAGAACATTGTCTCCTTCTTATATTTGTATATAATGTTCAGCTTTCTTTGGCCTTTCCCAGGCACTCACTGTTAGTTATTCTGGTAGTCCAAGGTGTTCACAATACATATCTCTGAAATCACATTTGTGTTGCCTCCAAGCTGTTCCTACTCTGAGATTAATGTTCTATGATTTACTGCCATACAGCAGAATAAGTTCTGTATAACATCTCAGTACTCTCCTTCTGATATTCAATGACAGTGAAGTGTTAGGCCTTCACATATTCTAGGTCATGATATAAAGCAGTAGGCAGACCAGTTCATTTTCTAATTACCTTTCTTTCCCAAAAAATTTCCAAAAAAGTTAAGAAAATTTTCTGGTACCCATTTTATGAAACTGGGTTGACCCTGGCCCCTTACTGTCCAGAAAAAGTAATCCAGCCATTGTCGGGGATTGAACCCAGTCTACTGTCTTGACAGGTAAGTGCACTAACCACTTTACCAAGTCAGCTTCTTTAGTAACAAAATGGAGTTTATATTACAACTTGGCGGCCAGCATGCATGGCCAAATGGATAAGAATGCACATTTTTAAACATCCAGTGTGCTGATGCCGAGGTAAGGGGTTCAACCCCTACACCGGACAGTTGGACTAAAATGTTGACCTCTCGACCTTGACTTTGGGAACGTAAATTACAAGTACCTGTGAAGTCGGAGTGGGTTTGCCTGATGGCAAGGGAGATTGGTAATAGGGAAAGCTGATCCTCACGCAAAAATCAGTCCAGTGCTACAAGAAGTAAGAGCATGTGTATGGACTATGCTTGAGTTAAAAGCGAACAAGCGCCCAACAAAAATTGCAACATGAGAAATGTTGGTAGAATACTGGATTAGATAGATTGTTGGTCATGAGTGTTATTGATGCCTCAGAACATACGTTTACTCACTTCTCTCTGTCATTGAAAGCATCTGCACCTCTGGTGTGTATGATGATTGATCAGGTGATGAGGCTGCACGCAGGTATCAAGTACTTTCACATCGGCTGTGATGAGGTTAGTTGAATCAGAGTGTTGTATTATTCCCACATAATTATTTTATGTTTAGAATATGTATGTTGAAAAGCCAGAGGATTACCTTCATTGCACTGGGTTTGATCCCACAAAGGCTGGTCTGTCTCCACAGAGCAGCTGACCACAAGTTGAAAGTGCAGCACAGAGCACAAACCCCATGGCTCTAGCAGTGACCTCAAGTGGTCTCAGAAAAAATTGCACTACCGAACCCAATAAACAAATATGAATGACTTCAACCATTTATGTATCCCTTGTAAAACATGCTTCTCAACAAAAAGAAGTGATAGCATTTATAATAAAATAGTTCTTTATGTATTCAGTATGATAATATTTATGATCCCTTATTGTTTTCTGTCAAAAGGTCTACCACCTAGGCATGTGTGAGACTTGTAAACATCGAATGGCACAGGAGTCTATAGGCAGAGATCAGCTGTTCTTTTCCCACGTACATAAAGTGGCCACTCACATACAGAAGACGTATCCCGGAGTCACTACCATTATGTGGGATGATATGTTCCGATATTCAGAGCTGCCAGTGATTTTGAGTAAATCAGTATTTATATCCTGTCTGTAATTTATTATGTTGTTGGTTGTGTGTGTGATTTACTATGTTATTGGTCTACTTGTATGTGATTTATTATGTTATTGGTCTTGTGTGTGATTTATCATGTTATTGGTCTACTTATGTGTGGTTTACTATGTTAATGGTCTCCATGTATGTGATTTACTGTGTTATTGGTCTACTTCTATGTGATTTACTGTTATTGGTTTCCTTGCATGTGATTTACTGTTATTAGTCTCCTTGTATGTGATTTACTATGTTATTATTCTGCTTGCATGTGATTTATTAATGTTCTTCTGAAAGAAATGGGCTTCTACACTCATCAAGTTCATAATAGCTTTCTTAGAGGTTGTATTATTTTTACATTCTTAGTTTTTAATTGTATATATCTGTGTATGTGTGTGTGTGCATGCGTGCATATGCTACAGATGATCATATTCACACACAACTATATGTCTTGTGTGTTCCTGATAAGTTTGACCAAAGATCATCTTCCTTGCCGCTCTACCAACACATCCAGCATTTTCTCCCTCTGTTCACCTGTGTCTCGTATACCCTCAATCTTCCTGAGGAAGACACGCCATCCCCCAAACCCTCTCTTCTCATCATGTGACCAGATATGATGGTCATCTTGTACAGTTGTGGATAATCATCTTTGTGTGGATGTGTCTCCTTCAATACTTAGATAATGATCTTCATAGTCATCAAAGGGATTCTTAGTATTCTCATCATCATCAAGTGCCTTGCCAATTGGCATAGGCACTCATGACTATTCACAGATCTCGGTCTTTGGTGTTATGGATCAACTCTGCTGATGACATTCCTCCATGCCATTGTCTCAGTCCATCCACCATCGTTTTTCTTGGTCTGCCTCTCAAATTTATTCATTTTAGTTTTGATTTTGCCATCTATAGCTGGATGACGGTCTGGTGTCACCTGTGGCTCATGACTGTCCCTACCCGACGAGGATGTCCTAAGACAGCCATAATTATCATTCACTGACTCACTTACTCATGAATTCTTGAGAAGATGTCATGTTTTCCCCTTGCCTTTCACACCCACATGGGGTCTTTTACCTTTGCCTTTAACAACCATTTCTGATTGTCAGGACAAATGAGTGTCCTGCTCTGCTCAGTTACAAAGTTGTCCACTTATCCCAGTGGGTATTCAGTCTCCAGGGCCGTTTTTGCCACATGTGGTGTGTTTCCAATCCGCAACCAGTTTGAGTTGCAGCTTGGATTTTCACTTTCTAAAGTAATGGTTCATGATAGCTAAAACTCTCCTGTACTTTTAGAGGACCTTAGCATTCTATTAAAAAATATATATATATTATTGCTTCTAGTTTCTTTGTTATCTTGTTATTCCGGAGGTCGATATATATAAAGAGGAAAAAGGGCCTCTTTCCAAGCCTTGAGGCAAATTGTATATATGGTGGTATATTTTGTATAGACCAATTGGCAATTGATGGGTGATATAGTCATTATCACGATGGCACCTTTACTTGCCAGGACATTTCTAGTTCCATTTGAGGCTTTTTAAAATATATATAAGCAGTGTATCCATGAGATTTGCATGCAATGTTTGCTTAGTTGTTTTACCTCATTGGAGAAGTTGTATGTCACTGCCAGTGGGACCTGGCACCTTCTATTGTAATAATTCACAGCATGATCTACTTGAGTCAGAGACAGACCCCATATCTCTAAGTTACTTAGTCCTCAGATTTATGCTTAACGCTGTATAATAGCACCAAATATCACTTGTACAGTGACATGAAGTCAGTAAAGGTTAAGAGTGCCGACTCTGAAACTGTTTTTGTGCTGGTGGCGAGGTAGCGGATTCATTCCCTGCACTGCACAGTTGGACTTAAATATTGACTTCTCATTTGAAAAGTAATGGCAAACTACTTAATGTAAAATTGCCTAAAAATTACACCTAGGGTTACGTGACTACAACGTCCTGCAAAGGACATGAACAATTTATTTACAGTCACATGGTTTATACATGTCGTTTATAATTTGCTTTGCAGACTGCGGATTAGGAAACCTTGTAGAACCCATGGTGTGGCACTATTTGTCGAATTTTGTACTCCCTTCAGGTTAGTTCAATGTTTGCTTAGTTGTTTTGCCTCCCTGGGTAAGTTGAATGTCACTGTTAAGGTTGTTTACTTTACTTTTATGTACATTATATGCTATGTAAATGATGCAGAGACACCAATTGTCCAGGGTTGGGGTTCATACTGATTAAGACCTCTTCACCTCTGTTTAGGACATCCTGAGGAGACAGTAGAGGATTGACCAAGATCTCTGCTGGGATGTAGCTTGCCAAAGGCCAGAAAATGTGCAATATGAGACTCCAAGATGCCAACCAAGAGGAAAGGTGGCTTTTCACGAAGAGTTATAATGCATTGCAAGAAAAGCCACAAGTAGTACAGAGCAATGATTACCTTCCCTTTACATAGAAAAATCTTAGGGGTTGGCACCTGAAATGTTAAAAACTATGTATGGATTAGAAAAGACAAACACAGGTGGCAGAAGAAATGAAATATAATAAAAACACACGGAGAAGAAAATTACAGTCAGAAGTGAATAATATTGAAAGGACATAGAGGGGGTTGCAGGAGATAGCACAAGAGAGGACAGCTTGGCGTTGGCTGGTTGAGATCCTATACCCCGATGGGGGATAAAGGATTGAAGAAGAAGAAGAAACTGCAAGATGGTCATAGGTTTTACCCGTGATGTTGGTAGACGTTCAGCACCCAAGTCTTGTACTCACCACTTGAAGAGCTCATTGTGTATTGGTTGCCAAATAAAATGAGATCAAGTCATCATCAGTCCCTAATTGTTAAATCGCACACACAAAAAGTCCCACAACACAAACCTGTGGGGATGTGAAGTGTTAGGATCATAAAATTTTTTTAGGTCAGGGTACACAGAGAAATAGGTTGCCAATCTTTTCCTACCGTAGTGAAAGACAAGATTTGGTGTCAAACTCTTGTCTGACAGTTCTCTTATCATTGTCTGTATAAAGTGCTAATCATTACACCACCATGCCCACTAAATTATACAATATTGAACAATGTTAATTGTTGAGATTCTGCAACAAACAATGCATGCTGTATGAATGTACTATAACAGAATGGATAGCAACAGTGAACACATTTCAAAAATAAAACACAGCATATTATTCTGATCATCTCATCTTGTTCCTCTTGTACCTTGCGGTGTCAAGGTGAAGCATAAACAGCAGGAGAGTGCCCGTTTATGGGCTTCATGTATCAAGATTCCCATATACTCTGCTATTCCCTCTGCCCATTGTTTATATGACCGGCCTCTTCTTCTCTTTCCATATTATTGAATTGTTTAAATTAGTGAGAATGTATGTAATACCTTTCCCTTAATTTATTCTAAGATATTTGGAACAATCTGAGTGCTGTGTTTCCCAATATTTGGGTGGCCAGTGCTTTCAAAGGGGCTACAGGACCTCGCACGGCCATCACAAATATCCGCTACCACCTGGATAATCATGGTGCCTGGCTGGATGCCCTGCGTGTGATGAAACATAAGTTCAAGAGCATCAAAGGAATAGCACTCACAGGATGGCAGAGGTAATCATTGAGTACTTTATGTTAACTTGTTGGGGCATTACTATGGTAAATGTTAACTAATTGAGGTATTATTATGGTAGATGTTAACTTATTGAGTTACCACTGTGCTAGATGTTAACTTATTGAGGCATTGTTATGGTAGATGTTAACTTATTGAGTTATCACTGTGCTAGATGTTAACTTTTTGGGGCATTGTTATGGTAGATTTAACCAATTTAAACATTATTATGGTAGTTTTAACCACCTGAGGCATTAATATGGTAGATGTGAACTTATTAAAGCAGTATTATTTTTTTAAAGACACGTTCCGTAACAGAAACCTGCTATGGGAATGTGGAGAGTTTGGTCCATCATATTTTAGGCAAAAATTGGAAAAACCAATGACCAAGTACTACAGGAGACAAATGAAAATCGTAGACTGATTAGAGAAATTAGACGAAGACAGTCAAAATTTTTTGGACATGTTATGAGAAGAAATGGATTGAAGAACTTATTGACAACTGGCAAGATCGAGGGGAACAGACCAAGATGAAAACTGAGAGGAAAATACCTGGATGGTTTGGCCACGTGGCATGGACGAGACAGGAACACTGAGCTGATTCACGACTCTGGTGATCGAGTGAAATGGCGAGTCATGACCGCCTACGCTTTCCAGCATGATTGATTGATAGGGGTGGTCAGTCTTTCCCTCACATAGTGAAAAATAACTAACATTGAACTGTATTTTCCGTGGAGGACTTTTGTGTTGGAATTCTGACGGCGGCATTATGCACAGTGTGCCTGTGCAGGTTGTTGGCTTGTCGAGACTCCTGTCTGTTCCACCTTTCACAAAGGGCAGTGAGGAGCATTTTGTGTGATATTCACTGGCACAGGAACGGAGTATAATGGGGACAACCTGTTGCCGTGAAGTTGGAACCATGTCTAACTAATCAACTAACTAACTCTCATACCATTATTAGTGTAATGACCAAACCCTTACACCAACTTGCCCACTAAGGCAGTACATTGTAGATGTTAATTTATTGGGGCATTACTATTGGAGATGTTAACACAAGACTATGGTAATAATGACTATACTTACAGTTATTATGGTATATGTTAACTTATTGAGTTATCACTATGGTAGATGTTAAATGTTAACTTACTGAGTTATCACTATGGTTGATGTTAACTTATTGACATTATAGAGTTAACTAATAGAGGCATTGCTAAGAACTACCTGAGGCATTACTATGGTAGATGTTAACTTATTGAAGTAGTACTATTTTTTTTACACATTCTGTAACAGAAACCTACTGTGGGTATATGAAGAGTTTGGTTCATCCAATTTTGGCAGACCTCAGTGCATGAAGATTAAGGTGGTCAGTCTTTCTCTCCCATAATGAAGGATAACTAACATTGAACCATTGGCTGACCCATTCATGCCATTGTTAGTGTCATGTCCAAACTCTTACACCAGCTAGCCCACTAAGGCAGTTCAGTACAGTGTAGATATTAATTTATTGGGGCATTACTATGGTAATAATTACCATACTTACAGTTATCATGATAGATGTTAACTTATTGAAGTATTATTACACATATGGGTTCTCAATCTGTTCCTCCACCTTCTCCACCTAGTCCCATAGGTGCACCACCACCTCTTCCTTGTCCATAGTTGTAAACAAATTACATGGTTAGATAAAACAACATTCATCACTGATGTTATTTTACCACTGTTTACTCTCATGAGTTGAACTGAATGTCCACAAAGAAAATTCTAAGTGCAGGAGATAGAATTCAGTAATAGAATGAGAAATCCCTATTTCCTATCTCTGGGAAACGATCAGTGACAATTAATAGTATTGAATGACAATCATAATTAGTCTTACCTGACAATAGTCATAATATCACCAAGTTTTTCTGACTGTAGCCTTGTCAGAATCAGACTGGGTGGGGGTTTTCTTTTCTTGCATAATTTTGACATCTTACAAACTTGAATTTCCAAATCAGAGTTTTATCTGAACTCCATATGGACTATTGTTGTTGACCTCAAGAGTAAACTCCAGAGCAAAGTTTTCTTTGAAAACTATATTTATTTCATCATAAGGTGTTTCATTTCATTTGTGACATCCATCTTCTTGGTCATAAAACTTGTGTATTTTATCTGTTATTTAATTCATTTATTGTTTGGTGCATAGAATATGACAGTTCTCTTTTAGCCTATTATGAATCCTATGTGATTTTATTTGCATGCATGTGATATTGTGCTGTAGTTTGTGAGTATTATGTTTTTCTTGTATGAGCAACAGTGTCTGGTTCGGGTAAGAAATAATAAGAAATAACACTGTAGTTTATCAGTTTCACAATCCTGATGCTGGGTTCAAAGTCAGCCACAGGTGATTTGGAAGTAGACTGCTTTGTATTCATTTTCCTCATGGCCTATGTCATTCATCATGTGCTGTGCCGATAAGCATGGGCGGTCATGTTTCACCATCTTACTCGATCACTAGAGTCATGGATCAGCTCAATGTTCTTGTCTCAACCATACCACGGACAAAGTCATCCAGGTATTTACTTCTCTGCGTTCCCCTTGTTCTCTTCCCTTTGATCTTGACAGTTGTCACCAAGTTCTCCAATTTATCTCTTCTCATAACGTGACCAAACAATTTTGACTGTCTACGTCTAATTTCTCTAATCAGTTTATGGTTTTCATTTGTTTCTTGTGGGACTTGGTCATTAGTTTTTCTGTCTGTAATTGGTATTATTTGCATTTTCCTCAGAAATCACATTTCTACAGCCATCAGATGTATTTCAGCTTGTCTGCTCATTGTCCACGTTTCACATCCATACAAAAGTGCAGATTCTATGTAGCACCTCAACACTCTTTTTCTCGTTGCAAATGACTTCTTTTTATTGGTAAGTATATATGTTGTTCATCTTGCAAAAGGCTACCTTCACCATGATGATTCTGTTTCTAATCTCTTCAAGGCATCACCCACCAGATGTTATGGCCTACTAACTGAACGTAAAATTGTCTAGAAAGTAAAAATGCCTAGAAAATCAAAACAGCCAAAACATGCAGGTGTTCATTGTGACATCCTGTAAACAAACATGCAGCTAACTAGTTTATAATGGTTTATTGTGACTCTCTTTCACCAGTACCTGGGTAGTTGTTATACCTATTATTCACTGCAGTTCCTAACAAGTACAAACAATATAATATGGTTATCCTCAGATACGATCACTACTCTGTGCTGTGTGAACTGTTTCCTCATGCTCTGCCATCTCTAGGACTATGTCTCAAGTTTATCCAACAAGGTGAGCATCTCGGAACATGCCAGCATATGATATTTTATTACATATTTAATGTGTTCACATATGATAACTAGTTGTATAAAAATGAGGTTTTCAAACTTGTTTGGAATAACCCTTTGAACACCTGCCAACCAGCTGTAAAGCCACATTGCCTAGGCTGCTGACCAAAACATGTATGAGGATAAGGATAACAAGGTGTTATTCATTTTTTGTGGTCAGAGGGTGTGAAATCTACAGAAGACAGATGGTTTTGTATGGAGACAGTTCTTTGAGTCAGGGGAGAGTATATGAATATGTAGAATTGTTTCAAATGAAACTCTCTAAAGGTATTGTTACTACATGACAACACCTGCCTTCATATGGCTGTGCATACAGTGGATATACTCCATCCATCCATCATGTACCATGCCGGTAAGTGTGGGCGGTCATGATTCGCCATATCACTTGATCACCAGAGTCGTGGATATACTAAATGATCTTAAATTTTAGGTCTTGAAATATCAATTTGTGCCATTGAATTTTCAATTGTTTGGACCTTTGAAAGATCATTTGCAGATAAGAGGCTTGCAGATGACGGGATAATGGAGATAGTTCAAAATTGGTTTAAAGCCACACCCAGAAACTTTTTTCTAGAAGGCTCCAATAAGCTAGTGGACAGGTGAACCAAGTATGTTGCCAGACAGGGCAACTATGTTGAGAAATTACACACACAAAATTACTGGTTCACTCAATTGTAACAATTTTATTCATAAAATTCCTGTTGCTTAATGACTTCCCCTTGTCATTATTTATAATAAATTAATTTTAGAGTGACCTATTAACTAATAATTAATTGGGAGTGTTGATTTAGTTTAATGAAATAATTATTGTGCCATTTGTTGTGAATAAATCACATATTTTCCATATAGTTTATATTTGATGTTATTTTCTTACTATATCTCTTATCTTATAGACTTGGCATTAATTAATCAAATGTCACATGTTTTATTTAGGTGTGCTGTCGTCTGTCGATGTGGATGCTGCTGTAGCCAGAGATATGAAATTCTCCACACTTATACCCATCAACCCATTTACTAGGTCAGCCAGATTGTAATTTATATTAAAGCATAATGATAATGGTAATCTTATGGTAATTATTGCTTTTGGGTTGTTAAATGATAGAACTTCACATTGATTAATAGCATAAAGTCCTGTTCGGTTATGCAGGTATGATATTCATGAGTCGTTGTGGCGGAGGGGTTATGGATACAGTTTATAATCTTGCATACCGCGTTTGAAACACAGCTGAGGGCAATTTGGCAGAAGACCACCGCCTTGCATTGGTTTTTGCAAAATGGTATGAGTGTTGGTCGTTCAGAAAGCAATGGCAAGCTACTGAACATAAACTTGCCAAGAAATCACAGCCAAAAATGGCTGGGGTTGACTGCGACGTCCTGTAAATGATATGCAACCATCTTTGTGCTTTAGATACCAGCTGTAAACAGCTGGAAAACACCACTCTCCGGTACATTCTACAATGCATGCAACTGTTTGATACACAATCAAGATCATTCAGTGTGACTCACAAAGTACAGGACTAGGGGGCGTATTATCTCAATTGTCAACAATGATCTCATACCACTTATTGATATCTCAATCACCCAACAGGAAGGGCCTTAAAAGATAAGATAAACTATGCATTAACTCATGCACCTAGCAGACAGTGCACCAGAATTATCATTTCATAATCTTTTATTCAAGAATCCCTGTGCAGTTGAAAGGCTATAAAACACTGTCATCCTCAATTTCTCAATACCAAATAAAATCCGGCCATAGTGAACAAACCGGTTTGTGTACTATATTCCTTGCACAATAAACGATTGCTCAGTTATAGTGAGGTATTACTAATTAGGCAGCTCCAGCCAGTATTGTGCAAACAGAAAGACTTTTTTTTTGTATATTTGAAATTACCGTGGGGATAACAAATATTCCATATTTGAATAATACTTTTGACTTTGTGTTATAATTGTTTCAGCTTAAGTATTATTCATTATTCACGTCATATGATATAAAACTCTGCAGTATGCACCTGAGGAGATGCAGCAAAATATGCCAGGCAATAAATTGTGCAACTTATTGTTTGTGGCTAAAAAAAAAAAAAAAGTCGCTTAAAAGTCGACTTCATTGCACCGGGTTTTATCCCATATGGCTCGGTCTCTTTCCGTAGCTCGGAAAGCGTCGCACAAAGCACAAACTCCGTAGCTTTTAGCGACGACCCACAGGAGTCTCCGAAACATTTAACTCGTAAACCGAAGGACGCGGCCAGGAATCGAACTCACAACCTTCGGAGCACGAGTCAAACGGCTTAACCACTTCGCCACAGAGACTGTTTGTGGCTTCTGTGTTTAACCTTTTTATAAGTTACTGATTTTCTGTTCAGCTGCTCCGTGCTTCTGTTGCACTCTAACACATGTTCACAAGTTTATGTGTAAATGCTTTAACTCCTCATTGCCAAGCTACCTCACAATACTCCTTGACAAGAAGCTGTAGTGGTCAGTGCACTTGCCTGGCACAACAGTGGTCCAGGTTCAATCCCCAGCAGAGGCAGAATTATTTTTGCCAACCTGTACGGTGCTAGGGTTGACCTAGTTTCATAAAAATGTGTCATCTACTTTCTATATAGTACCTTGCCTTGCGATGTGGGATGGGGGGAGGGGGTGTGTCTTGAGCCTTCAGAATACCGGATGTTTAAGAACATGCATTCTTATACATTCAGCCATGCTGACCTACTGTATTGGGCATATGGTAACAGTAAGTAAGTATTGGGCATATGGTGAAAGTTAAGTAAGTATTGGGCATATGGTGAAAGTTAAGTAAGTATTGGGCATATGGTGAAAGTTAAGTAAGTATTGGGCATATGGTGAAAGTTAAGTAAGTATTGGGCATATGGTGAAAGTTAAGTAAGTATTGGGCATATGGTGAAAGTTAAGTAAGTATTGGGCATATGGTGAAAGTTAAGTAAGTATTGGGCATATGGTGAAAGTTAAGTAAGTATTGGGCATATGGTGAAAGTTAAGTAAGTATTGGGCATATGGTGAAAGTTAAGTAAGTATTGGGCATATGGTGAAAGTTAAGTAAGTATTGGGCATATGGTGAAAGTTAAGTAAGTATTGGGCATATGGTGAAAGTTAAGTAAGTATTGGGCATATGGTGAAAGTTAAGTAAGTATTGGGCATATGGTGAAAGTTAAGTAAGTATTGGGCATATGGTGAAAGTTAAGTAAGTATTGGGCATATGGTGCTAACCCCATATTTGTGTAGACAATCAGTACTGGATGGCTGATGTAATCGGTATCATGCCAGCCACCTTTACTTCCCATAATATTTCCTGTTACCCATTTCAGGTTCTGTCGACCTGGGAGGCCAAGCGACATTTTTTTAATCCTCTTCTCGGCAGCAATTTGAACATTTGTCCACCAGGCTGGCAGGCAAGGAGGGCTAGCTACTGTGCTACTACAACTTCCTGATGTCTTGTTGGGTGTCTTACATTTCTTGGGTTTTTTTTTTTTGGGGGGGGGGGGGGGGGGGGGGCGCTTGCTTGCTTTGAACTCAAGCGTAGTCCATATACACTACTTCTAGTAGTTAGATTTAGTTGCATATCCTTTACAGGACCTCGCAGTCAACACCAGCATTTTTTGCTGTTGTGATCTCTTGGCAAGTTTATGTTCAGTAGTTTGCCTTTGTTTTCTAAACGACCGGCTTCCATACCATTTCGTAAAAAACCAACACAAAGCTGTCTGCTGCCAAATAGCCAGCAGCTGTGTTTCGAACGCGGGTATACTTGATTATGAACTGCATCCATAACTCCTTCACCATGGAGCCGGTACTTCTAGTAGTGCTGAGCTGAATTTTGCGTGTGGATTAGCTTTCCATATCAACAGTGTCCCTCGCCATTATGCAAACCCACTCTGACTTCAGAGGTACTTGTAATTTAAGTCCCCCAGTTGAGGACAAGATTTCAACATTTTAGTTCAACTGTCTGGGCAGGGGTTGAACCTCTTACCTTGGCATCAGCTCACCATATGTTTGAGAATACATGTTCTTATCCATTCAGACATCCTGACCTCTGTCTTAACATATTATACACACCTGTCTCATATATGGCATGTGTACAAAGTTATTAGACATTCTTTCGCTTTATTATCCCTAGTGCCGACATCCCAGTCTGTGATTTTCCTGGATCCCTTGTCTATCAGTTGATGATTAAATTTGTACATGAAGAGGCAGCCTGCAAGGAGTTCTTCATGCTAGACAGGTAAATATGCTATTTTTAATCTGGCAAAATCAAAACAAATCTGGCAAAGTCTTGTATATCTAGAAATATAGTATCAATCTGTTGTAAGGCAAAATATTTTATGTAAACATTTTTGTGTATTCATTTTCAAAGATCATAAAAGGTGAACAGTATTTTAAATCCCAGCTTTCACGTCATGTGATATCAATAACACAAGCAATCCTTAAATCTTTGTCCTCAGTTCCTCCTAGTAGACGCCAGCAGTGGCCTTGACAATTCTTTTTTTTTTCTTTCTGGCAGTTCTTTTCCATTGCTATTGCCGTTTGCGTGTCTGTGCCAGAATGTGAAAAGTTCTTCAACAAACTTTGGTATGTGCCTCAGACATCAGCATCCAGTAGCTTGTCCTGTGTAGAACTTTGCCCTTAGCTGTCATCTGCTGCCTATAGTACCTTGTAGTGTAGGACCGGGGGAGGGGGGGTGGTCTTGAGCCTGAGGAATTAAGGCTGCCTGGCTAGTGCAATCCCCGTGAACTGTGCAGGTTAGGTTTTCTTTTTGCCCTAGACAGAAAAATATTCACACCATACCAAGGATTCAAACCCTTTTTCTCCCAAAGGAGAACCAGGCATCCTAACTACTCAGCCAGCCCCAAGTTGATGTTTCTTTCACAGGTTTGAGATATTTCATTGTCAACTCTAACCCAAATGACCAGAGGAGGTCAACAGTTGCATACAATTAGGCACTAGACTTTTTGTTTAGTTCAAATATCACAGATCATATAAAAGGGAACTGACCAGCATGTACAAGTAGTAGAAATGTTGCTCTCATCACTGCCTGCCAAAAAACATTCTTGGTCCTTTAAATGTCCCCTGTCTTATCCTTTTTCATGCTCCATGTGTCTTCAATATCTAAAGTACATCTTTGTGCTGGTTATCCCCTGCCTTGTCTGCCAGGCACCTTGCCTTCCATCACTGTCCTTTCCGAACCTCTGACATTTAATACAGGCACAGTGTTTCAGTTTATGAGACTTGAACCTGTTTATGAACCAGTTTTCTTCAGTGTTCAGATCTGGTAGAAGATCAGTATCTTTCTTCTTCTTGGTCCAAGGCATTCTAAGAATTTCTCTGAAATATTTCATTTCAAATACCTTGATTTTTCTTTTTAGTGATTATGAAATAGTCCATGACTCACATCTGTATGTATCCACAGGAAAGATACATATTCTCAAAAATGTCACTTTAATGTGTTTACTAGTGTTGTGTCATCATCATCAAGTGCCCTGCCAGCTAGCATAGGCATTCATGTCTCAACAGATCTTGGTCTTTGGTGTTCTGGATATATTCTGCTGATGATATTCCTCCATGCTACTATCTCAATCCATCATGCATCATTTCTCTTGGTTGGCCTCTGCCTCTCTTCCCCTCTATCTTTCCAGTTGTCACGATATTCTCCAATGCCTCTCTTCTCATCACATGACCAAAGAAAGCTGTTTGAGTCTTTATCTTGTTGTTGTATATAATGTTCTAGTCTCATTAGCCTCTTGTGTTACATATGGACTCGTTGGGATTAGGCCCAACACATAGAGTGTCATTGGGTTGTAATATATTTAACCTTTGACTAATCCAGGTCTAACTTTGTTTTAAATATCCCCCAGTGTTGTTGATATGGAGCAAGATTTCAAAGTTTGTGATATTTTCAATTTCTTCCTGTATACTTGACACAAGGTGTTTCTATTTTGCTACCCTGAAGTAAGATGTATATATACATTTTCTGTGTGGTTATTGTCGTTACCTTTGAGCACATGCTGCCAGATCTTCTGTGACTGAAGGCGTTAAGAAATTGACACTATGGGCTACCTTCATCTTTGTTTGATGTTGATTAGACTTGACAGAACTGGTGTTTCTTTGACATATCTTCAGCATGGCAGCCTGGATGAATGATTATAATGTGGAACGAGGCTTTATCAACCCTGTGCATCTGGAGCCATTGCTGAACAGAGGACTAAGGTAAGCATACTTTGGGTATTGTTTTTGACTGTTTCTTCTTCTTTTATAACAGACCATTAGCTGCTTACCAATGAATCTACAATATTTGTGTCTTTCTTCAGCACAGATTGTTTGAGATTAGGTTTGCTTCTGTTCCTCTGCATCATACAGCCTGTTTCCAGACAACCATTTGGATGTGAAACAGGGTCTTCGTCTGCTCATTTTCCCTAACCCTGGTGCAAGTAATCAGTCTGTGAGCCACTGACTCCTTTATCTCATTTGGTGTGCCTTTGGGTATTTATTTTTTTTTTCATTCTTTGAAAGCCCATATTCCATATTATGTCAGCTTATCTCATCAATTATTTGAGTATTACATTGGCACCTTGCCGTCTTGACAGACGATAGTTTGTGCTTTAAAAAGGCATAATAACTTTTAACTATGGCGGTAGCGAGTGTGACTGATAAGGCCAATTTGCGCTGTAAATGTCCGTTCACAGTGGGTGCATGTGAACACGTGGTCATTTCCACCATCATGCACCATCTTACGTCTCAAACGCTTGGTGTGTGACTTTTCTGCAATAATTTTCTCCTTTGACTTTATTCCATTTCTGATATTTGCCCTCCATGCAACACGTTCAGCGGCGACTTGCTCCCAATGTGCATTATCAATGCCTGTATCAATCATGTCCCGCTTACACACATCTTTGTATCGTAGTAGAGGCCGACCCTGAGATCTCTTACCCATCTGTAATTCACCAAAAAAGATATCCTTTGGTATTCTACCATCATCCATCCGCCTAAGATGTCCTATCCATCTAAGTCTACGAAGACTGAGCATGGAATAAACTGTCACACAACCTGATCTTTCCAATACTTCAGTATTTGTGATTTTGTCTTGCCACTTAATACCAAGAATTCTTCGCAGACACCGCATATGAAAGCTGTTTAAATTGTTCTCTTGGTGTGAGTAAGTTGTCCAGGTTTCACTGCCATAGAGAAGAGTACTAAGGACACAGGCTTGATAGACAAGGACTTTTGTTTTGGCAGTAAGCTTCCTGTTCTCCCAGACTCTTTTTCTTAACCTGTTCATTGTTGTTGCTGCCTTTCCAATCCGGATGTTGATTTCCTGATCTAGGGATAATTTGCTATTTACCACCGATCCCAGATATGTAAAATGGTCTACTATCTCTAGTTCGGCGTCGTCAATAAAGATTGATGGTACCCCATGTGCACCTTGTGACATAATCTGTGTCTTCTTTTTGCTAATTGTTAAACCAAATTCAGAACAAGCATTGGAGAATGCAGATAGTAGACATTGCAATTCTTCCTCAGAGTGAGTCGTAACTGCAGCATCATCTGCAAAAAGCAACTCTCTGATCAGTACCCTCCTAATTTTGGTCTTAGCCTTCAATCTCTGAGCATTGTAGAGGCCGCCATCTGAGCGTGAGTGAATGTATATACCACCATCCTGATCACGAAATGCATATTTCAGTAGAAGTGAAAAGTATATTCCAAAGAGGGTGGGAGCTAGTACACAACCTTGCTTAACTCCACTCTTGATTTCAAATTCTTCAGAAGTTGCACCATCAAACTTGATTATACCCTTCATGCCTGTGTGGAACGATTCCACAATGGACAGAAGAGTTGGTGGGCAGCCAATCTTCTTTAGTGCCTTGAACAGACCCTCACGACTGACCAAATCAAATGCCTTTGTGAGGTCGATGAAGGCAATAAACAGTGGTTGATTCTGTTCACGGCATTTTTCTTGCATTTGTCGCAATGAGAATATCATATCAGTGGTAGACCGGTTCTGTCGAAAGCCACACTGTGATTCGGGGTAGACTTGATCTCCTAGGACTTGAAGTCTGCGCAGAACAATTCTGGCAAATACTTTTCCAACAATACACAGAAGTGAGATACCCCTATAGTTGTTGCAGTCGCTCCGATCACCCTTGTTCTTGTACAGTGTTATGATGCTTGAATCTTTGAAATCCTGTGGGACTTGTCCTTCACGCCAGCATAGCTCTATTAGCTGGTGGATCTGTATAGTGAGTGTGTCTTGCCCACTCCTGATAACCTCTATTGGAATCCCATCCTTACCTGGAGCCTTGCCAGATGCAAGTTCATTTATAGCACACTTAACTTCTGTTATGGTGGGAAGTGTGTCCAGGTGGTCAAGAGTTGGTAGAGCCTCTATGGCGTTGAGGGCATTATCCGCTAGTTTGGTCTCACTTGAGTAAAGCTCCAAATAGTGCTCTACCCATCTGTCCATCTGCTGTTTCTTATCAGTGATGACTTCTCCAGTCAAGGTTTTCAATGGTGCACTTCTTTTGATCACTGGACCACAGGCTTTCTTTATTCCTTCATACATACTTCTTATGTCTCCCTTATCACTTGCGATTTGAATGGACTCACATAACTTGATCCAATAATCATTTGCACACTGCCTGGCAGCCTTTTGCACATCCTTCCTAGCTTGCCTTAGCTCACTCAGAGTGTTACGCGTTGGTCTTTCCTTGTTTCTTAAGAGAGCTTTCTTCTTCTTATCAATCAAGGGCTGCAGAGTCTCGCTGTTGGCCGCAAACCAGTCCTGCCTCTTATGATCCACAGTGCCGTAAACCTTTACGGCAGTTTTACAAAGAGTTTCCTTAAGTTTATTCCATTTATCATTTACTGTACAATTTTCTGGTGTATCAGTGAAAGCGTCTTCAAGTTGCTGTTGAAACTGAAAGCACTTTTCAGGATCATGAGTGTTAATAATATTAATCCTGGGGCTAGATTTGTGTTTAGCTGTGTAGATTCTCTTTGGTCTCAGTCTAACCCTTGCAACAACCAAAGAATGATCCGTATCACAGTCAGCACTATGGTAACTACGAGTCAATGATATATGGTTCAGATGTTGTCTCCGTGTGATGATGAAGTCCAGCTGGTGCCAATGGCCGGATCTTGGATGTTTCCATGTGACCTTATGCATCTCTTTTGTTTTAAAAAAAGAGTTTGTAATACATAGGTCATTACTGGTGCAATGCTCCAGCAGCCTTTGCCCATTTTCATTCATGCGACCGATGTTGTATTTTCCAAGGCACACTGGCCATGAACTCGAGTCCTTGCCCACACGAGCATTGAAATCACCGAGCATATAAATGTAGTCGGATTTTGGAACTGCCTTGATCACAGAGTCTAACTCCTCATAGAACAAATCCTTCACATCATCAGAGGAATCGAGTGTCGGTGCATATGCAGTAATAATGGTGGCAAACCCACAAGAGGTTGCCAAGCGCAGGGATAATAGTCTTTCATTTCCTCCTGCTGGAATTTCAATCATTCCCAGTAGCGAATTCTTCACTGCAAAGCCCACACCGTGTTGCCTTTTTTCTGCCTGCCCTTTACCCTTCCAGAAAAAGGTGTAGTTGTTTTCCCTGAGTGACCCTTCCTCAGCGAGGCGAGTCTCCTGCAGGCCAGCAATATCAATGTTAAGACGATTGAGTTCGGCATCAATCACAGCCGTTTTTCTCACATCGTCAATATTGGTCAAGTCAGTGGAAAATCCTGGACACATGGTTCTCACGTTCCAGGTTGCAAGCCGTAGCTTGAGGTTTCTATTTATATTTTTGTTTGTACCTGGTGCATTGGTTTTACAGCCTGCGATTCAGATTTTGTCCTAGCCCCAAGCACCCATTGAAGCAGGCAGGCTGTGGCGGATCAGCACCCAATTGGCTGGGGGCTGCCCAGCTTGAGGCGGGCGGTAGCTGATCAGTGACACCTATAGGTGTCTCCCACCGTCAGAGGCAACGCGTGGCGCCCCATGTCTACGCCAACTGACAAGGACTTATAACCCGTAACAGTTGCCTCTCGCTTTGATTCCGAGACCAGTTAAGACCAGGGATGGAGTTATTGCCTCTCCATAGCACAAAGCCTGGGCTAAAATATAGAGATCATGTGTTGCCCATGCAGCATGATCCCTCTCTCGGCCTGCCTAGTTCACTCCAGAGGAAAGGTAACACCCCTACATCTGGAACAAGACAAGCTGCAGAAGCTGCCGGATCAGCAAAGCAGTGCTCTAACTGTCCGCCTGTCGGAGCTTCGATCCTAGACCAGTCGCCAACCAAGGCTTGGGGCCTGGTCTGCCCTGCCATGACAATTTTGTCTTTAGCTTGCATTTCCTCGCACCAGGGTAAGGCTTGTACCCTCCCAATTGCGCTCTTCCGCCCGAAGCCGTTGGCACAATGTGGGGTGTCGGGTTTGGTAAGCGCCGCCCAACGTTCGGCGCTAACAGAAACCAGGTAGTACCGTCTACTGTTATACGGTAGCTCAGTCATATCTGACTAAGACCTGACTGCTGATATTTGAGTATATGTAAAGGGATTTAGTATTTCCAGTTTTTTGGCATAAATTGCTGTATCAAAAATTAGATGTTTCATTGTTGTACCTGACTGTATAGAAGTTGACATCTGTGGTTAGGAGTTAGTGAATGTAGTTTCATAATTTTCTGACATATCGTCGACTGTTTGAAATTAGTCACGGATAATTTGGAAGAAGATTGCTTTGTGTTCATTTTGATGGTATGAGGCAATTAGACAGCAATGGCAAACTACTGAATACCAAATTGTCTAGAACTTCACAAACATCCAATAAATGTTGGGGTTGACTGCAGCGTCCTGTGAAAGATATGCAACTAACTTTATATAGAATTGCCAGCAGATAATGAAAATGACTGTTCAGTTTTGATATCCATGTTTGTAATTTGACAGCAAGAAAATGGATATGATCAACTACACTAAATGTAAAATTATGATCTACTGCACTAAATGTGCAGAAATTATCTACTGCACTAAATGTGCAGTTGTTATCTATGCATGTGAGCCTTTAACTATGCACATACACGTATCTTAAAAAGGCAAACCACAGGCTTTATAAATTAGCTAACTACACAAGTGCTGAGGAGTGGCTAGAATGCCGGATTCTCCTTCGGGATACCCGGGTTCAAATCCTCTGTAAGGTGTGGATATTTTTCTATCAGGGGCAAAAAGAAAACCCTAACCTGCACAGTTCACGGCGACAGCACTAGCCAGGTGGCCTCACTTCCACAGGCTCAAAAACCCGCCTGCTATACACCACAAGGTACTATATAGACAGTAAATGACAGTTTTGACAGATAGATACAAGTGCCGTACATCTTGAAATAGCTCCTGCAGGCCAGAATTTGAAGTACTAGTTATGATGATCTTGTCTTGCCTGTAGAATAGAACAGTAGAGGTTGCGATTGTTTGGTTTGTATTCAGAAACATTGCAGCACAGCAGTTACATGAGACTGCAAGTGTGCCGGAAGTTCGTCAATATGAGCAGACAATAGGAGCGTTAAAGATCTGGTACCTCCTACCTTTTTTCATTCCGAAGCTCTTATGGCCTCTGCCAATTTATAATATAATCATGAGTGAAATAACGGCAGTAGAAAGGAAGATTAACACAACCACAAGGAAATAGTTGTTAGCTCCACCTTGTCTGTTGGATGTCGTGCTGTATTACAAAAGAAAACAAATGCGTTTACCCTACAAGTCCATCGCTGAGGATTTTATAGCCTTTTAAGGTCAGGATCAGAGTGATGCTACATGAGTACCCAGAACACATTGTCTGCAACTTCCATCTGGCACTAAGAACAGGAAGGAAGTAGAAAGCCAGCAGCATGATCAGTAATCCCCAGCAAATTGAAGGAATGAATGGAATACAACCCTATCCAACAAGCAGAGGTTCGGACAGGTTTGCATCCATTTTTGGTACAAAGTATCATCCAGGGAAGGCAAGACCATGGTGATCCAGGCTGTTATGCAGAAGAGGTCAAAAGGATAGTGCAGCAGTCGCAAAAATGTCAGGGATATCATGAGGAAGAACCTTGCATGGGTCCCTGACAGTGAACAATATAAGACATGCTGCATCCTTAAGGCTCAGTTTCATCATTAGTAAGATGTAGGTTTCCCTACCATCAGCTGCAAACCTGGACACATAGGAAAAGTAAAAAGATTTCATGCGTCCCCTTTGTCAAAAGAAGCAGCCTTGAGTACTTGTATGGTAACAATATTTCTTTAACAGATAGAGCAAATATTTTGGTCCTTGGTGTTCTGGATAAATTATTTTGATTATATTTCTCCAGGCCATCATCTTACACCATAAAGAATCATTTCTGTCTGTCTGCCAATGATCTTTCCAGTCACTGCAATGTTCTCCAGTGCCTCTCTTCTCATTACATTACCAAAGAACACTGTTTCTTTCTGATAGTTGTGTATACTGTTTTGTTTTCGTTAGCCTCTCCCAGAAAATTGTTAACTAGTTACCCTGGTTATGTCTCTATGCTCTTCCTAATTTGTTTGTTAACATTCTACCATTCACTACCATACATCATAACAGGTTCTGTGAACAGTTCAGTACCCTATTTCTGAGATTTAATACAACATTTAAAAAAAAGTTTGCATATCCTTTACAGGACATCGCTGTCAACATCAGCATCTTTCAGCTGATTGTTGATTTCTTGGCAAGATCATGCTCAGTAGTTTGCCATTGCTTTCTGAGCGGCCGGCTCACATTCCCCGTAAGTTACCGACGCGATTCGGACCACTGCTGATTCTCACCGTCGTCACATTAGTTACGAGAGTACGGAGAAAAGTCGCTAACCTCTAGGCCAGGAAGCCGGGAATACAACATAACAGGTTCTATTAACAGTTCAGTACCCTAATTCTGAGATTTAATACAGTTACATTTTACTTTATCACTGACTGTTGCGAAGGCGTTATGGACACAAATCGTAATCCCACATATCGCGTTTGAAACACAGCTGCAGGCGATTTGGCATCATAATGCCTTGTGTTAGTTCTCATACAATGGTATGAGTGCCTGTCGTTCAGAAATCAATGGTAAACTACTAAGCATAAACTTGCCAAGAAATTACAAACTGCCAAAAATATTATGGGGCTGACTGTGACATCCTGTAAAGGATATGCATCTAACTTATTACATAAGATACTTCTCCTGTTCTGAAATGCAGCTTTTATGTTCATTTGTATCGCACATCTTCCATCTGATGTCGTTATTTCTTCCCCCCCCCCCCCCCCCCCCATCTCCCCCCAAAAAAATTTGAATTTATTCTAGCTTCACTTGCAGCATTTCTTTATATTTGCATACACATGAGACTAAAATGTTTGCAGCATAATGTAATGTAACATACTGACTGATTATTCATCATCATCGTGTGCCCTGCTGATAAGCCTTCCCTTTGCTCTTTTTTTCTTGCATTATGCAAGTTATCACTGCTTTCAAATGTATTTGTCCTAGTGTTCCAAAAATAAATTGTGTCTTATCTACATCTAATTTCTGTAATCATTGTAATGTTTACATTTGCTCCTTGAAGGACTGTCTGTCCATGGTTAAAAAAACAAGAAAATCTTATGTTTGTTTACACCACAATGTTTGTTTACACCACTATTTAATGACATTGACAGATTAATACAACAATTATCTTCAACAGCCTCCTAGAGTCACTTCAGATCATAGACGAGAAGTTGCATGCAGCATTTTCAGATGTGTTTGTCGATGGTGTCAAGGAAGAATGGAGAGGAGAATTCCTATCTCCGTGTCTAAAAAAACTTGAAGAGTTTGTTGACAAAGCTCGCAGAATTCTCTGTGACAAGCAAGCCAGTATTGTAGCTAGTATTGTTAATGATGTCACTTAGGGCATTAACAGTTGAAAAATACTCCTGTTTTTGTCATCAGAAAAGCAGATATGCATATTTCCATGATGGAATCTGCTGGTTAGCAAACATTGAATTTGCTTGTACCTGCATTCACAATAGGGCTCATATTTTCCTGCTTTTGATTTGTTATGTTTGCATAATTTCATTTACAGGTTCTTGTAATTGTTGTCTTTTTATCCCAGTGCTGCTGAGTTGTCTACTCTTTTGTTTGTATGATTTCATTTACAGGTTCTTGTAATGTAATTGTTGCTTTTTATCCCAGTGCTGCTGAGTTGTCTATTCTTTTGTTTGTATGATTTCATTTACAGGTTCTTGTAATGTAATTGTTGTTTATTATCCCAGTGCTGCTCAGCTGTCTACTCTTGACACCCTAAATATATTTGCGTGAAGATGTAGGTTCTAGTGCAGTTGATCCAGAGACCCACAGAGTAATTTAGTTACTATTGGAGTTCACTCTAGTAGGTGATTCTGACTGTGAGAGCACAGCACAGAGATTCTTTTTATGATGGTTATTTTGTTAATTTCAGCAGAAACTTCTATCTCAGTATTATGTATGGGTTGTTGCTACCTTTGAAAATGAGAAAAGTCCGGAAACAGCAATTTGAAGTTTTACGATTGTGAAAAACTCAGGGGGAAAACCAAATTTCAGTGGAAAACCTTAAAATGTTCATGGGAACTCAAAGAGAACTGAAAGTGGGATTGTACAAAATGTGTTTGGTTATTGGGGGATATTTTCAGCCATCATTAACAATATAAATGTAGCAAATAAGAATGATATTAATAGTTCTGGTCATTTATGTTAAAGTGTGAGCATGCGGTCCATCAATTAGTCAAGACACATGACCACCATAACTTAAGCTTTGAATCTATGCCTGGTTGCCACTTTCAACATAAGTGGAGCAGTATACATAAGTTTTAACATTTAGCATCACATTTTAGAGTGAAAATGACGCCAAGTTCAACATACTTTTCGAGCATAGCCGGAAGTGCTTTACGATCACATGCGCCTAGGTGAAAAAGATAAATTTGCTTCAGCTCTGCTTATGTACCATTGTTGTTTTAAAGTCCGCATGGACTCACTTATTTTGTTATTTGCACTACTTATGTTTATAGCATGTAAAACAATATTGTTATAAAATCATAATGGCCATATTTTTGGGTTACTGATGATGATACATGGCAAAGTTGTTTTCATGCTTACTGCTTTTTTGTGGAGCATTATTTGCTCATGATTTAATGTAGTTACATAAAGAACATAGGAAAGTTATCATCATCATCATGTGTTCTACCAAACAGTGTAGGGGTCCATGTATTTCCAAACTTCTCAGTACTTTGTGTTCTTGATCAATTTTGTTGATGATACCATTTTAGGTCATCAAATATAATATCTGTCTACCACTCCTACCTCTGACCTTTTCATTCATCACGATGTTTTCCAACACTTCTCTTCTCATTATGTGACCAAAGAGCATTGTCTCATTCTTATAGTTGTATATAATGTTCTACTTTCACTAACCTCTTCCAGACAAATGTTAATTACTCTGGGAATCCAATGTACTCGCAACATTTAACTCAGAAACCACACTTAAATTGCTTCCAAGCTCTTCCTAACTTGTTCATTCACATTCTGAGATTCACTACCATACAGTTCAGCAGGTTCTGTATAACATTTCAGTTCTCTCTTCCTGATATTTCATGAATGTGGCTTATTACATTCAATGCTTTTAATTTTCTGAAATGCCACTTTTGCTTGGCCTAATCTGCTCTTAATCTCTGTCACATATTTATCCTTAGATGTTATGATCACCTCTAGATATTTGAATTTATTGACTTGGTTAAATAGTTTCCCTTCTATTGTAATCCCACAGTTTGATGGTATCTCTTTCTTTGTTATGGCCATTATTTCTGTTTTCTTGATATTTATGAGAAGTTCTATGTCTTTGAATTCTCTGTTCCACGTCTGACAGATGTTGCAGATCTGTTGCATGTTCAACTGCCATAAAAAGTCATCTGCATAACACAGATTGTTCAAATTGTATTCTTGGAAGGAAGTTATACTTCCCCCCTTGCCTGTTCTGGGATGGTGGATTATAAACCAAGCCTTCTCAGACAAGTGAAAACATAGGAGTTCCCTTGTACACCCTAAACACATTAAAGAGCCCTGGGCAATTGGAAATCGTAGAGAGTATGCTGTCATTGGCTTGGTATAAGTTGGTTGTGGGATATACTTCATTGGAAGATGAATGGCAGAAAGAAAGAAATTGTTTATATGAATATGAAAACCATTGGGGAAAACCACAATAGTACTGTTCCAAGAATTAGTTTATTAAGTGATTCAGTTCCAAACAAAAAGAAGGTTTGGACCAAACATGGCACACAATAAAATTAACAAGTAGTATAATGAAAATCTCCATTTACCGAGCATTGAAATAGCAGAAAATACCACAAAACAGAATACCATGATGACACTAGTATGGCAAAATATCATCCTTCTGTCCAAATGGGAGGTCACATTTGACGACTTATTATCCTTTAACATTGAATCAGTTAACAGTGAGAAAAATAGATTGATTGTGTGGTGACGGAGATGTGCTGAAAATTTCTGAGAACAGCTAAAATGAGTAATTTCAGTGCCCTGAAAGAGGCTATGATGCAAAGACAACTTATCAGAAAGAGGCAGTCAACATCTTTTGGACAAGTTATGAGAAGAGAAAAACTAGAACTTGTGAGGACAACTGGAAAGATTTGTTGAAAGAGAGATGGAAGACGACAGTGAGAGATACTTGACAACCTTGTGTCCTGGTATGGAAGGGTGTCAATACACAAAACTTATACATGTTTTTGGAGGTCACAAGATGATAACCCATGACAGCCGACAAGGCACTTGATGATGATGATATGTTAAATAAACTTCAAACCAGTCTTTGAAAAGATGCTCGCTTCACCATATCTGTACATAGTTTTTTTAAAGATTGAAAATCTTGTTTACTTGTGAATATGAATATGCAGTAGAACATGAATCACAATGGATTTAAATATATTGTGTGATACATCCTGCAGGTGCAAATAAACCATGATTTTTTTAATGTTGGCAGCACATAAGAAATATCAGTGTTGATCCATGAATTACATACTGAAATTGTATTTTGTTGCACGTGGTTCCCATACGACTTTAATGCATTTTCATTCTGTTCTATAATTTTATGCTAAACCATCTGTTTGTCATATATGGTTTTCATTAATTCTGATTCTGCTCTTTGGCTGTATTCCAGCACATCTGTCTGTTGTATATGGTTTTAATAAATTCCCATTCAGTTCTATGATTGTATACTAAGCAGTTTTTCTGTCAAATGTGGTGTTAATAGATCCCATTGTTCTATGGCTGTAAGCCAAACCATATGCCTGTCATAAGTGGTTTTAATAAATACCTATTCTATCCTATCGCTGTGTGCTAAACCTTCTGAATGTTATATGTGGTTTTAATAAATGCCCATTCTATTCTATGGCTGTGTGCTAACCAATCTATATACAGTGTATAGTTTTAATAAATTTCCATTCCGTTCTAAGGCTGTATGCTAACAGATATATTTGTAAAATACGGTACAGTTTTTGCCAACTCCAATTCTACTCTAAGGCTGTCTGCTAAACCCACTATTCATGAAGATGTGAATGCGTCTGCCATGAAATCAGGTTTTTTAAATCTTGCAATTTGCTGTCTTTGTTTAATAAACACGTGTGGTATATCTCCCATTAACAGTTGTACATTTGAACACACACACAAAGTACATTAAAGGATTATTTTCTACTCCTTGAGAAATATTCAGTATATAATTCAAAAGCTCATTGCAAGCCCTTTTGCATTAAATATTAGTTAAATGTATTTTTTAAATGTATTGTCATTCTGACTTTGATTTTGTAATGCTGTTGCTTTGTTTTAAAACTTTGTTTCATTACTGAATTAATTTTTGCTTGCCAACATAATGACAGACGATTAAAATCATAGAACATTGTTTTCAAATATGCATCTCTGGATTACATGTTGAGAATGTTCAAACACTATTGGGCATTGGTCTGGAGTCAGCTGGCAATGGCATACTGTCAAACCCAGGGAGGAAACATCACTTAGGCCTAGTGCCCGCCAGTCTGTATGTGCTGTGCTGAATCCTGACCTGGTGACAGGCTATTCTGTGAAATTCTAGGACCAGCCTGACACGCCCTGCTGGTTTCTGAGCTTGGAGAGTGCAAGGAGAGCCCATGGAGATGGTACTCTGGTACGGAATTGGGAGAAAAGCCTTTACATCAACCTCACACCAATAGATGCAAGCCCTACAGGCACAGATGACCTGAATGCCAATGCATCAGATTTAAAAGTTAAAACTTCCAGAAGATTCACCAAGCATCCAACACCACAGTGGAAAATTTTGTTTAAATTGATGCAGTAATTGTCTTCGGGTTTCTAGGCACATACTTATATATTACTTGGTTAGTATTGCATCATGGCATGGAGAGACATCACATGAATTGCTGCACAATGATAGAAGACTGAAGTTATGGAGGGATGTGTTAGCCCATGCCAGCTGACAAGTCACTTGATGTTGGTTATGATTTATATGTTACCACAATGAAAATAAATACAATTGTTATGAACCTGTGTTTTAAAAAAAAATCACCTGGCTCAACATAACATTCTACCCACAGTAATGTTCACACAACGTAACATTCTACACACAAACATAAACTAATGCTATAGAGTCAAAAGGACATTGGTGCAAACTGTAAAACAGACTTTAATCATGAAATTCACCATACTTTCCTGTGCTCAGTCAAGGTTTTGGTGCCTGCAAAGGCCAGCCACTTCCTAACTCTGATTTTGAGTTAATACCAAAGTGTTATTTCGCCTACCAGATCTAGGTGATCCACCACAATGTGTCCTCACACTGACAAGTACATGTTTCACAGCAGTCCTCTTGTATCCGATCTTTCACACATTGCTCTCACAAGCATTCTGTACACATGCTGTACAAAGATAATCTTAACATATGTCACATTGTAAACAAAATTAACACAGACTTAATGCTGATTTCTACATCTAGACAAATCCAGTCCCCAACATGGCGGATAGGCATAGAACCGTTAACACCTTTGGAGTGTTTATGCTTGTGGCTAATGTTTGCATTTTCCTCATGTTGGACTGGTAGTACATGGTTCCGTCGCCCTACCACTGAGTGAGTGCGTGGCACGACACTGTGAGCTGTGAAATTTGTGTGGAATGCTTTTACATCTGTCCGCTGTTTGTACAGTTCTACAGTGAACTGCATGTTCAGAACAATGGCGGCTGGCTGTTGCAGATTGCTGAAGTGACTGGTTTGCCTTTTCAGTTCACAAGTGCATTTTTCAGCTGGAGCTAGGAGTTTGTGCTTTGTGCGGCGCTTTCGGTGAGTCACCCTGTGGAAAGAGACTGAGCCATGTGGGATAAAACCCAGGTCAAAGAAATCATTCTGGTAACTGCCGAATCCATCAACGATGAACTGTATTTTTCATGGAGGACTTTTGTGTTGGCATTCTGGCGGCAGCATTATGCACAGAATACCTTTGTGGGCTGTTGGCTTGCCGAGACTCCTGTCTGTTCCACTTTTCGAATTGGGCAGTGAGGAGCATTTTGTGTGATATTCACTGGCACAGAAACGGAGCATAATGGGGATGACCCGTTGCCGTGAAGTTGGAACCGCGACTAACTAACAAACAAATTAACTTCTACATCTAGACAAGTCCTATTTGGTAACTGATGTCTGCCCATGCTTACCAACACAAATACTGCTCAAAACTACTACTGGCATCTTGCCATCTTGACAGATAATAGTTACATTTTGTTTCAAAAAGGTATATTAACCTCTCCATAGCACAAAGTCTGGGCTGAATTGTAGAGACCATGTGTTGCCCATGCAGCATGATCCCTGTCTCGACCTGCCTAGTTCACACCAAAGGAAAGGTAACGCCAATATATCTGGAACAAAACAAGCTACAGAAGAGAATAAACCAGACTGACACAGAGAACAAGCTGCTGGATCAGCAAAGCAATGCTCTGTCTGCCAGTTTCGATCCTTGACCAGTTGCTGACCAAAGCTTAGGGCCTGGTCTGCCCTGCCATAAAATGTAGTCTTTAGATTGCATGTCCTCACAATAGGACAAGGTTTGTACCCACCCAATTGTGTTCCAAATTTGCCCAGAGCTGTTGGCACAATGTGGGATGTCGGGTTTGGTGAGCTCCGCCAAAAATCTGGCGCTAACAGAAAGCAGGTTGTACCATCTACTATCATATGGTAGCTCAGTTATATCTGACTAACTGCTCAAAACTACTGGTCAACTAAATATGGAATGTAAACATACTAATAATCGACACTGGAATTTAAGTTTTAAACATAACTCTGCTATTCCTAAATAATTTAATGTGTTTCACTGACTAATTGCTTAATTATCTATTAAAAAGTATTTCTGTAACTATAAACTGTCCTAATGCCACTCGAAAAGCAAGACTTCTTTTTGACTCTGGTTCTTAGCTTTTGGTGAACCCAAGAGTTCACCCAAAGTTGTAATTTCCTATGAATTATGAGCTGACAGATGAATTGTACTCTCATACTTCGTGAATGCAGTAATACTATGAGTTTTTAGGCTTAGGTCTATAACTACTGTGCTCTATGATGCTCTATCTATTCTTTGGTCTGTATTTACTTCTATACTATTATTCATATAACTATATTGAATGTGTTATCCTTTATATAACCGTAATATCCAATTGTGACATCAATAAATACAGAAAAGACCTTGGGTTTTTTTTTTTTTGGCCTTAATATATTTTTTTTCAAAAGGCATTTGTGTTGCCACACCTGCTGAGACCTGAGCTATAGAAGTGTAGTTGTTTACGCATTGGGAGACACTATTATAGCAACATTTGATAAAATAAACAATGTTTTACACATCTTGGTCAATGAATATGAGTTATACAGAGTTAAATCCACATATGAAAGTGAGTAATGGACAATCAGAAAAAAAAAGTAAGTAACGTATCCTTTTCATGTATCTTTGTATTGGGCATATGGTGCTAGCCGCCACATATTCTTACAGACCAGCCAGTACTCGAGGACTGATGTGGTCATTATCATGTCGGTCTCCTTCACTCCCCAAGACATTTCCTGGTTCCCATTTTATGCTGTGCTTACCTAGAAGCACAGGTCAATGTTTCAAATTTACCTCGTGAATTCAAACCCATGGTCACAAGGCAAGTCACTGCATCACCATGGCTCCCATGGAGAATCAGAGCCATAAATTATTTAGAATCTGCATAAATGTGCTTTTATTAAAGAACAGTGAGACAACCACAGACAGATAAACAGAGTAATGATGATGTCGTGAAAGAAACCAGCTCATGAAGATAATTATTTGCTCCTATCAGAAGTAGACAGTTCACTCTTTAAACATTCCATAAAAAGGGAAGATATTGTGCTTTTAGTAAAGAATGGTGAGAAAACCACAGACAGATAAACAGAGTAATGATGATGTCATGAAAGAAACCAGCTCATGAAGATAATTATTTACTCCTATCAGAAGTAGACAATTCACACTCTTTAAACATTCCATAAGAGAAGACACTGTAATTTTATTACAGAATGGTAAGAACGCCATTGACAGAAAAACTGATGATATTGTGAAAGAAACAAGCTCATGAAGATAATTATTTACTCATATCAGAAGTAGATAATTCATACTCTTTGAACATTCCATAAGAAGGGAAGACATTGTGGCAGCAGGAATATTGGAAAGGAACAGAGACAGGAATAGATGGCAGAGAAGATGCTAGACAGCTTGAAATCATGGCTAGAAGAAGCATCTGTGTTAGAAAATATTGGCAGTGCATGATACAGGAGGCTTGGAGGATACATAGTGACCAACATCACACAAAATGAACATAAGAAGAATTATAAGAATATCACAGAAACATGCAGTAGCATATTTCTTAAATAAAGTACATCAGCATTTGAAACTCAGCAGTCATAGATATACACTTCATAAAGTGTTGTATTTTCTCTGATCATTTATTATACTTTCATATATCAACACCTAACATAATTAAATTCCATCAACAAATGACATTGCCTCAAATACATCTCACACACTCAAAACAACTATCATTTGATATAAATATAAATAGAGAAAGAGCAGCATATTCTGAATATACCAACTTTCATCATTATTGGCATGTGCTCTGCCAAGTGGTGTAGATGTTTATGTCTCTCCACAGATTTTGCTTGTTGGTGTTCTGGATCAATTCTACTGCAGATATTCCTCTATGCCATCATCGCAGACCATCAAGCATCATTACTCTCAGTCTGCCTCTGTTTCTTCTACCGACGATCTTTCCATTGTCACCATGTTCTCCAGTGCCTCTTTTCTCATTATATGACCAAAAACACTGCCTGTCTTGGTCTTATACGTAGTTACGTATAATGTTCTACTTTCATATGTGTCATGCCTCTAGACATATTACTTTGGTGATGGTAATTAGTACACTTTACAGTTACCACTTTCTCTGTGTCAGTCTGGTTTGTTCTCTGTGTCAGTCAGTTTGGTTTGTTCTCTGTGTCAGTCTAGTTTGTTCTCTGTGTCAGTCAGTTTGTTCTCTGTGTCAGTCTGGTTTGTTCTCTGTGTCAGTCTGGTTTGTTCTCTGTGTCAGTCAGTCTGATTTGTTTTCTTTGTCAGTCTGGTTTGTTCTCTGTGTCAGTCTAGTTTGTTCTCTGTGTCAGTCAGTTTGTTCTCTGTGTCAGTCTGGTTTGTTCTCTGTGTCAGTCTGGTTTGTTCTCTGTGTCAGTCAGTCTGATTTGTTTTCTTTGTCAGTCTGGTTTGTTCTCTGTGTCAGTCTAGTTTGTTCTCTGTGTCAGTCAGTCTGGTTTGTTCTCTGTGTCAGTCTGGTTTGTTCTCTGTGTCAGTCTAGTTTGTTCTCTGTGTCAGTCTAGTTTGTTCTCTGTGTCAGTCTAGTTTGTTCTCTGTGTCAGTGTGGTTTGTTCTCTGTGTCAGTGTGGTTTGTTCTCTGTGTCAGTCAGTGTGGTTTGTTCTCTGTGTCAGTGTTGTTTGTTCTCTGTGTCAGTCTGGTTTGTTCTCTGTGTCAGTCAGTCTGGTTTGTTCTCTGTGTCAGTCTAGTTTGTTCTCTGTGTCAGTCTAGTTTGTTCTCTGTGTCAGTCTGGTTTGTTCTCTGTCAGTTTGGTTTGTTCTCTGTGTCAGTCTGGTTTGTTCTCTGTCAGTCTGGTTTGTTCTCTGTGTCAGTCTAGTTTGTTCTCTGTGTCAGTCTGGTTTGTTCTCTGTGTCAGTCTGGTTTGTTCTCTGTCAGTCTGGTTTGTTCTCTGTGTCAGTCTAGTTTGTTCTCTGTGTCAGTCTGGTTTGTTCTCTGTCAGTGTGGTTTGTTCTCTGTGTCAGTGTGGTTTGTTCTCTGTGTCAGTCAGTGTGGTTTGTTCTCTGTGTCAGTCTAGTTTGTTCTCTGTGTCAGTCAGTATAGTTTGTTCTCTGTGTCAGTCAGTCTGGTTTGTTCTCTGTGTCAGTCAGTCTGGTTTGTTCTCTGTGTCAGTCTAGTTTGTTCTCTGTGTCAGTCTAGTTTGTTCTCTGTGTCAGTCTGGTTTGTTCTCTGTCAGTTTGGTTTGTTCTCTGTGTCAGTCTGGTTTGTTCTCTGTCAGTCTGGTTTGTTCTCTGTGTCAGTTTAGTTTGTTCTCTGTGTCAGTCTAGTTTGTTCTCTGTGTCAGTCTGGTTTGTTCTCTGTGTCAGTCTGGTTTGTTCTCTGTGTCAGTCTGGTTTGTTCTCTGTCAGTCTGGTTTGTTCTCTGTGTCAGTTTAGTTTGTTCTCTGTGTCAGTCTGGTTTGTTCTCTGTGTCAGTCTGGTTTGTTCTCTGTGTCAGTCTGGTTTGTTCTCTGTGTCAGTCTGGTTTGTTCTCTGTGTCAGTCTGGTTTGTTCTCTGTGTCAGTTTAGTTTGTTCTCTGTGTCAGTCTGGTTTGTTCTCTGTGTCAGTCTGGTTTGTTCTCTGTGTCAGTCTGGTTTGTTCTCTGTGTCAGTCAGTCTGGTTTGTTCTCTGTGTCAGTCTAGTTTGTTCTCTGTGTCAGTCTGGTTTGTTCTCTGTGTCAGTTTAGTTTGTTCTCTGTGTCAGTCTGGTTTGTTCTCTGTGTCAGTCTGGTTTGTTCTCTGTGTCAGTCAGTCTGGTTTGTTCTCTGTGTCAGTCTAGTTTGTTCTCTGTGTCAGTCTAGTTTGTTCTCTGTGTCAGTCTGGTTTGTTCTCTGTCAGTTTGGTTTGTTCTCTGTGTCAGTCTGGTTTGTTCTCTGTCAGTCTGGTTTGTTCTCTGTGTCAGTTTAGTTTGTTCTCTGTGTCAGTCTGGTTTGTTCTCTGTGTCAGTCTGGTTTGTTCTCTGTGTCAGTCTGGTTTGTTCTCTGTCAGTTTGGTTTGTTCTCTGTGTCAGTCTGGTTTGTTCTCTGTGTCAGTCTGGTTTGTTCTCTGTGTCAGTCTGGTTTGTTCTCTGTCAGTCTGGTTTGTTCTCTGTGTCAGTTTAGTTTGTTCTCTGTGTCAGTCTGGTTTGTTCTCTGTGTCAGTCTAGTTTGTTCTCTGTGTCAGTCTGGTTTGTTCTCTGTCAGTTTGGTTTGTTCTCTGTGTCAGTCTGGTTTGTTCTCTGTGTCAGTCTGGTTTGTTCTCTGTGTCAGTCTGGTTTGTTATCAGTGTCAATCTGGTTTCTTCTCTGTGTCAATCTGGTTTCTTCCCTGTGTCAATCTGGTTTCTTCTATGTGTTTTGTATGTAACATTTAAGTTTGGAACCTATCTCATATCTGGTCTAGGCAGTATTCTTCAGATTTCTGTACCTAGCAGAGAAATAAATGTTTGAATGAAGAAGGCAGTTTGTAAAAATGGCATTGCACATTTCATTTTGTCATAATCATGAGATTCCTTGCTATCTGCCATGGTTAATCGTGCTTCACTCAATCAATAAATCAGGTACCATCTCCACAGTGAAGGTTGGCTGTAGTGAGCCTCCAACATTCTGTCTTCCTTCCATATTGTACACTCAACAGATTGATGTGAGTCCATCTCATGATGCTAACTATTCAATTGTATCGCTGTCTACTCTTGCTCACCTACCTCCAGTACAGTCTTTACAAAAGCAGGATGTTTTGTGATGTTCCCAAAATATTTAACTTACCTCTCTTCATTTCTTTAATCGACTCTCTTTTCATTCCCAGCCTCTCAAGAATGTCCATATATAATTGTCCATGCTTCCATTCACTATGACCTACTCTTATTTACTCACATCTCCAGGGTTTTAAGTCACTTTTATACTTATTGTCCAGGTTTCTACATCTTTGTCAGCTGGCATAAGTAATTATGATTTTATATACCCCTCCCCCCCCCCCCCCTTCCTCCCCATTCTATGCTAATTTCTTTCCATGGCATGTTGCAAGGTTGTCCAGAATCTTCTATTTCTGACTTCATCTAGTTCTTTTTCCATTAATGTTGCCGGTTGTTGCAATATGCACCAAGCCTTACCTCTATTGCAACAATTAAATGACTCATTTTGGCTGTCCATGTTAGTTTTAACATTCTTCAGTTAAACTACCATTACTGTGGCTTCAAGGAATGTTCTGGTGTGTCCAAGATTCACTTCATCTGGTATCCTATATGTTGTCTTGGTCAAACTTCCTTATAAATAGGTAAGATATGTTTTTAAAAGTGAGGCTAAAGATGAGAAGATCCACTTCATTGCACCAGGTTGTATCATGTCTGGCTTGGTCTCTCTCTCTCTCTCTCTCTCTCTCTCTCTCTCTCTCTCTCTCTCTCTCTCTCTCTCTCTCTCTCTCTCTCTCTATCTCTCAATCTCTCTCTCTCTGCAAAATTGCAAGCTGCCTGTCGAGAGAATTGCACTAAGAAATAACTGTACTTCCAGTGCTAACACCCAATGATCTCCAGACAAATTGCACTTGTGCTCTGAACAACAGTCTGAACAGAACTTATGACTTCAGAGCGCATAGCTTGACCACTTTGTAGATCCCTCATCAAGTACAAGAGATCATGCTTCTCCACAAATTGCAATCCCCGATGGCATGAATAAATTTGTGTGTTGACTCCCTTCCGTGCCTTGACAGAAAAATGTCAATAATTTTCTCAACGTGCCTTTCTCTACTTCTCATTCCACAAATCTTTCCAGTTGTCACATGTTCCAGCATTTGTCTTCTCATAATGTGGCCAAACAATGATGACTGCCTCTTTTTGATGTTTGTGATAAGTTGTCTTTGCGACTTGGCTTCTCTCTCAAAATGTCCCAATTGCTAATTTTGGCTGTCCAATGAAATTGCAGCATTCTTCTATAAAACCACATCTCCAAGGCTTCTAGAGATTGTCATGCCTGTTTACTAATCTTGATGCATAATTATCTTGAGAAAATACAGCAATGGTTTCCCCTTGTCTTCCTTGGGTTTGTGTATGGTTGACTCCACTAGCCTCTGTCTTAAAAGACACCCTGCAAGGCAGGGGGGGGGGGGGGGGGGAGGTTATGGATGGTGCCTCTTACCCACCAATGGCCACATCATAGAGTCTTGAGGTATTACAGTGATAGACGCCCCACCAACTAACTCACCTCCTGTCAATGACCACCGCATGTCTACTTTTTCACCATATTCACAGCTAACCTTTAGACAAAATATCTACAGGCCACACCACCATCCGCCACCTGGTGGATGCATAGACATGATTTTATAATTTTATTATGTCGTTTTGTTTGTCATTTGATCATAAAATAGCTATCATGATACTTAGTTGTAATGTCTGCACCATTCAGCTAAGCACATACAGTTTCAGAAAATTATTTAGTCATTTTTGATTTCTATAGCCACTGACTGTCCACAATCATCCCGGAGACATAAAAAGACAAAGCAATGCTGCAAAAGATTAACTGAAAAACAAGTTGTCGGACAGTGCCATCATAGATGGAAAAAAGAAACCAGTTTTCAAATATGCATTCAGTATCATTACGATGTTTAGTTTAGTTTAGTCGATGGATCAACATCACAGCACACGGCTATAACCCATAAGTGCTCCGTTCTACTCCTAACTCAAGCCTGAGTCTGGAGAATCTCAGCTCAGTGCATGAGCTCCGTAGCACCAGCGAGGATCCTGAAATACTTTGGGTAGATTTTTAACTCAAAATTTTGCACAGGCAGCACCGTTAGGCTACTGTTTTTCGATTTCCAACTGCCAAGGAATTTTTTACGTGTGCAACAAAATACACGGGTGTCCGATCTCACTACCCAGAGACCAGGGGCAATTTTTGTTACTAAAAGCCCACATGAAAAAATCCCGGCACTCACCTGGGCTTGAACCCGGTCCTCCAGCATTTGAGACGGATACCATATTTCGAGACCACTCAACCCTCAGTATCATTATGATGATAGATACAATGATAGAGATACACTATAGCTGACCTTTGTTGTGAAAATGATTACTGGTCTAAATCTATCTACAAGACGTGTGCTAACCACTGCACTACCACAGCTCCTTGTGGAGAAAAGGGCAAGGCTGAAAAGATCCCACCCCCACCAGTATAAGGTCAACAACTGAATAAGGAAAAATAGCTGGTTTTCTTCCTGCAGAAGTGGATGCATGGCTCTTCTGGTAGCAGAGAGGCAATGTGTTTGTGGTACCTCAGCAAGTCACAGCTTTCTCCCGGTTCAGTTTGAAATGATAAGAGCCATGAAGAAAAAAAGGTGTAACGGCAAGAGGTACAAATTCACTGCACCGGGTTTTATCCCATAAGAAGGCCCCGGTTGGCGTCAGGGTTAAGTTCTTGGAAAACGCGACTTTAAGTGAAACGACGTATAGTGAAACACTATAAGGTGTTTACACAGGTGATGATGTTATGGCAGAACGTAGAGACGTAAAGTGAAGTTATGTCACATTGTGATGACGTTACAGTGAAACAACGTAAACCGAAGCGACGTATAGCGGGGCTTTCCAGTATCTTTCTACAGTGTGGTATGCCAAAAGCGTAGCAGTGCACAAACAATAGCCTCAGAGACAACTCCAAGGAGTCTGAGAAAATTGCACTTGTGAACCAAATGATGGAGTGGAAATTAACTCAAGACCTTCAGTGTGTGAGGCAGGCGGCTTAATTATTTCATTCTGGAGACCCCCTGAAAGGAGGAAACAGATCACAATGTACCAGTTGCATGATGTCAGCACTTCTGAGGGCAGGGTGTGGTTTTACATATACTGAACATTCCAGGGACAGCCAACATGAGTCATCTTATTGTTTTGGTGGGAGATGAGACACAGACAATTTATCTTTAACATCAGAAATAGGCAGTTGCCATTTTTGGCCACGTTATGAACAAAGAAATACTGGAACATGTGACAAATGGACAGATTTGTGGAAAGAGAGACACATGAAGACGGCAAGAGAAGAAGATTCTTGACAGCCTTTTGTCACAGCATAAAAAGGTGTTAACACATGAAGTGATACTTGCTGTTGAAGACCACAAGATGTGGAGAAGAATGTTCACTGATAGTAGTTGGCATGGCACTTAATGATGATGATATAAATATATATTGTTGGTGTCAGAGATTTGGTTTTAGTGTTGTCAGTTTTCTAGCCATGCATTCAATACCATTACTTCTTTGTTACACTTCATAATTGGTACACATTATGGTACATACTGAACACGCATTATGTTTAATAATTAGCAGCTAAGGTATTTCAAAATTACTCTTTTATAATTTGATTTCTGTTATTTATCTATTAAACTTTCATCAGCAATAATTTCATATAAAATTAGGAGGGGGGAAAAAAGACACAAAGCAGAAAAGTATTAGGCTGAAAATCAATGATCAGGCCTCTAAAATTCTAATTAATTTGTTGCCCTGTAGAATGACACTATGCAAATTGTAAAAGAAGTTAAATTATAATAACAAAATATACTGTGGAGAATGTTGTATAATAATACAAATAAAATGTGACAGAAGTTAATGAAATTCTACAAATATGAAAAAGGTAATATAGCCAAAGATGGCAATCCGTTTTAAGATAGAATATTTCTTAAAGGCAACACACAGAGAAATATAATCAATGTAAAATCACAGAAAAGAAACAAGCTGCTAAATCAGCATGCAATGTAAACTATTTTGAACACTGAAGCAAACAGTAATACAACTGGCTCTGAATAGTGGCATGTAAATATTTAAGGGCCTTCCTAAAAGTTCTATGGAGATGTGGAAGCTTAGTGACTAGTGTACTCATCTCACTTGCCAGCTCTGCTTTCCTAGTTTCAAATCTCCCTCAAAGAATGATGTTTTCATATGACAAAGTGCTAGGGAGCTGTGGTAGTATTTGCCTACAGGTCTGGTGGTCATCTGTTTGA
The DNA here is from genome assembly GCA_963921405.1 of Cepaea hortensis. Lineage (NCBI taxonomy): Eukaryota > Metazoa > Mollusca > Gastropoda > Stylommatophora > Helicidae > Cepaea > Cepaea hortensis. Next base: position 52,056,968 of record OY992889.1, on the reverse strand, counting down.
ATCTTCACTGAGGCAAATTTCTTCATTTGACCTGGGTTCCCGGGTCAACCCAGCCTCAAATTGCTACCAGGAAACATCCAGGAAAGTAAAGGCAGCTGGCATGATACTGACCACATCACCCACTGAATGCCTATTGGTCTGTACAATATGGGGATAGCATCATATACCCAAAATGACCGGGCTATCATGACTCCAATTTCTATAGTCTCATCTCATCTTGTTCCTCTTGTACCTTGCGGTGTAGAGGTGTTCTATGAGTTCCTGTTCTTTACTGTTAAAACCACAGATGTTCAGTGTGCTTTTTTTTTAATCGTTGATCTGTCTTAGTTAGTACTTAGTGAGTTAAAGGCAAGTAACCGTTTCAGTATTAAATAAATATAAGCACAAAGAAAAAAGCTAAGTGCACTAAAATGTTTCAAGCCAAGTATAGAAAGAGGAATAATATAGCATGTGTTAAAAGGGTAGAAAAGCAGTGCATATCATATCTAGATATTATGTTGAAAGATGTACCTTGTCACATATACCTGTAGGGACATTAGTGAATTATGATGATCGCTTGTCACTCTTTCTGTAAATGAATTATCCATTTTCATCAATATTTTTCTTTAAAGAAAATTGAATCTCTGGGTGGGAAACACTGATTAGACAGATGTGATATAAAATTAAAATAAATAAAATGCTCACCAAATCCCTTTTGATAAAGTATAAGCATACTAGAACTGTTGCATATCATCATCATCATGTGCCATGCTGATAAGCCATCTCACTCGATCACCAGAGTTGTAGATCAGCTCAGTGTTCTTGTCTCGACCATGCCACATGGCCAAGCCATCCAGGTGTTTACTTCTCTGCCTTCCCCTTGTTCTCTTCCTCTCGATCTTGCCAGTTGTCACCAAATTTTCCAATATATTGCTTCTCATAACGTGACCAACAAATTATGACTGCCAATGTCTAATTTCTCTAATTAGTTTGCTATTTTCCTTTGTTTCTTGTAGGAATTTGTCATGGTTTTTCTGTCTGTCTATGGTATTCTTTTGTTGCATATCAACACTATACATAATGAAATAAGGAGGGAAAATGAAATGGAAAATGGAAAATCACAAATACAGTTCTGCATGGTCAACACACTATCATGTAGCAAACACAGATCTGAGAACAAAGTATCCACTGGGATAAGTGGACACCTCTGGGGACAAAGTATCCACTGGGATAAGTGGACATCTCTGGAGACAAAGTATCCACTGGGATAAGTGGACACCTCTGGGGACAAAGTATCCACTGGGATAAGTGGACATCTCTGGAGACAAAGTATCCACTGGGATAAGTGGGCACCTCTGGGGACAAAGTATCCACTGGGATAAGTGGGCATCTCTGGGGACAAAGTATCCACTGGGATAAGTGAATATCTCTGGGGACAAAGTATCCACTGGGATAAGTGGACACCTCTGGGGACAAAGTATCCACTGGGATAAGTGGACATCTCTGGAGACAAAGTATCCACTGGGATAAGTGGGCACCTCTGGGGACAAAGTATCCACTGGGATAAGTGGGCATCTCTGGGGACAAAGTATCCACTGGGATAAGTGGGCACCTCTGGGGACAAAGTATCCACTGGGATAAGTGGACATCTCTGGAGACAAAGTATCCACTGGGATAAGTGGGCACCTCTGGGGACAAAGTATCCTCTGGGATAAGTGGGCATCTCTGGGTACAAAATATCCACTGGGATAAGTGGACATTTCTAGGGACAAAGTATCCACTGGGATAAGTGGACACCTCTGGGGACAAAGTATCCACTGGGATAAGTGGGCACCTCTGGGGACAAAGTATCCACTGGGATAAGTGGGCACCTCTGGGGACAAAGTATCCACTGGGATAAGTGGGCACCTCTGGGGACAAAGTATCCACTGGGATAAGTGGACACCTTTGGGGACAAAGTATCCACTGGGATAAGTGGACATTTCTGGGGACAAAGTATCCACTGGGATAAGTGGGCACCTCTGGGGACAAAGTATCCACTGGGATAAGTGGGCACCTCTGGGGACAAAGTATCCACTGGGATAAGTGGACATTTCTGGGGACAAAGTATCCACTGGGATAAGTGGACACCTCTGGGGACAGAGCAGAGTACCCACTTATCCTGGCAATTTCAACATTTCATTTTTCATCCTCATGTCATTTTGTATAGCTATGTTGTTTTATTTTTCTCGCTTTGAACTCGAGCGTAGATCATACCTGTGCTACTACTTCAATTGCACTGGACTGATTTTTGTGTGTGAAATAGCTTTCCCTATTACCAGTGTCACTCGCCATCAAGCGAAGCCACTCTGACTTCTGAGGTACTTGTAATTTACATCCCCAAGTCAAGGACGAGAAGTCAACATTTTAATCAAATTTACAGGTGTAGGGGTTGAACCCGCTACCTCGGCATCGGCACACTGAGTGTTTAAGAATGAGCGCTCTTATCCATTCAGTCATGCGGACCTCCTTTATAGTGTTGATATGCAAGCACAAAGTAAACAATTTGATTCTATTCACAATGAAAACATGTTTGGAAAGAAACAACTCTCAAGCACAACCTGGAAAATAACAATTGGAAGCCAACTGGGTAACGAAATGGATTTTTCAAATGTGTTTTATTTCAAAGGATCTTATTCACGTTTCACCTTCTAGGCAGAACTACTTTTAATGTCACCACTACCTTCAGTTTCTTCATCCAAGTCTTCTGAACTGTAAGAGCAGTGAATGAATTCAAATTACTCCACTAAATTACTCAAAATATGAGCCTTCATCATCAATATCTTAATTATTTTTATTATTACCATCAACATACTCGTCATCAACCTCTACATCATAATCAAGTTATGATCATCATTACAGCCATCATTATCAAAATTTTAGGTTTGTGTGGTATGGTATCAAACCTGATAATGATTCACTTTCAGAAAACTAGCTTTTCAAGCAAACCAATTATGCATATTATCAAGAATTTGTAGCAAACATCAAGTACCTAAGTAGTTCTAGTAATTTTGTTTCTACAGTATGTGAACTCTTGTAAAAGAGAAAAAGAAATAGTCCATAAATAAGCTCAATGAATTATTCTTCTGCTCTTTATTATAAGTCCTCAGCGAAATTATGTCAAGCCGTCCTATATTTTTCTATCTCCTGCCACTACCTGCATATCCTTCCAGTATTTTTCATCTCTGCATGTAATTCTCTTCCTCATGTGTTTTAGGTTTCCCACTATTTCATTTGTCTTGTGACTTCCAGACAAGAGTGTCTAGTTAAATTGTCATCAGGATTTCTTAATGTGTACCCATCTTGCACCAGCAACTTTTCCTTACCTCTTGGTTCACTGGAATTTGTTTAGTTCACTCCATGAGCTCTACACTGGTGATTTTGTTATACCAATTTATTCCCACTATTCTGTGCATGTAACAATAAGTGAATGTTTGTAATTTTTTTAGTAATTATTTTAGTTGTTTTCTGACCCATAAAGTTCCACCAATTTAACATTGAGTTGCAAATTCTAAGTGTTGCGCTAAGTTTATCTTCCTTTGACTTCCACAAATGTCTCAGTGCTATGAAAGTTACTCTTGCCTTTTGTATTCTTATGTTAGCATCTATATCTGGTCCCCCATTTTGTCTACATTGCTATGAATTATATTCAATGAAAGAAAACAGAGAACAATGTTGCCCCTTCAAATAATGCAGTTAATTGCCAATGCCTTATCTCTTATGTTTCCACCTTGTTATGATGATAGAGCAGCTTCTGTGCTCCCATAACCCTAAAATCCATGCTGGTTGTAGGATAATTAATGACTAGGTCTCCTAAGTTGGACGGTCGCAGGGTAGGGATCTGACTAAGAGAGACATAAATCTGCTGTCAAGCATGAGGACTTGGGACAGCCTTCGGCTAGAAAATTTGGTATTAAGCATGAAAATAATAGAACAGAATGTCTGTGACGTATGTACAAAAAATCTACAATGGAAGCAATTAGATTACACAACAAAAACCTGCTGACTTGTAGGTAGACTGGGAACAGTCAAAGACCAGGGGAAGCAAATCAAAAAAAAAAAACACTTGTCAGAGTCAGATGTACTGAGCCAAAAGCATGACAAAAAAGTGAAATGCAACACGCTTAGTGATGATTTATTTATTTTTATGTCATTGGGATCAACTAAGCATCCCTAGGGTGCAATAACAATGGTTTTGTTACAGGGAGGTGTCCATGATCTATCTAAGAATAATGAATTTTGAGTAACTTTGCAAATATGAATTATATGGACAGAGCAATAAAAATAAAGTGTTTAATATCATCATCATGTGCCCTTGCCAGCTGGCATTGGCGATCATGCCACAGATCTTGGTCCCTGGCCCTTCTTCCACTGATGATACTCCTCATGTCACTATCTTAGCCCATCCTGTAACTCTCTATCTTTCCCTGTTTTTTTTTAACCACTGAACTTTTCAGTTGTCATGATGTTTATGAATGCATCTCTTCACATTATATGACCAAAGAATGCTATTTGTCACCTTCTTATACTATAGATGGGTAAGAGATCTCAGGGTCGGCTTCTACTATGATACAAAGATGTGTGTAAGTGGGACACGATGCACATTGGGAGCAAGTCGCCGCTGAACGTGTTGCATGGAGGGCAAATGTCAGAAATGGAATAGAGACAAAGGAGAAAATGATTGCAGATAGGTTACACACTGAGCGCGTGAAACGTAACATGGTGTGTAATGGTGAAAATGATGATGTGTTCACATGCATTCATTTAGGACAAACATCTATTATGCCTTTTTTATAGCACAATGTAACAAACTATCGTCTATCAAGACGGCAAGGTGCCAGTGGTATATTCATGTATACTGTTCCACTTGCAATAGCCTTTTCCAGTCAATCATAGTTAGTTATGCTGACAGTCCAAGGTATTCGCAATATTTTCCTTATGAACCATATCTCTGTTGCCTCTAAGCTTTTTCTGATTTGCTCATTCACATTCCAAGATTCATTCAATAATAGTTACTTATTGTATAAGACACTTTTTATTTTATGAATTAAAATTTTTCCTTCACCTATTCTACCTTTATAATATATTACAATATATTCCCAAAATTGTACTATTTTTAATATTTAAAAACATTGTTAAAGGTAATCTCGTCAAGAAGATTACATTTTGTAAGAACATATATTAAAACTTGTATACAACTTTCTTTTTTTATTTTGAATAGTTTCAAGCTTATTGAGATTCTGTTATTTTATCTTATACAACTTATTTTTCTTCTATGTACAATATTAATCAATAAAAAGACAGCAGCAGTCAACTAGAGTCTTAAACATCTGACAAGTACATCCATTTGTTTGTTTTGTTCGCTCACTTTATTCGCTCACTTTGAACACAAGCGTAGTCCATATACATACTACTATGTCTAATAGTTGCCACTACTCGATGGTGTTCTGGACTTATGTTTAGGTGTGAATTAGCTTTCCCTATTACCAGTGTCCCTTGCCATCAGGCGAACCCAAAGTCAAGAAGAGTACATCCATTTTACAACACAAAAAGAAAAAGACTAGGGAAAAATCAGGAGAAATACCTGGCCAATTCAGATAAACAGGCTACATAGTCACTTGATGATGATGCCAGCTGCTTACCTTGGTTTTTTAACAGTGGTTTCTTGAAGCTCTGTCAGTTGAATGACCAGGTAAGCTGGCTCTAGTTTTCGCCCCATGAAGGGTGGGTTTGTCACATCTTGAACTATCAATATATATTCTCCTGTAACAGAAAGGGCAGATTTGCCACATCATGAAATATCAACATATTCTTCTGTAACAGAAAAGGTGGGTTTGTCATATCCTGAACTATCAATATATAATCTCTTTTGTAGCATAAATGGAGAGTTTGTCACATCATGGACCATCATTATATATATTCTCCTGTAACAGAAAGGATGGGTTTGTCATAAACTTAAACTGTCAGTATATATTCTCCTGTAACAGAAATGGTGGGCCTGTAACACCCAGAATTATCATGATTGTCATACACTCTTTCCTATCATGGGGGTAAATTAATCATGAGAGATGTGTATTGATCAGGCACACTGAACAGAAGAAGTGAAGAGCTGGTCAAATCAATCACAGACATTGACCATACATAGTCAACATGCAACTGGCAGCAACAAGGCTTGTATTGGACATGAAAACAAATCAGCAGAAACTTTCCTGTAGACATCAGTGTAGACTGTAGACTCAGTGTTACAAACAGTGTTCCTAGTGCTACAAACCTCTTACAAATAAAAGCACCCAAGAAAAACTTGCAGATGAATCACTTTGACTGTGCCATAAATGTTCAGCATTCTTCTGTAAAACCACATCTCTGGGGCCTCAATATATATATATATATATATATATATATATATATATATATATATATATATATATATATATATATATATATATATATATATATATATATATATATACTTGTTTGATAATTATCCAGGACTCACTGAGATATGATAAACCAGTTCTATGTAGCATGCAATATTTATTTTTGACAGGTTGCATAAGATATTCTTCATTCTATAAAATGCAGTTTTATGCTTGTCCTATTCTGTTATTTAACTCTGTGATACATCTTCTCTATCTGATGTTATTCATGTCCCTAGATACTTACTTGCATGTCTGTACTTACCCAAGATTAATACCATTGACTTTAATTGCAAATTTAGGCATGATCTGTTTCTTTGATATAATACAATTATTTCTTTTCCCCTATAATTCAAGCTGCGGCCAATTTTTTCACTTTCTACAATCACTCTATGTATAAGTTCTGTAGATCCTTCTGAATTGTTGCTATCAAGGCAGTGTCATCAGCATCACGTAATTTATAGTATGACCACTAACTGGTATGTAGAGTCCTTGAGTATCACTGTCATTTCAATAGTTTTGCACAGGTACAAAGCCATGGCTAATTCATAAATTACATCTATATCTTTTTCTGTGTTATCTGTATATACCTGTATTATACTGATACTCAGATGTTTGCCATGGAGTTTTACTAATAGCACTTTATCTAAAGATGTCCAAAAGTCTGTTAACTGTTTTTGCACTCTGTTGATCCAAAATTTTGCTAAATCCTCTTTGATATTCTTCCTCTTCTGAGTGAATAATTCTGTTTCCCTCACCTGGACATCATATTTCTCTAATACTTAATATATTAATATTCGTTCTGTTTATTTTATTCTTGATGTTGTTCAGCTTTCCATTATATATAAGTGCTCTGACATTCCATATGCCCATCTGTAAGCTATATTTAACATTTAATTTGCATCCAGTGCATGACACAATCAAGTATCACCTGTAGCACATGATGCTCTCTTCTGTACAAGGTTATTCCATTGAAACCCCCCTTAATGTAGTTAACAAGATTCAGATTGTTAAAAAGCATGTTTCGCAAGGTATACATTTAATGGTGATTTTCCCTTGCCTTCCATTAGTTATATATGGTCTGACTCCTATAGCCTATATCTAAACAGACAGACCCTGAAAGATAGCAGGGAGGAGATGTCCACTGATAATGATGTCACAGATTTTTGAGGTACTGTACAGAGATAGCCGAAATCAGATATGCCTGTATATAACATCCACAATGCAGATACATGCACTAGCAAGTTAAACAGAAAAAGTTAACCTTATGGTTTTTTGTCATCTTTTTCTCACGAAACTTGTCCATCAGTACACATTTGCTGCAGCTGTTCAGTTGTGCTATCATTAGGCAAAGACTTTAGAAGTTCATCAGTATCTTGATGCTATTTCTTCAAATCTCATCAGATTTGTTAATTCAAAGAGATATATGTCAATTTTACTTCCTCATTAATTTATAGATAGTGAATCATGAATCTCATCAGCTTTACTAAATCAAAGAGGTATATGTAAATTTTACTTGATAAATAATTTATAGATAGTGAATCATAAGCTCAACATACCTGGACGAGCAAACTTTTCCTCCATTTTTATTGCCTCTGCTTTTGAAGGATACTTTTGTAACTGCACTGACATTCTTTGAGTGCTTCTCCTGTCTACAAATACACATTAGAAATATTATAGTGAGTACCTAGCATAGGAGCAACTGGTCAGATAAAGTTCTCATATTCACATTTACAGGTGTTAGTTAGTTAGTAGTTAGTTAGTTAAGTCACGGTTCCAACTTCATGGCAACGGGTCATCCCCATGAAGCTCCGTTCCTGTGTCAGTGAATCAATCAATCAATCATGTGTCAAGCTGGAAAGCGTGGGCAGTCATGACTCGCCATTTCACTCGATCACCAGAGTCGTGGATCAGCTCAGTGTTCCTGTCTCGTCCATGCCATGTGGTCAAGCCATCCAGGTATTTTCCTCTCGGTCTTCCTCTTGGTCTGTTCCCTTCGATCTTGCCAGTTGTCACTAAGTTCTCCAATCCAGTGAATATCACACAAAATTCTCTTCACTCCCCAATGTGAAAAGTGGAACAGACAGGAGTCTCAGCAAGCCAACAGCCCGCACAGGTACCCTGTGCATAATGCCACTGCCAGAAGGTCAACACAACAGTCCTCTATGAAAAAGACAGTTCTTCGTCAATGTAATCGGCAGTCACCAGAAAGACTTCATTGACCTGGGTTTCATCCCACATGGCTCAGTCTCTTTCCACAGGACGACCTGCCGAAAGCGCTGCACAAAGCATGAACTCCGTAGCCACAGTTAAGACTCCCAGGAGTCTCCTGAAAAATGCACTCGTGACCCGAAAAGGCCAATCTGTCAATTCAGCGACAGCCAGCCATTGTTTCAAACATGCAGACTTCATTGACCCAGGTTTCATCCCACATGGCTCGGTCTCGTTCCACAGGGTGATCCACCGAAAGCGCCGGACAAAGCATGAACTCCGTAGCTCCAGCGACAACTCCCAGGAGTCTCCTGAAAATTGCACGCGTGACCCGAAAAGGAAAACCAGTCAATTCAGCGATAGCCGGCCCTTGTTCTGAACATGTAGTTCACTGTGCAAACAACAGCGGACAGATTTAAAAGCATTCCACACGAATTTCACAGCTCAAAGTGTCGTCCACACACTCAGTAGCAGGGCGACGGAACCATGTACTACCAGTCCAACATGAGGAAAATGCGACTGCAAAATGTAGCCACAAGCATAAACACACCACAAGCCTTAATGGTTCAATGCCTTGGGCAAGATGGAGTACCTGTTTAGCCCCCCCTAAGAGGGTTACGTGAAGTCATGGGTACAGGTGGTGGATGAAGTTGAAGAGCAGCCAACAGATAGTTAGTTAGTCGTGGTTCCAACTTCACTGCAACGGGTCATCCCCATTATGCTCCGTTCCTGTGCCAGTGAATATCACACAAAATGCTCCTCACTGCCCAATTGAAAAGTAGGTCAGACAGGAGTCTCAGCAAGCCAACAGCCTGCACAGGTACATTGTGTATAATGCTGCAGCCAGAATGCCAAAACAACAGTCCCCCATGAAAAAGACACCTGCCTCATGCTCGAAAGGCCATGGATTCATTTCTGGACCGCATCATTCATTTCTCAAGTGCAGTTTTCTTAGAGCTAGAGCTACAGACTTTGTGCTGTGTGATGCTTTCAGCAGGTCGCTCAGTGGCAAGAGGTCGACCATATGAGATAAAATCCGACTATAAGGGATAAAATCCGGTGCAATGAGGTAGATCCTCTCAAAAGGGAAAGATGAAGCAATCACTGCCTGCATTTCTTTAAACATAGTTTTCAAGAGATACAAATAATAACAGAAGACAGGTAAAACGGTAAACAGTAAATATGTGGATATCATGTTTAATTATGTCTACTGATGAAGCTACAGCCTGTCCCAATACTAGAGTTTTTATAAACATTATGGGCCACAAGGTGATAAACAAGAGAAAAACTTGGTCACAAGGTGCAACACAAAGTTTTCAAAACACTCTGAAAAATACATTATTTTGGTGCATACAACATAACATAATATTTTTATTAAGTGTGAAACCTAAATAATATTGTTAAAACTTATGCCAGTTAATGGATTAAAATGAGAATGGCATGTAGTCTCATCATGTCTCATCATTAAAAAAGTTTGCAACAGAAATTATCATTATTTAAAATATTTCACAACTGGAATCCTGAAAGTGATTTGACAAGAGAAGGGCTGCGTATCATTTACAAAATGTGATATTACAATCACCAATATTTTCCTTCACCTACAACATTGTCATGATGTAAACAGATTAGATCTACATAACTTTACATGGCTGGTACAGTGAGCAGTCTTGTATTCTCATCTAATGTGAAATTCACTTGGAAATCAATCTCAAAGTGCATCATTTATTTTTATACTGAGTGCGGACATCTGTGTTTACAGTTGTATTATCATCTCAACAAAAGATAAATTGTTATTGGCTAATAATTTCAGACTTTTGTTGTTAGATGAGGTCTTTCATAGACAGCAGAAGCTGGCTTACAGCCTAAACAAATATATCAGAATCTAATTAACCTAAGGGTTAAAAGTACCTTTTTACATATTAATTTGAGGAAATAAGGTCAAGGGCATGACCATTAATCCATTAGCTAGTCTTTTACTAAAATTAGATTGGAAATAAAATAAATATTAATAAAGTTCCATATAAAAATGTGAAACATGGGTTAGACATGATAACATACCATTTTTTAATGTTTAAAATAAATGCTTTATATTGTGAGACATTTAGCAAATTTAACTCACCAAGCAACTCCTAATAAGCTCATTGGCCACCCAACATATAACATACTGTTTTTTTTTTTAAATCTCTTTGTGTACATGCTCAAAAAACACTTTTCTAGAAACTCATTTTTTAAAGAAAATTCCAGGTGACTAAGGGTGTTCCAATATTTATAATGGACCATGCCTCAAAAGTTACATTTTACCATTTTAAATCGTTTTCATATAATTCATAGCATGAGATCCTATTTTTACATTAGAAAACTAATTCTAATTTTAAAATGTAACATTTGGGGTTCATCAATTATATGAACATTATGACCATATTTCTCTTGCAACAACTTACTGTTTCTGCCTCCATCTCTTTTAACTCGTAAAGACTTTAAAGCCAATCTATGGTGTTAATATGTGTAAGCATTTATGATGGGATAACTTTGCTGAACTTTTTGTTTAATTTTGCCCTGGTTATACATTTTCAATATCCCCATTATGAACACATGTGTCATCAATATACGAGTTATCATAGTTTTCAAAACCATGAGAATAATTAACACTCCATCTGTAACAACATATGAAAACTGGAGGAAAATACTGCACTAAACACTAACATCCCTTAACAGTTAAAAGCAATAAAATACAATATCAGATAAACGCATCATAAATAAAATTTGTTTTAAAAACCATAAACAAACTATTTCAGACAAATGTCTGGAAAGTATAAAAGAACGCTAAACGTTAAACTAAAACATGCAAACAATTAAATTATTTCAGAAATCTTAATCTTCACTTCCAAAATTGATTAATGGTTACAGTGAGAAGACAGACTTCACTGCCTTGAGCTTATGCACCTCTGGCTCAGTTTCTCTCTGGAAAACCACAAGAGCACTATACAAAGCACAACTCCATAGTTCCAGTGATGGCATCTGGAAAAACTGCAATCATGGATGGATCAAGCAGTCCAAAAATCAACCAATGGTATTCAGAGCATGAGGTTGACAGCTTGACAAAACCCCAAACTATGCCATGATGTCTACAACAACTTTAGAATCAAAGAGGGATATAAGTTATAGACATAGATTTGTTTGCATATTTTTCATTTTAATTCTCAATTGCATATGTTATACTTTTTGTTAATTTCTTTTTTTGATAATTTGCTGAAATCAGTGAAAAAGAAAAAGAAAATAAGAATCAGTTGTCACAGACACCAGACAACAAATAGAATTATTCCACTCCACCGTGAACCAAACCCACAAGAATATTTCCTTGACTATTGATCACGAACATAAAGACACCTTACCATTCTTAGACATCATAATCCGACATTTAGAGGAAGGCACCATCCAAGGACAGTCTATCAAAAAGGAACATGGTTGGGCCTATACCTGAATTTTAGTAGCTTTCCACCTATCCAATATAAGCATGGCTTGGTACAGACCCTAATCAAGCTAGATAGATTTGCTCTGACAACAAACCAAAGGAAGAACTAGATGCCATAACCTGAATTAGACTGGGTCACAGGTTATGGCAGCATTCAGAAGGATAGTCCAGTTGGACACCTGGACCATGAAAACTGTCTTGCTTGTGAGAACTTTTCACACAGCGTGAAAATGCTGGGACTCGCTTCGCGGCAAGCACAAAACAGATCCTTGAATGTCACTCTGCGTTTGACCATGGTCAAGAGCGGACCCGGTCACATTTCGAGGATAGCTATGGCCTTATATAATGCCGCTTAATAGTTTAGATGTGTGAAGATAGAGATGTTTTATATGTGTTGTTAGAGTATTTGATAACTATGAATATCTGCTGATTTGTAATTGCTTCAGTATAATAGGGAAAATGAAACTGATTCAGCGTTATGTTAAGTTAGTACATTTTATACTGTGATCCTTCATGTGACAGAGAAGAGCGCGTGTTGAATATTAATAAGAAATCTGCTGAGGCTCTCAGTGATTCCAAAGTGCAATCAACGATGTGAGGACGCATGTCCAGTTACAAAGAGCTGTGTTCGGCAAAGATGAATAAGCCGAGAAATAACCACGGCGATGACCTATTAGAAAAGTAAACCCCTAGAATCAATGGGGAGGAGAAAAAGGCAGATCCCACGAATAATCTTCAAACTCCTCCTCCACCAAGAAAAATAAGTCGGTGCAGTAACCCTAAGATGAGCTGTACCCCTAAGTCATGCTCTGGCAAGCTTGAGTCGCATTGTGGCTGATCAGTCGCACTGTGCCACTAGACACCCTTCACCAGACTCTGAAATCTAATGGATAACCAGCCGGTTTCATGAAGCATCACTGCCAGCCACCTACATCTACCCCCACAGAATCAACAGTTCCCAAACTGCAAGTGTTTCTTTAGCTAACCTTTTGAGGAGACAATGTAATGAAACGAATACACAGTTGACTTAAAACAGCTGTAAACTGAACATTCTCTGTTGCTGAACCAATGATCAGATATAAAATCACCTCAGTACCTACTCCATATGTGAAAGAACCATCGTCTCCTACACCAAATCAAACTAAATTTATCAGTTCCAGTATGAGTGCCAAGCAACTTACATAGATAGAACAAAAGGACAGGTAGCATATTGAGTAACCGAACATAACCCAGTGTGGGTGAAAAATAAAGTTAATTAATCTTCAGGAATCTCTGTGCAGTCAACAGGTGATAAAATGTCGAAATTGGCCAACGTGAAAAATTTGCTTATTAGCAATCATGGAGTGTAGAAAGAAAACACATTTTTGTATACAAATGTTATAGATGGGTTCCAAGGAAAGAACAAATGCATCCATACTTCAAAAGCTAAATACTGAAGAGGGGTGGTTATTAAAGACGATAAAACAAAGAAAATTGAAATATTTTGGTCACTTGAAACGTCATGAAAGTTTGGAGAGAATAATAATGGAGGGGTATATGCCTGGGAAGAGAGGAAGAGGAAGGCCAAAGAGAAGATAGGTGCAGGATGTGGTGGATGATCTCCAGATGGGTGTATCAGATGCGGGACATCTTGCTTGTAATCGAGAAGTTTTCCGGAAGGTTGTTATGGGAGCAAGGTTCTGCAAAGGACATGCTACTGAATGAATGAATTCGGTGAACAATAATCGACTGCTCAAATATATTGAGGCATTATCAGCTAGAAGTCGTGGCGTGCTGATGAGCGTAATCTAGCCAAGGAAACAATATACAGCTGAAAGATGCTGATGTTGACCGCAATATCCTGAAACAGGATGGAAAAGCGGGAAAAATAAAAATTATCAGCTAGACAATTCTAGCTAGTGCTATGCAAACAAAAGGACTTTCTTTCAAATCTTAGATTGCCGTGGGGATAACATACTCCACTATATCACACAACATCAGTGACTATGTATGTAGTATTTCAGCCAAAGTATTCTTTCTTTATTAAGTTCATATGATATATAACTCTGCAGTATGCACCTGATGAGATGCAGCTAAATATGCCAAGAAAGAAATCTTACAATATAATATTTGTGGCTTCTGTGTTAAATTCATAAAGGGAATACAATGCTTTGAAAATAAGAATACTCAACTCAGGATCTGAAAAGTGATCCAATCAACAGAAACACTAGGAACTAAATTTATGATGAAGTGGTATATTCAGAACACCTCATATCAATCTTCAGTTTCAATAACTTGATGTGACAGTGCTAATTTAGTGACAAATACTGTGAAGTCAACTAAATATCAAAACAAAACTTCAACTGTTTTGTTACCTTCCAGAGTACCTTCTAAGTTACTTTCAGTGTCATTATAGAGCATCCCTCCTTCCGCAACTTCCCTATATATATTGTCATCCAGCTCTGATTCAATAAATATTTCATGTAAACTTTTTAATATTACAGGCTGTATCATACATTAGTAAACTTCATCAAATTCTGATTCAATAAATATTTCATGTACACTGCTAGATTACCAATTATATCATACACAAGTAAACTTAATCCAATTTTGATTCAATAAATATTTCATGTTCACTATTATATTACAGAGTATATCATACATAAACCAAATGTTAAATTCTGACATTTATATATTCATCAACAACAGATGTGAGAGGTCATGTTTGGCCATCTCACACAATCATCAGAGTCTTGGGTTGCTCACACAATCATCAGAGTCTTGGGTTGCTCACACAATCATCAGAGTCCTGGGTTGCTCACACAATCATCAGAGTCCTGGGTTGCTCACACAATCATCAGAGTCCTGGGTTGCTCACACAATCATCAGAGTCCTGGGTTGCTCACACAATCATCAGAGTCCTGGGTTGCTCACACAATCATCAGAGTCCTGGGTTGCTCACACAATCATCAGAATCCTGGGTTGCTCACACAATCTTCAGAGTCCTGGGTTGCTCACACAATTATCAGAGTCCTGGGTCGCTCACACAATCATCAGAGTCCTGGATTGCTCACACAATCATCAGAATCCTGGGTTGCTCACACAATCTTCAGAGTCCTGGGTTGCTCACACAATCATCAGAGTCCTGGGTTGCTCACACAATCATCAGAGTCCTGGGTTGCTCACACAATCATCAGAGTCCTGGGTTGCTCACACAATCTTCAGAGTCCTGGGTTGCTCACACAATCATCAGAGTCCTGGGTTGCTCACACAATCATCAGAATCCTGGGTTGCTCACACAATCTTCAGAGTCCTGGGCTGCTCACACAATTATCAGAGTCCTGGGTTGCTCACACAATCATCAGAGTCCTGGGTTGCTCACACAATCATCAGAATCCTGGGTTGCTCACACAATCTTCAGAGTCCTGGGTTGCTCACACAATCATCAGAGCCCTGGGTTGCTCACACAATCATCAGAGTCCTGGGTTGCTCACACAATCATCAGAATCCTGGGTTGCTCACACAATCTTCAGAGTCCTGGGTTGCTCACACAATCATCAGAGTCTTGGGTTGCTCACACAATCATCAGAGTCCTGGGTTGCTCACACAATCATCAGAGTCCTGGGTTGCTCACACAATCATCAGAGTCCTGGGTTGCTCACACAATCATCAGAATCCTGGGTTGCTCACACAATCAGCAGAGTCCTGGGTTGCTCACACAATCATCAGAGTCCTGGGTTGCTCACACAATCATCAGAGTCCTGGGTTGCTCACACAATCATCAGAGTCCTGGGTTGCTCACACAATCATCAGAGTCCTGGGTTGCTCACACAATCTTCAGAGTCCTGGGTTGCTCACACAATCATCAGAGTCCTGGGTTGCTCACACAATCATCAGAATCCTGGGTTGCTCACACAATCTTCAGAGTCCTGGGTTGCTCACACAATCTTCAGAGTCCTGGGTTGCTCACACAATCATCAGAGTCCTGGGTTGCTCACACAATCATCAGAATCCTGGGTTGCTCACACAATCTTCAGAGTCCTGGGCTGCTCACACAATTATTAGAGTCCTGGGTTGCTCACACAATCATCAGAGTCCTGGGTTGCTCACACAATCATCAGAATCCTGGGTTGCTCACACAATCTTCAGAGTCCTGGGCTGCTCACACAATCATCAGAGTCCTGGGTTGCTCACACAATCATCAGAGTCCTGGGTTGCTCACACAATCATCAGAATCCTGGGTTGCTCACATAATCTTCAGAGTCCTGGGTTGCTCACACAATCATCAGAGTCCTGGGTTGCTCACACAATCATCAGAGTCCTGGGTTGCTCACACAATCATCAGAGTCCTGGGTTGCTCACACAATCATCAGAATCCTGGGTTGCTCACACAATCATCAGAGTCCTGGGTTGCTCACACAATCATCAGAGTCCTGGGTTGCTCACACAATCATCAGAGTCCTGGGTTGCTCACACAATCATCAGAGTCCTGGGTTGCTCACACAATCATCAGAGTCCTGGGTTGCTCACACAATCTTCAGAGTCCTGGGTTGCTCACACAATCATCAGAGTCCTGGGTTGCTCACACAATCATCAGAATCCTGGGTTGCTCACACAATCTTCAGAGTCCTGGGTTGCTCACACAATTATCAGAGTCCTGGGTTGCTCACACAATCATCAGAGTCCTGGGTTGCTCACACAATCATCAGAATCCTGGGTTGCTCACACAATCTTCAGAGTCCTGGGTTGCTCACACAATCATCAGAGTCCTGGGTTGCTCACACAATCATCAGAGTCCTGGGTTGCTCACACAATCATCAGAGTCCTGGGTTGCTCACACAATCTTCAGAGTCCTGGGTTGCTCACACAATCATCAGAGTCCTGGGTTTCTCACACAATCATCAGAATCCTGGGTTGCTCACACAATCTTCAGAGTCCTGGGTTGCTCACACAATTATCAGAGTCCTGGGTTGCTCACACAATCATCAGAGTCCTGGGTTGCTCACACAATCATCAGAATCCTGGGTTGCTCACACAATCTTCAGAGTCCTGGGTTGCTCACACAATCATCAGAGTCCTGGGTTGCTCACACAATCATCAGAGTCCTGGGTTGCTCACACAATCATCAGAATCCTGGGTTGCTCACACAATCTTCAGAGTCCTGGGTTGCTCACACAATCATCAGTCCTGGGTTGCTCACACAATCATCAGAGTCCTGGGTTGCTCACACAATCATCAGAGTCCTGGGTTGGGTCTGTGCTCTTGTACAGATTGTGCCGGGTGACCAAACCATCCAGGTGTTTATATTTGTGCCTTTTCTTGCTCTTTTCCCCATTAAGTTTGCTAGTTGTCACTAAGTTTTCCAATTTATTTCTCCTCGTAACATGCCCAACAAAACTTGACTAGGTGGTGTCAAATTCTCTAATCAATTTATATAATATGCTCGTAAAAGCTGCAGTATCATTTGTGGTTGGTGTGCTTGCTTACAAAGACAGTGGCTCGGGTTCAGTTCCTGGCATTTGCAGGATTCTTTTAACTCCAGTATGGCTCTGGGGTTCATAAAATGGGTGCCAGATACTTTTCTGTAAAGGAAAGGTGACAAGGAAGAGAACTAGCCACCTCATATCTTCACATTGAGTTGAGCTGGGTTGAGTTGAGCTAAGAACTGACATCACTGCACTCAGGACATTCCCATACATGCTCCGTCCCCTCATTCAACAGCTAGCGAAGAGTCAAGACTACTAATTGTTCCCACTGCTATCTGATTGAAAGTTCTCCTGGTCTTCCCTCTCACTTTTGAGATTCTACCAGAGCCCCTGCCAGTCCCCAGCAATCACATCCTTTCCACATATGGGTTCTCAGTCTGTTCCTCCACTTTCTCCACCTGGTCCCACAGGCGCATGACCACCTTGCCCTTGTCCATAGGTAATTGATCACCAAGAGGTGCATTCCCTGCCAGCATATCAGCCTTTTCAGCCATCTTCACATTAAAAATGCAGTATGGGACTATTTTTTTCCATTATGGTCACAGTATCTGAGAACTACTTACCAATTACATCATGCTTCTGTGCCAGCAATATGGGGCTATTTTTTTCCATGGTGGTCACAGTATCTGAGAACTATTTACTAATGACATCGTGCTTCTGTGCCAGCAGTATGGGACTATTTTTTACATGATGGTCACAATATCTGAGAACTACTTACTAATTACATCATGCTTCTGTGCAAGCAAAGTCTCTTCCTAAAATTCTGTGATATTCATAAAAGTAAAACAATGAAAACTATTTGTCATATTTCCATAATAAGCCATAAATAATAATATTTTGAACTTCCAGAGTAACTAACAAGGGGTGCTTGAAAAAGGCTAATAAAAGTATATACAACTATAATACAGAGACAAATTATTGTGTAGTGAGAAGAGAAGCATTGGAAAATATTGTGACAATGGGAAAGATCAGTGGTAGAAGCGGCATAGACAAACCAAGAGAAATGATACTAGATGGTCTAAGATGGTGACATGGAGGAATAACATCAAAATAATTGATCCAGAACACCAGGAACCAAGTTCTGTGAACATACATGAATTCAGATGTCACTTAGCAGGGCACATGATGATAATCATGTTGATGATGAGCTTTAGACTGTCCTCCATCTACCTGCAAGACAGCAGGTTTTTGTGCCTCTGTTAGTGTGGTCACTACCTGTTGACCTGTCCAGTGTGGGACACCCTTACCGTCAGCAGTCTTGGAGTTATTAGAGCATGAAAACCACTGCATTTTACAGACATGGAACTGGGGATTTAATACATATGACCCACTCATTAAAATTTCTTTTACTACTGTGGACCAACAAGAAAGAAAATACTGACAGTTGACAGATGTGAAATCTGAAGAAAAAAAAAACTGGCTTATGAAAAAGCATTGTTTCTCAAAAATGAAATACTTTGGCCAAATAAAACAATAAAGTAGGTTGGGAAGAACAAAGACAGAAGCATGGTTTCTTCAAGGAGAGATAGAGATCATCCAATACAAAGATTGGTACAGGACATTAATGATATCTTGGACATAAATTTGTAAGGGGCAGAGGAACTGGAAAGGAATGAGAATCTTTCAGCAGCCATGTTGACAGCCAGATTCTGATTAGGATCTAATACATGATGATGATGATGATGATGATGATGATGATGATGATGATGATGATGATGATGATGATGATGATGATGATGATGATGATGATGATGAGTACCCGGTCATACAGTATCATTCATTTAAGATTAGATCATCACATGTGATGCTTTCATGTCAAGCCGAAGTTCCGATTTCATGAGGCTTTGAAAGAATCATGAAGAATTCCCAAAGAAAACCCATACTTTTGGCATGCAAACAGCAGGTGTTTAAGAATGTACCAAAAAATAATATTATATTAAAACAACCATGCTTTCAAAAACAATTAAATAAACTTAGTAGAAGTATAAAACACTTGACACTTACGAAAACTGTAATAAGCAATTGCCTTAAAATGCATGCCTTAAAAGTGCGTGCAAGACAGGCCGGAATGTGAATAATGAAGATACAAACAATATAAGGCTTTTTTTCCTTGGAATATTTCGCTGCAACTCATCTATGCATACTGCAGAAGTCACATAATTTAAACTAAAGCAAAATGGTAAATCCTGCAGCTAAAATATACAACACACATATTTCCATAGTCATTTTAATTGTTTACTGTGGTAGACAATTTACATTAATTTGGGAATGTGTGTTTTATATATTTCAGCATGAAGAATTTATCTTTTTTTGCTTTAGTTTAAACTGTGTGACTTCTGCAGTATGCACCTGATGAAATGCAGCGAAATATATCAGGCAAGAAATCCCACTAATTATTGTGTCTTCATTATTCACTACATGAAAACATTGTTTTGAAGTTGGAATGTATCATAAAAAACATGGAACAAAACTGATAATGATCGTGCAAACCACACACAGGTGTAAACACATTTAACTGCTGATTGTGCAGTATGCAGATACACTTCTTTTGTGTAAAACCAATTTCAGAATGTTCAAACATTATTCTTTGATAAATATATTTGAAATCAAATGTTTCAAATAAAATAAAACAAGTGAAAGAGTCTGTAGATGATTCACCTATATCCTCTTTGTAATAATCATCTTCTTCATCTTCTGCATCGGCTACATCTTCAAAATTTGCATCTGAATAAAAACATATGTTCAGACATCACAGATGATTAATGTAACATCTTTATGGACTGAGGAGAAAATTAATGCTATAAAGAAAATACAGTAAATCGTATAGACTATGATTATTACCAATATAGTACACCCACATCACCATCTGATATAATGTGATTATTTGTAGCCAACTAAACCTGTTTCTGTGGAAAAAGGGATATGTTACGAATGCAATGCGTAATCCTGCATTGTTAAAAAAAAAATTAAGTTGCATGGTCCTTCACAGGACGTAGCAGTCAACCCCAGCATTTACGCTGTTCATGATTCCTGGGCAAATTTTACATTCAGTAGTTTACCATTGCTTTCTGAATGACCGGCTCCTAGACCTTTTTCGAAAAAACCAGCACCACTGTGTTTCGAACCCGGGTATACGGGCTCACAAACCGCGTTCGCAAGCCCTTAGCCACAGAGACTGGCAAATCCTGCATACCACATTCAAAAAACACCTGCATAAATTTGGAAATAGACCACCTTGCATTGATTTTCATACAATGGTATGAGTGCTGGTCATTCAGACGGCAATGGCAAAATACTGAACGTAAACTTGCCAAGAAATCACAAACCGCCAAGAAATGCTGAGGTCGACTGTGAACTGAAACTATTCATTTTCATTATTAGCATCATCTTTATCATAAGGTAAATGAAAAAGGGAAGGACTTTACATGCTTTGAGGCATGCTTGCCCTATATATGTACAGACCAATATGTAAAAGCTGGGGTGATGTGGTCAGTATCAATGCCAACCATCTTTACTTCCCAGGACATTCTCCGATACTCACAGGCCAGATCAGCCTGGAAGTCCCTGGTCAAAGTTCATCACTCTATTAACTGATTTAGTGCCACGGGATGATAAGTGGTCTTATTCAAACTTCCCATAACTGCCATGGGCTTATAAGTCAAACTATTATTACAATATCAATACAGTATCAGTTATCAGTTATCAATTGGGGCATCTTCATTGCACTCCGGACAGGTCCTTAGGTGCTCAGATCCTCCCCCTAGCATATGCATCAGCATCCAGTGGCTAATAGTGCCAGTTCTGTGTTGGTTAACAAGGCACCTCATTTTTCCGATGTACCTCTCGTGTCTGGCCGTGCCAATTCTTACTCCCAAGTCTTTCATCCTGGACAGTGATGTGGATTCATTGACGTCAAAGTCTTCTGTTCTCAACATGTCTTTACGGACGTTAATAACATTGGTACGATCCATGGGCTGGCCATTTGTAGGGGGTGCAGAGCCAACCAGTTTATCAGCTCGTTCATTTCCCTCGACTTCCGCATGTCCCGGGACGAAGATGAAAGTGACTTTAATGGACAACAGACTTCCTCAGCGACTCAGTCCACTGTCTACATACAGATCCAGCTTCGACCTTCCGAATTATGCTCACTGAATCATTTAGTACACATACGTTGGTATAATGCTGTGATTCTAGCCATAGGAAAGCCTGTGTTACTGTCATCACCTCCATCGTCATGCTGCTCGTGGGCACCACTGGATTCTTGAACAGTTCGACTCGCTGAACGGGCTGTAAATGCCCATGCACTTATCTGCTTCTTTACAACAGATCCATCTGTATAGATGAGCACTTCGGGGCTATCTGAGTGTTCATAGATGAGCGCGTTGACCTCTGCATTGACAGTGGCAGGGTTCTGTTCTCTGCACTGTCTGTCAAGGGTGATAATGCAGGAGACGGAGGCACAGGCATCCATTCCTTGCCGGGGTTGATTCTGGTAGGACTGCAGATCTGTCAGATATCTTCCGCCTGACCCATCCATGATTTGCCCCTCTTTAGCCTGTTGCCCTTTTCTCTGAATATATCTTCATGCAGAGGGTGCTGCTCATCCGCACTTATTTTCAAGTATGCATGACCTCTCCAGATCTTGATCCTGTGGTTTTTTGTCGGGAAGTCAGCGAGGTATCTCATCGCTACACAGCTGGTGTCTCTCGTGCAGCCAGGCTTTAGATCCTAATAGAACTTCTTTTGTCAGGTTGAATGAGGTATGGATAATGGTATAATGGAAGAATTATCCAAGACTGATAATCATGTGAAATGCCCATGCTTACTGGCATGGCACATGATGATGGTGATGAGAACATTGGGCTTTAAATCACAGTCTAGTAAAAACATTATACAGGGGTTAATGCAACATATTCAAACTATTCCAGAAATACCTACCTAGGCGATCTCTGTGTAATGACTTTCTGGGTGTCTTTTTTGCCAGGATTTCTTCCTCCATGATAACAAATGGGCGATACATAGGAGGTGGAGGGGCCAACTGTAAATTGAGCCATTCACATATTCCATTGGTAGTTGGCTTGCTTGGAACAGGGGATAGCAGATGAGTCATGTATTCTTCTGAAATTTCCTTGTCTGGTGCTACAGAATAAAACAGCAAATATGTACACAGAATTTGCCAACCTCTATGAATTTCAATTACCACTGCATTGGACATTTATGAGACTGGTGATTGTGTGAGATGATACACTATGACTGCCTATGCTAATCGACATGGCACATTATTGTGACGATAAACTTCTTTAGATGAATATAGATCCAAGATGTTTGACACTTGGTTGTTTGCAGACTATATCATTAATTTAGATAATAATTTTTTCATAATATTTTCCTCTAAACATCAATGAGCATTCTTTCATTTATTAGAGCTGTCTCTTTTTCAGTTTAGCTTAGTTTTCATCTCGTAACCTTTCCTTGATTTACACTTCATTATTTTTTTATTTTCAGTTATTTAAATGGCCGCTATTAGACTGCAGATAGCTGATAATATGCAAGAATATGTGAGTAAAGTAACAGACCGTTTTACGCACCTTAATGCACTGGGAATACGGCACAAGACCCATATTTTTATAGACCAATCAGCACTCAGTGGGTGATGTGGTGAGTTCATGCCGGCTGCCTTTACTTTCCAAGACATTTCCTGGTACATATTTTAGGCTAGGTCAATATGGGAGCCCAGGTGAATTTTAAAAATTTGAATCTGGCCCAATGTGGTTAAAACATATGACCAGAGAGGTCAGCAGATGAACATCTAGCCATTACAAAGAAGCAGCTTTCATATACAAGAATACTCAAATATTATCTCTAACTATTTCAATACTTCTGATCACAATGGAGTCGACGATGTATGGGTCACAGCATTGAAGCCATACTACTCTAATAGCTTAATTATAGTCACTACGTTTCAGGTTTGCCAAATTTTACTAGAGATTTTTTTGCAGTGACTTTCGGTTTCTTGTTTTTGTGTCTTCTATATGGGAATGTTACACGTGTTCATGATGTTAAATTCTGTGATTATTTCAAGATCGCGTTCAAACAGACATTGATTACTTGATATAGTTTTTCCCTTCATGATTTGTATTCTAAATTTCTCAGGCTTCGGGAATCCTTGTTATACCGCAGAAACCAGGGTGTCTATTCTAAGTGGTGAGTAAACCCGTAAATACTGTTATATGAGACGTGATACATTGTTCTACTATGTATTATTCAATTTAGCATCCATTTTTATATGTATTTTATAATTTTTGACCATTTAAGTTGGCAATCTCACACTGAAATTTTGAAAATCACATGCTGTAATGTGATATTTCAACGGGGGAGATAGCAGTTTTCCTTGCCCTAGTCCAACTATGAACATTTACTATTGTTATGAAATATTCAGAGTGACTACAATGATAATGAATGTATGTTTACATTCAACACCCATTATTGTATTTATGTGTAATTTTTCATCACTCTACAAGGACAAGATCATTGATAATTTAGCAAATTTTCAATGGGACTTTTTTTGTCAACATGCATCTGTGCTGGCGGCCTCGCACTGAAAGAGGCCGTACATTCTGATAGCGTGTGTGGTCTGATGTCATCACAGCATGACATGGAGATATATATGTGTGTATATATATAAAATGGCAGCAGTTATCTGTCCTTGAGTTAGACAATGGCATTTTCAATCTCCTTGGCGTCAGTGTAACCAACAGTTGTGTGAGAGTATAGGTAGGTCACACATTGTGAAAGGATCAAAATCGTATTTTCCTCTTAGTTCATATGATATTGACAGATGCAAAAACCGTAATAGAGGCGCTCCTGTCTGGGAAATTGCCAGTTCTGAGGACACTACTTTCTGAACTTAGCAGTCAGCGTAAGATCACCATATAGTGGATACCATCCCACTGTGGAGTACCCGGAAACGACAGAGCTGATCGATTGGCTAAGGAAGGAGCAAAAGAAGAACAACTTGATGTGCCCATTACATACCACCAAAAGAAAAGAATGATCAAATCAATCAGAAAGCCACCAAACCTTACTCAAGACGACTACCACGTTATGGACAGATCAGAACAGGTCATTCTTCTGCGCCTCAGAACAGGACACAATAGATTACGCAACCACTTGTATACAAAATTCAAGATTGGTGACTCAGCCATGTGCACATGTGGTTTGGCGTCGCAGACAGCAGAGCACATACTCCAGGATTGCCCAAACTACAACATATCCAGGCGAACCTTCTGGCCTAGAGAGACAACAGTGGAAGATAAACTTTATGGACCGCTGAATGAACTAAAAAAGACTGTTAGATTCATACAAGAGACGACATTGCAGTTGTAGACATGTTTCAAGCGAACGAAAGAAGAAGAAGAAGAATAATAAATGATAAACTGACCCACAAACATTAATATCTCCGCTTGACCTACAGACTTGAATAAGATACTGTTGGATTTGTTTTTTCAAAAGGTATCTTTCTATGCAGGTTTCATAATTAAAAAGCAATTCAGAAAATGTTACTAAAGTGGCTACTTACTTAGGTTTTAAATTTTAGGCTGAAAAATTACGCTTAATAAGGCTTAAAACTCTTTGGGATACATCCATCCTTCGGGAATCAATACTTTTGTATATGCCACTGTATAACTCTGCTGACTTCCCTCTATATATCCATATTTAACTGTTTGCACACCTTTGGCTCCACTTTTCTTATTTGGCACTTTTCACAACGGTGTCAGCTCAGCTTCCTAGCAACAAAGTATGTGTAATGGTGTAGCAACTGTTCATACATATATATTTTCTGTCTGTTTTAATTGTATTAAATTTTATAATTTCATATTTTTCTTTAGATCTGTTTGTGTGGTTCCTGGTGAAGATGATTATGTTCAAAATGTTAATTTGTTGTGTCATGGTATAACTTATTTTTATCTTATATTTTTATATCATCATTTATTTTCCCCCCTATGATTTACGTTTGCCGTATTGGAGATAGTTTTAATGTATGTGCACTGTGTCTGTGTTTATTATCTCTCACTTTTTTGCAGGAGTTATATGTACCTAACTGTTTTTATTTTCTATTATTATCAATAATTGATATAAAAAGGTGAAAAGACCTTAAAAACAACACTATAACATACAAAACTTCTTGGATTCTCTTTAAAAGACATTAAAAACAACACTATAACATACAAAACTTCTTGGATTCTCTTTAAAAGACATTAAAAACAACACTTTATAACATATCAACCAGTGGGGAATTATTCCCTAGGGTTATGGTGGGGGGGGGGGGGGGGGGGGGGAATTAAGATTATTTCAAAATCATGTTAATACAAGAACCGATTACTTGATATTGTTTTTCCCTGCATACTTTACAGTTCTGTACTTCTCGCTCTTCTGAAATTTATTTTATATAAGTAGACCTGCAAATCACATTTTATGTAGATGTCTAGACTTGTTCTAGTATGTGCTATTATATTTAGCTTCAATTTTTACGTATACTGTGTGCGTGAGGGGGGGGGGGGGAGATTTATAGGTCAATACGAAGGGGGGGGGGGGGGGAGTGACATTCTGAACATATGGTGAATGGGTGCATGGGCTAAAAAAGGTTGAGAACCACTGCTTTATAACATATAACACTACCTGGAATCTCTTTAAAAGACATTTTAAAAAAACAACACTTTATAACATATAACATTATCTGCAATCTCTTTAAAAGACTTTAACAACACTTTATACCATATAACACTACCTGAAATCTCTTTGAAAGACCTTAAAAAGAACACTTCATAACATATAAAACTACCTGGGGTCTCTTCTCGCAAGTAAGACAGGAGAACTGTTGATGGTTGGTTAACAGCTGACATAAAACTTTCTCTTTCTTCTGTGCTCTCAATGGACAGCCTTGGCTGTTGTTTCTGCTTAGTATTCTCAGTACTGTCAACATTAATGGCCTTGTCTATATTTCCTCTGTCTTCATCTTCATCATCTGCAACATCAACATATGAAACATACAAACTAGACACCCAAAACTTACAGTCATCTTCTTCATCATCTGCAATATCAACATATGAAACATACAAACTAGACACCCAAAACTTACAGTCATCTTCTTCATCATCTGCAACATCAACATATGAAACATACAAACTAGACACCCAAAACTTACAGCCATCTTCTTCATCATCTGCAACATCAACATATGAAACATGCAAACTAGACACCCAAAACTTACAGTCATCTTCTTCATCATCTGCAACATCAACATATGAAACATGCAAACTAGACACCCAAAACTTACTGCCATCTACCATGAAACAAAGGTGGTAACAGGACTGCTGAACATATCCCATTGTATACACTGCACAATGAAACAAGCACAATAGGAGGTTTCTGATTGTCAGAAGGAGTTTCCCGTCCACAAATGTTTTGGCCTCTTTATATTTTTTACACTCTTAGGGAGGAGGTGAGAGCTGCATCTGGATCAGAACTCTCAGGTAACTTTCTCCTGTCATACATCCATACCCTGCATGTCAGAATCAGGACATATATTCACCAACATTAGACTTGTCCCACTATTTTGCTGCTAAATGTGCTTGTCTGACTACCACCCTGCCCTAAGGAGGATGAGCATCATATACCTCATGCATCATTATCTGGTGCTTTCTTATAGCACTTTCAATATGACCAGGAGAAAGCCATCTTCTCTTCTTCAACACATAACTGATTCAGTGCTAAACAAAAACAAGGTTTGGAGCACACATGGCACATAATTAAATGAACAAGTATTGTAATGTCAATCCCTGTTCACTGAGCATTACAACTGCAGAAGATACCACAAAACAAATAACACAATGACCCTAATATAATGATATATCATCCTTCTGTCCAAATGGGAGGTCACATTTGGTGATATATTATCCTTTGGCACTGAATCAGTTCATCTCCTTCACAACCTTCTAAACCGTGACTCGCCATACCACCATGGATGTCTTTTTTGCTGTTTTACCTTCTTTGTATCCTGTCCATAGCTAGAGAACCTGCACTTCTGATTGCACTGAAAGGAAGCCAGCTCTTTCCCTCTGTCGTTCATTCATTTATTCAGTAGCATGTCGTTTGCAGAACCTCGCTCCCATAACGTTCTGGAAAACTTCTCGGTCATAAGCAAGATGTCCTGTGTCTGATACAACCATTTGGAGATCATCCGCCACATCATGCGCCCATCTTCTCTTTGGCCTTCCCCTTCCTCTCTTCCCGGGCATATACCCCTCCATTATTTTTCTCTCCAAATTTTCATGACGTTTCAAGTGACCAAAATATTTTAATTTTCTTTGTTTTATCGTCTTCAGTAGCCAACCTTCTTCAATATTCAGCTATAGTCGTATGGATGCATTTGTTCTTTTCTGTATCCAAGATATTCTTAGAACCCGTCTGTAACATTTATATTCAAAGGCATTTATGCGCTGTTAAGCTTGGTTAGCAAGTGTCCAGGTCTCACAGGTGTATGTTGCAATGGGAAAGATCCATGCTCTTAAAAATATAATTCTCTGTCATTACCATCATATTATCCTTGTTCTATGCTTAGTCAATTGTGAACTGAACATTTGCCAACAGAGACACATTATCTTAAACCTCAGACTTAAGTCAGCAAGACATCCTCCCCCTGGATACCTGGCAACCTTGTGTGCCTGATTTTGCAGTTCTATATGACTCGTGATGATAGTATAAAATATACAGATGTTGTTAATGATGTGAGGGAGCTGCAGTAGACTAGTGGCCAGCAGGTAGCAGACTTGCCTGTCAGCCAAGTGGTTATGGGTTCGAATTTGCATCAAGATGGAATTTTAAAATTGATCTGGGCTGTCAAGGTTGACCCAGCCTAAAATGAGTACCAGGACATGTCTTGGGGTGTAGAAGTGGCTGGTGGGATATTGAGCACATAAACTCTCAAGTGCCAATTGTCTACATAAATATGGAGCTGGTACCATCTGCCCAATATGCCTCAAAGCGTGTATAGCGGGTCTTATACTTATTTTCTTTATGTTGTACAAAACCACTGTAAAAGTTGTTTTTATTTTCTTTATGTTGTGTACAAAATCATTTTAAAAGTCGCTCTTTTGTGTGTTCTTTTACAAGTTAATTGTTATCAAGAAAACAGTTTGCATGATACAAAATACAATAGAGCTGACCAAAGACAAAATGTATATGACCTTCTGATTTAGACAAGCTTTCTTCAAGAGTTTTTCTACTACCATTTGGTATCTTTTTGAGATCATGTTCCTCTGTGAGTGTCTTTACTTCGGGGAGCTGGTCAGTCAGTGGGTAGGGAACAACACTGTAGCTGAAATAAAGAAGATGCTGCTAACTTGACAGTAAATATCAGGGACACATGCGCTTAGTTAATGTATTACTCAATGGAGCAACCAATTCACTTCCTCATGGTTTTATCCTTTCTACACTAATAGTTTCCAATGTGCAGAGACTACGTGGCTATCTATTTGTAAGACTTCATCAATGAGTGTGACTTGAATTCAAGTGAAAATCAGCACTCTTAGAAGCAAATTAATGGTCAGATAACATTTTAGACAAGATAATAATTGACAGCTGGGGTTTGAATCTGCCACCTTCAATTGACGACAGTGTCATGCTGAAGAAAAAGTGCACTTTAATAAACAGCCAACAAGACACCACTGAAAAGATGTCATCATAAGCCAGATTTATCATCTACATAAACTGAAAACTATAGAATACTGACATAATTTCTACCCAGCTATTTTTAAAATGCTAAAAGTATCAGACATGTATATTAACCAAGCTTAGATCAAATAACAAGTTAGTTCCATATCCTTTACAGGACATAGCAGTCAACCCCAGCATTTTTTGACCGTTTGTGATTTCTAGGCAAGTTTAGGCTCAGTAGTTTGCCATTGCTTTCTGAATGACCGGCACTAATACCATTTTATAAAAATCAATGCATGGCAGTTTGCTGCCAAATCACCCACACCTGTGTTTTGAATTCAGTATGTGGGACTATGAATTGTGTTTGTAACCCCTTCGCCACAGTGCCAACCAAATAACAAACACACAATAAATTGGGAACATGTGTATAGGGTGGCTGGCAGTTAACCTTGACAGATAAAATACACAGAGTAGTTGACAACGTAAACATGAAAAACTATGTGTACACAGTCATTCATTCATTAATTTATTCAGTAGCATGACCTTTGCAGAACCTCGCTCCCATAGCAACCTCCCGGGAAACTTCTCGATCATGAGCAAGATGTCCCGAGTCCGATACACCGATCTGGAGATAATCCGCCACATCCTGTACTTATCTTCTCTTTGGTCTTCCTCTTCCTCTCTTCCCAGGCATATACCCCTCCATTATTGTTCTCGCCAAACTTTTGTGATGTTTCAAGTGACCAAAATATTTCAATTTTCTTTGTTTTATCGTCCTTAATAGCCAACCTTCTTCAATAAACAGCTCTTGAAGTGTGGATGCATTTTTTCTCTTCTTTATCCAAGGATATTCTTAGAACCCATCTATAACATTTATATTCAAAGTCATATATGCGCTGTTCAGCTTGTTTAGTAAGTGTCCAGGTCTCACAGGCGTATGTTGCTATGGGAAAGACGCATGCTTTTAAACATATAATTTCTTTAAAGTTTTTTGTCCTTCTCCATAATTTATTCAGTTGTTTTAGTCTTTAAGTGCAATTGGTATTCATCTTTTAATTTCTTTCATTGTGTCACCATTGTTGGTAATCAATGACCCAAGACAGTAGCTGACAAATTATATATGACACAATAAGTACACAGAGAACTGTGCAGCCAAGTATGACATTAGAACTACACACGGTAGTGGGTCAGCTAAATGTGACAGAACAAACAATACAGTAGTTAGCCAGGTAATTATGACATGTACACACAGTCACTATTCAGTTAAATGTGAAATATTGTGCACATACAGATGCTGGCTAGCTAAACTTGATGCAACAATGGTAGGGCTTCTTATTCTCTAATAGTCCATGCTGTGTGGCATTGATGATATGTCTTTCCACAGCCCTCTATCTCGTATACTGCCAATCATTTCTGAATCTGATGTTCCTCCATGCCTTGATATCAAACTGTCCAGAATCTTTTCTTTTGGTCTCCCTCTACCTCCCCTCCCCTCCAACTTTCCTATTGTGACGACATACTCCAGCTTCTCCCTTCGCATTACATGCCCAAGAACAAAAAGTCAAAAAAGACTAAAGCTAAACAACTGTGCCATGGTCGAGGGGAAGTCAATAAGTAAGTCACAAATGGCTGTAGAAAAATAACTAAATATGATAACAACTTAAAACGAGTTTATTTTTATACATACATTGTCCCTTTATTTCTCAACATAATTTCCACCATTAATGCACTTATCCCATTGTTTTATCAGTCCTCCCAAACTGGCTGCATAGAACTGCGTGCTCTGTTTTCTAAACCACTTTTTCACGTCACATTCAACTTCGGCATCATTCGTGAAATGTCTCCCACCAAGGTGGGTTTTCAGTGGACCAAAAAGGTGGAAATCACTACGGGATAAGTCCACTAAAACCCCACCTTGGCGGGAGACATTTTGCAAATGACGCCGAAGTTGAATGTGAAGTGAAAACGTGGTTTAGAAAACAGAGCACGCAGCTGGTTTGGGAGGACCGATAAAACGATGGGATAAGTGCATCAATGTTAGTGGAAATTATGTTGAGAAATAAAGGGACAATGTATGTATAAAAATAAACTGGTTTCAAGATGTTACCATATTTAGTTATTTTTCTAAAGCCATTTGTGACTTACTTATCGACTTACCCTCATCGGAAGCCAAAGACGCGTAATCAACCAACACAGAATTGGTGTCATCGGCCACTACATGCTAAGGGAGATAATAATCATAAATATGAGCACTAATGGACAGAATAATTGATTGTGCAGTTAGGGTAATCTGGTGACTAACAAACTAACCAACTTAACACAAAGGAAAAGCAACTTTCAACTTACAATGGGGTTGTAATTGGCTTGGCTTCTACATCTTCTATGATATCAAAAAGAGCAGATCCTTCTTTTGGTTCCCAGTACTTGAAACCTGCAATCACCTGCAGCTCCCTGGCTGAGTCTAAATTAAAGTAAAGTAGTTTCTACAAAACTATATTAGCCATGTTGCTTCTAGTTCTATTCAGTCTTCTTGTGTACAAGTCAATGTCTGGGGAAGTAACAGAGGCCAGCTTGATACTGACCACAGCACCCATCAAATGCCCACTGGTCAATACAAATATAGGACCAGATGTCCATTACACCTTAAGGTGCGTAAAAAAAGGTCCTTTACTTTTAATTTTATCTTTAAGAAGGACAAAATAATGAACACTGAAGTGCTCTCACACACTGGTCAAACAATCACCTGCATGATGCTTAGATACCACAGAGTGTGATGGGTTGGCCATATATACAGCAAGCCAGATGGACATGTTCCAAAGTATATTCTATGACAGCAGACAAATGGTAGTAGAAACGTTAGACATCCACAGCTACAATTCACAGATATCTGCAAGTGAGACTTGAAATTACAAGGGGGCTTCAAATGAACACCTTAAATGTATTTTGTGTGTGTGACTTTATCTTAAAATATATCCTTTTTCGATGTAGTCACCACTTTGTTCAATGCAAGTCCTTCAGCACAGATAAATTGCTTGGAATCCTGTAGAAAAAATTATCTTGCTCATGTGTGTGTAACCACTCATGCACCACCTGCTGTACCTCTTTATTGGACCGAACAGTCTTTTCTCCCAATGACTCTTTGAGCTGTCCAAACAGGTGGAAATCACTTGGGGTTAGGTATGGTGAGTATGGTGAATATGGTACACACTGAAAGTGGAGATCTTCGATGGTTTCAACCGTTGCACAGGCTGCCCTCTTTGGTGCATGTCAAAATTGGGGCGGCCATCTTTAAACAGTCAATGTGTTCATCTGCACTATGATGTCACATGCTTAACACTCTCAATATGCTTAACAACAATATTGACAGGTTACAAGACAATGGCATGGCTATTGTAATTTCTATCACGCTTTTGAGGTTTTCATTTGAAGCGCCCTAGTATTAGACACAGATCCCAGGTCTGAAATTAAAGAGTGCATGTAACAGCTACAAGAAATGCCTTCGACTTGTATTCACAAGAGAAAACATAGTTTGAGAGGCTGAAGAGAAAGAATCTTGAGAAGAAAGTAGGGAATAATAAGAAGATACTAAAATGAGATAACAGTTCAGAAAAGTATAATAAGTTCAGAAAGGGAGAAAAATGTTAAGATCCTATGTATTTCAGAGAACATTTCAAATACAATAAGGATCAACATTGATACATAACTAAAAGTATAGATATCACGAGGCACAAGTTGGTGGCAGCACAATTACTTTCAGCTAAGCAAGCGCCTGGGAGCTGCACTGTTGTACACTTGCCTGCTGGTCTGGAGGTGATGTGTTTAAATCCCATTCAAGACGGGCATTGGTTTTCTTCACTGACCTGGGCTTTCTTGTGTACCAAGCATAAAATGGGAGCCAGGAAAGTTCCTGGGAAGTAAGGGCAGTTGGTGTGATATTGACCATATGGCCCATCGAGAGCTGAGTGCTCTAACCATACAAGGCTAACACCATATACCAAATATGCCACATGACACGAAAAGAAATCCTTTACTTTACTACCCGACCCTAATTTTACTCTGCTCTACCCTACCCTATGCCAAGTAGCAGAGCAGATAAAATGACGCAAAAGAAAGTTCATGACAAAATCACGAACCAATTTGTAGGAGTATCTAATGAGCTGACGTAAAAAGGAGAAGACGTCAGAAAAATTGTCAACAACAACAAGGAGTCAGATCTTAGAGCTTGAACAAGGAGGCTGCAGGTTTAGATTCTCTGGAACCTGAGAAGATATTTACTGGCAGGACAACGTTATCATGGCCAACATCTATTGCAGAGGATAACGAGAATATTCATGAACGATATATATATCAGCCCGAGAATCATGGACCGATGTGAATATATCAGAAATATCAGAACGGGACTTAGAACGTCACGGCAAGGTGAAATCTATCCAGATTAGGAACGACAGAAGGACCGGGACATGGACTTGATAATCACAAGGGTCTAGCACATTCAACTAGATATTATCTACATTTAATATTGTAATTTCGTCCCGTCTGGTCATAACAGACACTGTAAACATAAATTGTTATTTTACATTGATCTGGTTGAGATGCAACAGCCTTGACCGTTGGGCTAATAAATTATGCCTTCAACAACATGATTGCCGGCCTTCGAGTATTTCATTGCCGTTCATTTTGTATGCTTCCAGAAGTTGCTGGATTTTGTGCCACCCTGGACAATTTATTGTTGATGAGTTATATTTGAATTATATCAAGACACATATTCTAGCACCCTACCCTACCCTACCCAACACTACTTTACTTCACTTTGTAGGCAGTGAATTTAGTTTCACTGTCTGTATATATCTGTAGAATAAGTTGAAACATACAATTTATATTTGAAAGCATAACATAAAATATGAATAAAACGAAGTGCTCACAGACCTGGCACAAGTTCATCCTCATCATTTCTACATTCCACTTTAATAGAAAATGGTTGGCCTTGACATACAACCAAAGGAGACTCATCCACCACCAGCACAATCTTGGTTGCCATGACAGCTGGGAAGCCATTGACCCACATGCCACTGTAGTAGATACCCGAAGCATGCCGCATCATCCCCTCTCCATGGAAGAAATTATTCATAAACTGGCCCTATTTATACATAGAAAAATTTCAGAATGTCATAACTTGAACTTATTTGTATATATAAACTTTTCAGAATGTTATACATTAGCTCTTTATTTGTGTATAGATATATTTCAGAATGTTATAAATTAGCCCTTTATTTGTGTATAGATATATTTCAGTATGTCGTAAACTAACAATATTTGTCTATAAAAAACAAAGTTCAGGACGTCAAAGAATGACATCTTATTGTGTAGGAAAAGATGTAAACAAGAAGTCTAAAGAGAAGTAAAGAAGTAAACAGGCATAGTGCAGACTGTGGTTTAGATATTAACATCCAAAAAATTAAAACTATGATAATTAGCAGTGAAAAGGAAAGGTCATTAATGAACAACACAGTAAAAGGGCAGATACTAGAACAAGTAACAAGTTTCTCCTATCTTGGACATATAATAACAGTTGATGGCAGAAGTGAAATAGAAATTAAAAAAGAATAGGAATGGCTAAACATTTTTCAGCAGCATGAAATCAGTATTAACATCTGTAGACATTAACAACGCATATAAAATGAGAATTGTCAAATGTTACATATATTCAACACTACTGAATGGCGCGGAAGCCTGGACAATTGAACAAGCAACTAGAAAATCGAATAGAGGGCCTGGAGATGTGGATATGCAGACGAATATGTTGTATTTCATGGAAACAAATAATCAAATACAGAGGTTCTAGAAAAGCTGGGAATGAAAAGAGAGTTGATGAAAGAAATAAAAACGAGGCAAGTGATATATTTTGGCCACGTTAAAAGACATAACACACTTATAAAAACCATACTAGAGGGCAAGGTTGAGGGCAAGCAAACAAAAGGCAGACAATGATACAAGAGGGAAGATAACATCAAGAGATGGACGAACATCAATCTGACAGAATGTATTGTCAGGTGAGAGACAGACAGTGTTGGAGATCCATTGAAGCCAACCTTCATTGTGAAGATGGCACCTGATTGATTGATTGATTGGTTTGTTGGTTGGTTGGTTGGTTGGTTGGTTGG
Organism: Cepaea hortensis; assembly: GCA_963921405.1. Lineage (NCBI taxonomy): Eukaryota > Metazoa > Mollusca > Gastropoda > Stylommatophora > Helicidae > Cepaea > Cepaea hortensis. The sequence goes on along the minus strand of OY992889.1, from coordinate 52,021,510 downwards.
TTGATTGATTGATAGGAAAAGATGGGTATGTCATAAACTGACAATATTTGTGTATAAAAACAAAGTTCAGAATGTCATAAAATGACATGTTATTGTATAGGATAAGATGAGTATGTCATAAACATCGGGCATCTTGCCTAGTTGATAAGAAACGGAGCTAATAATGTCATGAGCACAGTCAGACGAAGGTTCGACACCTGGACTTATCACCTGCAAAGTGAAGGACAGATTGGCCATCTACTCCTTCCTCTTTATCTGCCTCTTCTACCAATGATTTTTTCAGTTGTCATGATGTTCTCTAGTGCATCTCTTCTCATTATTTGACTAAAGAACACTGTCTTCTTTATAGTTATGACCATATGGCAGGTGAGTCAGATTATTGGTCAGTCCCAAGGAATGAAAGTCATTTCTAACACTATGTTTATATGGATACAATGCAGAATAATCCATGTGGTGAACAGAGTAGTTATCCATTGTGATAGCATTTGTCATGAGAAAACACAAGCTCAGCTGTAAACACTGAGATGAGGACTTGTGAGGGCAAAACCCTGCTTTTATTCTGGTTGTGTGAAAATGCTCAGACATGTGTATGCATAAGCATTATTCTTCAGTGTGACAACTATTATGTCATTCTTCAATAATCGATGTTTATCATCACTCAGGCGTTTTTGAAGAAAGCTGATGAATGTCTAGTATCATGTCATCATTGCTGTTTCATGCCACTTTAACTAACTGGCCATTGTCTGCTTGTGTCCAAACCTATCTTTCATCAGCCATGTCATCCAACTGCATTAGTGCTATCAAGACCTGAATACTGTATTGTATGAGCAGTGAAACAACAGCGAACCACTAGACTTTTTAAGACACTCCTAAGAGACCCATAACAATTATTACCTGACATTTTCTTCATTGCAATTAGAATATAAAACATAAAACATCACATGCTAAGGAAATGCTAAGGAAATTCAGCGGGTGGTAAGATAAAACAAATCAAAGTATATGTTAAAAACCATACCAACATAATTCTTCCTAACAGATAAATACAAAATAAGGCAATAATTAAAGGATGTTTAATAATTATAACAATAGTATTTAGTAAAAGTAACGTCTAAAAATAGTATCACATGATGAAAGTGATCTACTTACATTGTAACTTGTACCATCTGAACACATCAGTTCTCCATGACCTTGTCTTTTGTCCATGACCCAGTAACCTTCATATCTGTCACCATTACTAGACAATGGAAGAAAGGACAATAATGTGAAATAAAAACTTCTAAAGCAGGCATACACACACATTGTTGAATATTCTAATAAGAATGTCAGGCAATAAACTAACTAAAACCTCCTTACAATAAAAATACCAATGAAGACCAAGCATACAATAAGCAAATGCTTCTAAATGGAGAGAAGAAAACCTAAGTAAACACTTGCATGCTGGCAAAACACATGTGAAAAGAAAAATAATCATAGAGAATGCAGTGTGGATGGTACCCAAATAACCTACTAGGGTATTCAGGAAATTAAGGCAAGACAACTAGAAATAGCATATTTTATTAAAGAAGTTGAGTTGAGTTGAGCTAAGAACCGACATCACTGCACTCAGGACATTCCCACACACGCTCCATCCCATCATTCAACAGCCAGCAAAGAGTCATACTACTAATTGTTCCCACCGTTAAAGTACTGAAAGTTCTAACTGAAAGTTCCAGAACCCCTGACAATCCCCCTGCAATCTCATTCTTTCCACATACGGGTTCTTAATCTGTTCCCCCACTTTCCACCTGGTCCCACAGGTGTACAACCACCTCGCCCTTGTCCATAGGTAATCTACCACCGAGAGGTGCATTGCCTGCCAGCCTATCAGCATGTTCATCCCCCCCCCCCACCCCACACACACACACTCCCGCATGACCAGGGCAAAAATATCTTACAATTCTCACAATCTGTGACCTCTGAAGCGAGGTGAGTCATTCTTTATTAAAAAGAATATCATCATCATCATGTTCCCTGCCAACTGGTGGAAGCAATCATATCTCTTCACAGACCTTGGCCGTTGATGTTTTAGATCAACTGATATTCCTCCATGCCACCATCTCAGCTCATCCAGCATCATTTCTATTGGTCTGCCTCTGTCTCTTTTCCCACTGATCTTTCCAGTTCTTGAGATGTTCTCCAGTGCCTTTCTTCTCATCACATGACCAAAGAATATTGTTTCATTGTTTGTCTCTTATGTATTGTTGAATATAACATTCTAGTTTCATTAGTCTCTTTCTGGCAATCATTGATGGTTACTCTGGCAGTTCAAAGTATTTTCAACATTTATTTGTCTTAGGAACATTATTTCTGTTGCTTCTAAGCTGTCCCTAATTTGTTCATTCACATTTCATGATTCACTGCCATCTACCAAAGCAGATTCCATGTAACATTTCAGTACGCTGATTCTTACATTTAATAATAGGGAATTATTGCTAAAGATACTTTTCATTTCCTGAAATGCAGCTCTTGCTTGTCCTATTCTACTCATAATCTCTATTGTGCATCTTCCGTCTGATATTATAATTGCCCCTAAGTATTTAAATTTATCAATTCGGTTAAATATTTTCCCTTCTATTGTTGTCTTGCATTTTGATGTCATCTTTTTGTTTGATGAACCATTGTTTCAGTTTTTTTTATTCAAGGAAAGTCAAATTTTTGTTTTTGAACTCTCTGTTACAACAATGTCCACAGATTGTAGATCTTTTGTATTTTCCACCATCAGTATTGTGTCATCGTCATCTACATAGTGTAGATTGTTGATATTATAACCTCCAGCTTGTATTCCTTGTGTCTCTTTGATCTCTCTCATACCTTGCTAAAGAGAGATAAGAGATCCAGTGGCAAAAGACATCCTTGTCTTACCTCTAGCTTTATCTGTTCATAATTGCCCTTTTTATTTCCCATTTTAACAGCTGCTACTTGTTTCCAGTAAATATGTTTTACTATTCTGAGATCTTTCCCATCAGTGTTAATATCATTTTATAATTTCATGTTTTATTTGATCAAATCCTTGATATAATCTTTAAAGCTAAAATTCCTACTACAAGACGGAAGGAATTGCACATGATCACGAGACCATCAGGCAAGCATGTTAGCCATTGTTCTAGCAGATTTTAAAATATTAATCCAGCCTAAAATGGGTACCAGAAAATGTTTTTGGAAGTAAAGGCGCTCAGCATGTAATTTGATTGGTCTATACAAATATAGGGCACCCACCAGATGTCCAATAAACCTCAAGGCATGTAAAAAGAGTCCTGTACTTTAACTTGTTTACCATATTCACAATAGGCTACAACAGAATGGACCCAAGGTCCTTTACCTTGAAACTTTAATTATAATGGGAGCCACTGTAGCAGTTGCCTAGATGCTAGTCTGCTGGCCTGATGTTCATGGGTTTGATCCACAGTGGGGCAGATTTAGATTTGTTTAACTGACCTGGCCTCCAAGTTTGACCCAACATATTTTTTTTTGCGATCGCTCGCTTTGACCTCAAGCGAAGTCCATACACACAATTTATAATAGTGATGGACTGAATTTTACGTGTGGATTCGCTTTCCCTATTAACAGTATCCCTCGCCATCAGACCAACCAACTCCGACTCTAGAGGTACTTGTAATTTATGTCCCCAAGTCAAGGACGACAGGTCAGCATTTTAGTCCAGCTAACTGGTGTAGGGGTTGAACAGCTTACCTTGGCATCAGCACAATGAATGATTAAGAACATGCGTTCTTACCCATTCAGCCGTGCGGACCTGCGACCCAGCATATAATGGGCACCAGGTCTAGAGATATAAACGCCGTCAGTGTGATACTGACCACATCAGCCACCGAATGCCGGTTGGTCTTTAAAAAATATGGATTTAGTACCATATGCCTAATGCACTTAATGCATGTAAAAGAACCCTTTACTTACTTACTTTACAAATAATATAAAAACACAAGGAATAGGACAAACAATAAATAATATCATAAACATAAAGACACAAGGTGAATAAGCACATAAGTTTCTTACCTGAGATTATGGTATGTGTAACTGGATTGTTCATTTTGAGAAAAAAAGTGATATTACAGAATTAATTAAAATGAAATATGATTTATACAAATAAATAAAGCACTGATAAAATAAACAACTTAAATTTTAGTTCTTGCAACATAATCACAAATGAAAATAATGGAACAAATTGTTACATCTTGTATTTATTAAATGACGGCGTGAAGTCTATATTTTCATTACAGAAACATAGAGCTCCTGTGTATGTTTAGATTTATGGCTAAAAGTTTGTGTCAATATATTTTCCATGAAGAAAGACTACATTGTTCTCACTGCTGATTTTATAATAAATGTGTCCTGTCTTTAAGAGAAAGATGGTCATCTGAAGCTTCAGAATGAAAACTATGAAGATCTCAAAGAAGACACTTGAAATCTTGATGGGACATTTGCTCTGGTCTAAATCCACAATCACATCTTGCTGGGGCATTTGCACTGGCCTAAATCCACAATCTCACACATCTCCAAACATTAGCCTGCTGCATAAGGAAACACAAATTGATGACCACATGTGGCTACAACTGATGGAATCAGGAATCCAGTTTGCCACTAGTAAGAAGGACTGAGATCAAGGGCAGAGTATGAGTAACTAACTGGTCTGAAACAAAGTATGGACACCGCTGACACCTTATGAGGGAGACGGAGCACATAACGGCATATTCCTAGTGCTATGATGTCATTTGGGAGTCTTGGTAGTGCCACGGCTAACATTTTGGCTCCTGACCCAGGTCACAGTAAAAACTGTAATCTACTGCCTATGGTATCTTGCAGTGTAGGACAGGGGGATCTTCAGCCTGAGAATTTAAGGCCGCCTGGCTAGTACAGTCACCGCAAACTGTGCAGGCTTGGTTTTCTTTTTCCCTCGACAAAAAAAAATCCACACCTTACTGAGGATTAGAACCTGGGTCTCCTGAAGAGGAACCTATTATCCTAGCCACTCGGCAGCTGACCCAGGTCACATGTTCAAATCCAAATTGAGATGGTTTCTTGAAAATTGACCTAGGCTCTCATATCAACTTTATCTAAAATAAGTACCAGGACATGTCGTGGGAAATAAAAGCAGTCAAAGTGGTATTGACCAGATCACCCATCAAGTACTGATTGGTCTTTACAAAATATGGGGGAAGCACCATATACCCAACATGTCTCAAGGAATGGATAAGTGTCCTTGATGTTTACTTTATATGTTGTTGGTGTTGGATAAAAAATGTTGACAAATTCCACCATCTAAGCATTATAATAAATCAAAGAACTGACTTCATGAACATCAAACATCTGGGAGATTTTCCAGCCAATACTTTGAAAATCTATTAACATAAAAGAAGATGCAGATGGTTATATACCACTAGGTCTTTTAATTTCTTAGTCTTGCAGATATGATGAGTCATGGGCATTGAATACAACCTGGCAGGTCTCAGAAAGAGCATCTTTGTGGGAGTAAAGTTACAAGAAAAGATGATTCCATAGTTGGAAAGTCACAGGTACAAGAACTACATTCCTACAAGAACTTAGCATTGAATAAGATTAATTATTAAGAGAAATAAAATTGAGAAAATTATATATGTTGGACATGTAAAAAGATCTAAATGTCCTATAAATACAATTATGAGGGGAGGTGTACCAGGGAAACAGAGAAAAGGCAGAACAAAATGCAAATAGATTCAGGATATGACAGATAATTTACACATGGAAGCAACAGAGGCAGGGCATCTGGCTTATAATAGAGAGAAATTTCAAGACTGTTATAGGGGAAAAGTTCAATTAAAAGCAAGCCACTGGATGATGATGGCTGGAAAACTCCTGCTGCTCTCACAGTTTGTGAGCTAGAGCACTAACTGCTAAACTGTAACCCAACTATGTTAGCAAAACAATGACACAATCACAAAACACTGTACACATTCAGCTTTATATGTCTACAATGCCTTGCTGTTGTGACATCATCATAATTATCATGTACCACACTGAGCAGCGCAGGAAATCATGTTCTCCCAAAACATCCATCCACTGTGTTCTTGATCAGTTTGACTCTTGATCATCTTCTGTGCCACTTTATCAAACAATCCAGCAGTTTCTCTCTCTCTGTCAACCTCTGTCTCTAACTCCTTCAATCTTCTCAGTTGTCACAATCTTCTTCAGATCCTCTTGTCTTATAACTTGATCAAGATTGAAGACTGTCTTGTCTTACTGTGGGTAAAAAATGCCTTTGTGAATTGGCCTCTTGCCAGATCGAGGAGATACTAGAACAAGTAACAAGGTTTTCCTATCTTCAGTATGTAATAACAGATGATGGCAGAAGTGAAATAGAAATTAAAAGAAGAATAGTAATGGCCAAAATTATTATCAACAACATAAAATAGAGAGATTAACAACACGTTAAAAATGAAAACTGTTAAATGTTATATATATTCAACACTAGTTAAAAGACATAACACTCTTATAAAAACTATACTGGAGGGTAAATTTGAAGGCAAGCGAGCAAGAGGTAGACAATGATACAAGTGGGAAGATAACATTAAGAGAAGGATGAACAGCAGTCTAACAGAATGTACAATCAAGGCATGAGACAGTGTTGGAGATACACTGTAGCAAACCTTCATTGTGGAGACGGCACCTGACTGATTGAGTATTTGGATACTGATCTTCTTAGCTATCCATGGGATTCTTAGCAATTTAGATATAATCATTTAAGATATTAACCTACAAACACATCCACAGGCTGCAACTTTAATATGGACCTGTGTTTATAATCTAAAAAGGAACATATTATATGTGCTATGAAAACTTACTCATATGAATTAATTGCCTCATTTTCTGGAATGATGAAATGGACTACTTCTTCTTCACTCCTTCTTGTACTCAAAATGCCAAATCCTGAAGGTACAATAAAACATTTATGAATATTATTTTGGATAAAAATCCTTAAAATTACTTTTACTATATCAACTTTCCTTATTTCTTCTTCATAATAAATAAATAGTATTGACATGCTTCTTCTTCTTCTGGAAAGATCAGTGGTAAAAGAGACAAAGGCAGACTAAGAGAAATGATGATGGATGAATAATGTCAGTAGAATTGATCCAGAACACCAGGGCCGAGATCTGTGGACATACTTTAACATCTAGGCGATGAGGCAGGTCACATGATGTGGATGATAACAAACTTATTGATTGGATTCAAGGAAAATCTTCAGTGAGTTGTGACATCTTTCATTAAAGAAGTCTTTAAAAACATTCTCAAAGGCTATCGTGGAAGCTCAAAATCATTCATTAGTGTATGGCAGTGAATCATGGAACATGAACGAGCAAATTTGGAAGAGATTGGAGGCAATGGAAATGTGATTTACCTGTACGTGCTCCATTCTCATCTTCAACAATGAGTAAAGAGTCCCTATACCAAATGGTCTGACCTCTCCTTGGGAAACTAAGTGTCATCTAGATGCTCTGATCACTCCCTTTTGTACCATCTGTGGTGAAGAGGTTACTAATGCAGATCATAATCCCGCATACCACATTCGAAATAGTGGCAGGAAACTTGGTAGCAGACAGCCTTGTGTTGGTTTTTATAAATGGTATGAGTGCTGGTCGCTCAGAAAGAAATGGCAAACTACTGAACATAAACTTGCCAGGAAATCACAAACAGCCAAAAAATGCTTGGGCTACTGCGGCATCGTGTAAAGGATATGCAACAAAATATATAACACATGCTGTATAACACATCATCAAACAATGATGTTAACAGAAGGTGGAATTCCACTGAGAGCAATTTAGAACAGTTGGACTGCATTATTAAGAAATAATGGATGTCTGATTTGTTAAAATGAATGCCATTCATAGTGTCTCATGGAACTGAATCTGTTGAAATATCATCCACAAATAGAGGTCAGTATCATCAAATGGATAAGTGCGCTCACTCTTAAATTTCCAGTGCACTGATGCTGAGGTATCGGGTTCAACCCCTATAACGGTCAGTAGGACTAAAATGTTGACCTTGAATTCTTTACTTGGGGACATAAATTACAAGTACCTCAGAAGTCAGAGTGAATTTATCTGATGGCGAAGGACACTAATAATAGGGAAAGCTAATCTAAATGCAAAAAATCATTCCAATGCACTAGAAGTAGTAGCACCTGTATGAACTAAGTTTTCTTATAGACTCAATGAGCATGCTCAATAAGATAGAGATGGGGTGGGTCCAAAGAGAGTGGTTGCTGTCTTTGGAGCGGTCACAGCTGACAATGATTAGTTTGATTTTCTCGTCAGGGCATGCGGGTGTACAAGGAAATGAGCAGGCTGATAGGCTTGCAGGTAAGGCTACTGTAGAAGGCAGATGAGCCATGGACCAGGCTGATATTCTGAATGCTCTACAAGAAGTAAGTCGGTTGTGAGAATCAAGTGATGACTGTGAATCTACAACCATGGTCAGGCTGAAAGAACAGGCAAGTTAAAAGTGGTGTGGCCAAACAAGAACACTACGCAGGAAGCCAAAGAAGATTAATAAACCAGCACAGAATTGGTGTCGTTAGCCATTACACACAGCGAGATTTACTAAAAAAGGGATCCGAGCACTTATGGACTGAATGGTTCACTGTTCATTGAGGATGATCTGTCCACTAACTAATTAACTAACTAACTAACTAACTGGACTAAGCTTGAGTTTAAAGCGAGCGAATGCACACACACGAAAATACACACATTAGGAATATCTGACCTTGCCTCTTGTTCCTGTACCACTGACCATCATAAATGCTGCCATTCTTGTAAACCATACAACCATCTCCATGCATTTCACCATAAAAGAACTGCCCGGTGTACTTTGACTGCGCATGTGCAAAATATTTATAACCATTGCCATTTATTTCACCATTTTCAAACTGTCCTTCGTAATATGTTCCATCTTTCATTATAAGTTTTCCATGACCTAAAAAATATCAACAATAGTCTGTATACATCAACACTTAAAAACAGATCAGAAAAAGCACAGGATACTACAATAATGATAATAAAATAAAACATAAATTGTCCTGAAGTAGTTTCCTACTATAGGTTAGTGATGTGATAGCACCATTACATTTTGTAGGCTGAGGGCAAAGAGGAAAAGACGGCCAATCTTTCCCTCATGTTGGCCAGATAATGGTAACAATAATAACAAAGTAAAGGGCTCTTTTTCATGTCTTTAGGCATGTTGGATATATGGTAAAAGATTTTAAAGTTTCTATTTGGTATATGATAAAAATTCTATTGGGTATATGGTAAAAAATTGTAAAGGTTCTATTGGGTATATGGTAAAAAATGGTAAAGATTATATTTGGTATATGGTAAAAAATTATAAAGACTATTGGGTCTCATCTCATCTCATCATGTTCCTCTTGTACCTTGCGGTGTCGAGGTGAAGTATAAACAGCGGGAGAGTGCTCGCTTATGGGCTATTGGGTATATGGTAAAAAATGGTAAAGGTTCTATTGGGTATATGGTAAAAATGTAAAGACTATTGGGTACCAGTTGGGTGTGCAAAACTTTGTTGGAACATCACGTCTGCAGAGAGGCATATTAAGATGCAACCAGGTTGTGATTCAGCACAGCACATACAGACTGGCTGGGGTCAGGGCTGGGGTCAGGCCTAGGGTGGTAAATGTCCTCCTCAGGTTTTAGGTATTTAATTGTTAACAGACTCCAACCCAATGCCCACAGGGATATATAAATGAATAATAGTAATATACATCGTGGGAAAATTATTGTCTGAAAAGCATGACATCTCAATCGTTACTTTCTGATGTATGTGAAAAATGGTGTGAAAAGCATGAAAAACTGCTGTTACCTTCTGATTTGTGTGACAAACTGTGTGAAAGGCATGAATAACAGCTGTTATCATTTTATGTGTGTGACAAATTGTATCTGTGTTGTCCCCTGCAGTCATATAAGCAAGTGTTCATCACCTGTTGGTCCATATCATGATATATGCAAGTGTACATCAGCTGTTGTTCCATATCATGATATATGCAAGTGTACATCAGCTGTTGTTCCATATCATGATATATGCAAGTGTACATCAGCTGTTGTTCCATATCATGATATATGCAAGTGTACATCAGCTGTTGTTCCATATCATGATATATGCAAGTGTTCATCACCTGTTGTTCCATATCATGATATATGCAAGTGTTCATCACCTGTTGTTCCATATCATGATATATGCAAGTGTACATCAGCTGTTGTTCCATATCATGATATATGCAAGTGTACATCAGCTGTTGTTCCATATCATGATATATGCAAGTGTACATCAGCTGTTGTTCCATATCATGATATATGCAAGTGTACATCAGCTGTTGTTCCATATCATGATATATGCAAGTGTACATCAGCTGTTGTTCCATATCATGATTTATGCAAGTGTACATCAGCTGTTGTTCCATATCATGATATATGCAAGTGTACATCAGCTGTTGTTCCATATCATGATATATGCAAGTGTACATCAGCTGTTGTTCCATATCATGATATATGCAAGTGTACATCAGCTGTTGGTCCATATCATGATATATGCAAGTGTACATCAGCTGTTGGTCCATATCATGATATATGCAAGTGTACATCAGCTGTTGTTCCATATCATGATATATGCAAGTGTACATCAGCTGTTGGTCCATATCATGATATATGCAAGTGTACATCAGCTGTTGTTCCATATCATGATATATGCAAGTGTACATCAGCTGTTGTTCCATATCATGATATATGCAAGTGTACATCAGCTGTTGGTCCATATCATGATATATGCAAGTGTACATCAGCTGTGAGAAGTGGCTGGCCGAATGGCTAGGATTCTGGATTCTCCTTTGGGAGACCCAGGTTCTAATCCTTGGTAGGGTGTGAGTTTGTTTTTTTTTGTTGGGAGAAAAAATATAACTCCAACCTGCACAGTTCGTGGCGACTGCACTAGCCAGGTGGCCTTATTTCCTCAGGCTTAAGACCCTCCCCCCCCCCCAACCTGTCATATACCGCACGGTACTATATTGGTAGTAAATGACAGTTTTTAAATGACAGTACATCAGCTGTTGCGTTGTTCCATGTAGTGATACATACAAGTGTTCATCAGTTGTGCTATTCCATGCAGTGGTAACAATATATGTCCATTATAAGATAATCATAATACTGTATATTAAAAATTATGGCTCATACAAGTTCAGGATGTTTATCATGTAGCAGGCCCTTTGCAGAACGTTGCACTCATTACAGCCCAACAAAATGTTTCTCGAAGGAAACTGTAAATTGATCAAGACTCTTTTCAGCAGCTGTGATGAAAATGATCATGTTCATAGGACCTGCTACATGATGATGAGCAACTTTATACGCACACATGTCTATTCATTAATTTACATATCATATCATAACATCTACAAACCATGCTTGATTCCTTTTATCCATTGTCCCTCATAGCGAAAAAATGAGTTTTCATAAACGTAAGTGCCGTACCCTGTGAAAAATATTACAAAGCTATAATTATTTACAATATTTTTTTTACTTGTTTACTTACTTTCTGTTTTGTTATCAGTAATTCACCTTTCTAAATGAGAACAAATATCAATTGGGGAACCCTTTGAGGCCACTAGGACAGTACATAAATAAATACACACGTACTGTTTAGCCCTCATAGAAGTAGAGGTAAGAATTAGAGACTAGAGGACGCACTATAAAACATAAAAAACATAAAACTTGAAAGCCATAGTTACTGACCGGGATTTGAAATTGTCACCTCTAAATGACGACAGTGCCTAGCTGCAAGAACAACTGTACTTCAAACAATACGTGTGTATTTATTTGTGAGCGGTCTTTAATGAGAACAAGTAGAGAGTATTCAATTCATGTACAATGATACCACCTACACTACAGTTTTAAATATAAGAGGTCTGTCCAAAAGGAAACCGTATGTCACCCTTGTCACAATGTCACCCTTGTGCTGATGATGAGGTAACAGATTCAACCCATACAGTGATCAGTTGGACTGAAATGTTGACATCTTGTCTTTGACTTGGGGATGTAAATTACAAGTACATCTGAAGTCAGAGTGGGTTTGCCTGATGGCAAGGGACTCTTGTGATAGGGAAAGCTAGGCCACATGCAATGATTCATTTTAGATGATATATAACTGACAAAACATTAATATCTCGGCTTACAATTGACCTGCAGGTACCATTGGATGTTTTGTTTTTTTTCTTTCAAGAGGTATCCAGATATGCAGGCTGCATCTTTAAAAAGCAAAATAGAAAATGTTACTAAAGGGTTAATACTAATAGTATTAATGTTAGCCACTTTAGTAACAGTTTCAAAATCACTTTTTAATGTTTGCCTTTTAATACTAATTTAGTCAGCGAAATAGTATATTTTAGCATGATGCATCATCATCATAAAGTGACATGCCAAATGGCGTAGGCGTTCATGACTCATGTCTCTCCACATATCTCGGTCTTTGGTGTTCTGGATCAACTCTGCTGCTGATAGATAGATATTGTCATATTGAGATATTCCTCCATGCAACCGTCTCAGTCCATCCAGCGCCATTTCTCTTGATCGGCCACTGCCTTTCTCCTCCTCGATCTGTCTAGTCGTCACGATGTTCTCCAATCTCTCTCTCTCTCTCTCTCTCTCTCTCTCTCTCTCTCTCTCTCTCTCTCTCTCTCATCACAATCGTCAAGACTCAGTCAATGATCTCAATCAATCGTGACAATCACACATGACCAAAGAAAGCTGTTTATAGCAGCATTATAGTCAACAATGTTATTGCAATGCCTTATTTATAAACTCTCCATATTAATAACCAGCTCCATATGTGGTTATAAAGTAACGTGGTACTACAAACCATCACGTAAATGGTTGTGTTTCTCTCCGATATAGGCTTCTTTGCGCTGCGGCTCAACATTGTTCGAGTGATTCGCCATGTTGTTTTCATTGGAGACGGTTTGTCATGTGACCTCCCAAAAAAACAAACAAAATTCGTGACACAAAGTATTCGAATATTATTTAAGATAATTTACATAAATGTGGGAGCGGTGTTAGGCTAAGCACAGGGCATCACAATCGACACATAATTTATTGTCATTTTGTGATTTTCTAGGCAATTGTACGTTTAATAGTATGCCAACACTTTCTGAACGTATAATGCTCATAGTCATACCATTATAAAGATCATTGCTATGCTATCTGCTCCCAAATGGCCTTCAGCAGGCCCTGCTTCTCACTTCAAATCCGTTATGAAATAGTGAGTATGAATGAACGAACGAACGAAGGGACAGACTGTGTTTTCAAAGGGTCACAAACTGAGCACTCCGGCTCGTCTTACATTCCGTTCTTGTCTAAATTAAGCCTCCGTTCACTTTCCCTAATACACAGGCGCCGACAAATTGCAAAGTACAATACCAATAATTGAAGTCTATTACTGTAAAATTATAAATACACTGCCGCCCTCCATGGCCAAAGAGTTGCGAACGCGGTTCGTGGGCCGCTTACCGGGCGTTCGAAACGCAGCCGCTACCGATTTGTGCAGCAGACCGTGTCGCGTTGTGTTATAACATGTTGGTGTAGGAGCCGGTCGTTTGGAAAGCAATGGCAAACTACTGAACGTAAAAACATTCCTAGCACATCAACAGCAGCTGAAAAATGCTGGTGTTGTCTGCAACGTCTTGTAATGCAACAATTTTTTTAAATGCATACACTGACAGGAGTGAATGTTTATAGCATAATATGAATACCACATCTATGAGAGACGTGATCGTGATTATATAATCTACAAAGTAGTAGCAGGCAAAAGTATAACTTATAAAAACATAAACATCCCTTATATGAAATAACAAACGACACGATTATATATCATAACCTAATTGTAGCCCGGATTGTAGCCGGGCTCCGTGGCAAAGGCTTGCGAACGCGGTTCGTGAGCCGGGTACAGGCGTTAGAAACTCAGCCGCGACCTATTTGTGCAGCAGACCGTGTCGCGTTGTGTTATAACGTGATGGTATGGGAGCCGGCCGTTCAGAAAGCAATGGCAAACTACTGAATGTAAAAACTTGCCTAGTACATCAACAGCAGCTGGAAAATGCTGGTGTTGACTGCAACGTCATGCAAGGGATATGCAACATATTGTTGGTATTGATACAATTAATGGAATTTTAATATTCTTACATATTCATCCATAATCCTTGGTTAAGAGTTGAGTTGGCTTGAGGTGAGTTGAGTTGTTTAATGAAATGACATCACAAAAGTGGGGACATTCTCATCTTCAACAACTAGCGAAGAGTCCCAACACTAATGGTACCAGTTGCAATCTCACTATGTATCTGTCTGGCCTTTCCTCGGAGTACTGAGTGTTGGACAGACTCCCTGGTTACTTCCTGCTGCACCATTATATCCAGTAATGGCGGTGTATCTGTTCTTTCACACTATATACATGATACAGAAGGGTTCTGACCATATCTGCATTATCGTGCACGAAAACCCCATCCAGGGGTGCAGATCCAGCCAATTTGTCCGCCTGCTCTTTTTCCAATATACCAGCATGCCCTGGGGAAAAGATTCTACGGATGCTCCCTGTGTTTTATTTGTATTGAATAATGCCACTCTACACGAAACATGCACGTCTTCACCATACTTAGATGGTTCTGCCAGTCCATTACAATCATGAAATGTGTATGTTGTTTGTCCTCCGGTGAGCGTAACACCGCATTGACAGCCTCCACCTCCATTCTCAGCCTAGATGGCGTGGTATCGTTCTTTATGTTCTCCTGCACTAAACGCCGTCCATTAATCTTCGCTATGAACTCCCAGGTATTTCTTTTGCTTATTGGAGCAGGGCAATCAGTGTAGCTGATTACATGACCTTTGCGCGAATTGTCGTGTATCAGTCGTTGCACCTCCCATTCAGCGCTGCCTGTTGGCCAATCCCTACACTCCCGATCCAATATGATGTTGATACTGCACAGGTCTAACATTTCCTCTGGCATTCTGACCCTTTCCTCTCCACTCCCAATATTTGCAAACATGCATACTTCTCTTATTGTGTCCTCCGCTTGACAGTATATGGTTTTCCTCGGATCAGCCTGTGATCAGTATCTATGTTCAGAGCTTCATGCGGGAGAGGAGGGTTGTCCCTTGTCTGCAGCCACTCGAAGATATGACTTAGCCTGTTGCGTTTGAGCCCTCCAGCAATCGTTGGCTAAGCTAAAGTTGTATCTCATACACACTTTCTTAGTGACTCTTGTGAATCTCAGGATCACCCGCATAGCTTTATTATGTATGTGCTTTAGTTTAATCAGCTGACTCTTTGACACTGTGAGAAGTTCCAATGCTAATCAGTTACTGAGGTAATCAGATGTTGATAGAGTATGAACAACATTTTTTTTTTTTGCCTCATGCCAGTTTTCTATGCACCAAGTTCCTTCCTTCTCATAACAAACACCTTCCACAAGATCGTTGAACGACAGACTTCTGTCGAAGGTGATTCCCAGGTACCATAGATCAATTACTAGGTTAACATTCTTGCAGTTTATTGCGATATCTGTCACGTTAATCTTTAAAATCCCATTGTCCAGAGAACACTACTATACGGACGCCTTATCTGGGTTGATGACCCAACCCATCTCTGTGCATTAGTCGAACACTTTATTTATTGCCTACCGCAACTCGCACAATTTGCTCCCCGTCTCTCCACTGTTCACACGCAAGGACACTATCAGTAAATGTCAGGATCCCCCCAGTTCCTAGTGCTTCAAGGCTCGTAATCTTGCTTGCGAAAACATTGAATAGCACAGATGAGATTGCAGAGCCTTTTGGTAATCCCGGGGTTGAAATGCATGCCTCGCGGATCATGAACGTAGATGGATGCGACCTTAATAGAGTGCAAGGGTAGCTGTTATCCAGTTCACTACCCAGGGATTAACACCCTTCCCCATAAGAGAGTGCATTAAGCGATCCTTTCTTTTTTATGCATCCTCAAGATCCAATGATGCTGCCATTGTTTCTTGTCTTCTTCTTCTTCTTCTTCTTCTTCTTCTTCTTCTTCTTCTTCTTCTTCTTCTTCTTCTTCTTCTTCTTCTTCTTCTTCTTCTTCTTCTTCTTCTTCTTCTTTCGTTCGCTTGAAATATGTCTAAAGCTGCAATGTTGTCTCTTGTATGAATCTAACAGTCTTTTTTAGTTTACTCAGCGGTCCATAGAGTTTATCTTCCACTGTTGACTCTCTAGGCCAGAAGGTTCGCCTGGATATGTTGTAGTTTGGGCAGTCCTGGAGGATGTGCTCTGCTGTCTGCGACGCCAAACCAAATGTGCGCATGGCTGAGTAACCAATCTTGAATTTTTTATACACGTCGTTGCGTAATCTATTGTGACCTGTTCTGAGGTGCAGAATAATGGCATGTTCTGGTCTGTCCATAACGTGGTAATCGTCTTGAGTAGGGTTTGGTGGCCTTCTGACTGATTTCATCATTCTTTTCTTTTGGTGGAATGTAATGGTCACATCAGGCTGTTCTTCTTTTGCTCCTTCCTTAGCCAACCGATCAGCTCTGTCGTTTCCGGGTATTCCACAGGGTATCCACTGTATGGTGACCTTATGCTGACTGCTAAGTTCAGAAAATAGTGTCCTTAGAACTGGTAATTTCACAGACAGGAGTGCCTCTATTAATGATTTTGCATCTGTCAATATCACCACAGGTTGTCTACCATGGCTGGTATTTTGCAATTTCTCTGTTGCTATCTTGATTGCCTCAATTTCAGCATCATAGTTATGGCAGTACTTTCCTGTTGGACCTCTGGCTGTGTCCCTAGTATTATTTGGGTATTCTATATACACTCCCGCTCCTCCATTTCGAACAGCATTTTGCGCTGACCCATCTGTGTAGACTCAGATCCAGAGATCCTGTGGGTATTCGTCATCAAGGAAGCTGAGAGTGGCTGTTCTGCGCTGTACACTGTTCTGTTCTTCCTTGTCAAATATTCCTCTCACTTTTGTCTGGATTTGTAGCGATAGTATATGTTCATCTTTCCATGGAGTTCGCTCCGGAATAGTTGTCAGTGGGATACCAACTGTGGGAAGATCGGTGGTTTCTCTGCAGAGTCGTTTGGCCTGGTGGATAAAACTATTTCTTTTCAACCGCCCCATAGCTAAGTTTTCAAATCGGTTCTTCATAGGGTGGCCTGGCAAGCTGAGGATGCTTGTATTAGTGTTTTTGTATCTCTGCGTTCTCTCAGTGCTTGTGTCCTCCCCATTTTCTCCATTGCTACTATAGGGGTTGATCTTGTCTAATCTGGAACCCCTCATAAACATAGATTTGTCATAAGAAGGGTAAAGCTGGAGTACATCGCGACCTCAGAAAAGTTGGAGGGGAGGAGAGGCAAGAAGAGGCCGAGAGAAAAGATCCTGGATAGTTAGACAGCATGACATGGAGAAATATTAGTATCAGAAATTACTGACAGTAGACTAGACCGAGGGCTGTGGACAGACATGATCACCAACGACACACAGCGTAAACTATCAGAAGAAGAGGAAATACTAGCGCTATTTTCAAAAGGTCATTATTGATGACGTCACAGGAAATAATATAACATCGAAGGGAAGCGTGCAGACAAGACAGGGCAACGAAATTTCAGGTAAGACAATGATGCCACAAATCAACCAAGTTCAACACAGTATGTCAACAAAGGTGATTATCCTCAGGGACAGCATTGTAACTGTATCACTCTTATTGTGCCACGATTGTAATGAAATCCCCTACGTCAGGTCTGTTAGGGGTACAAAGTAAAACTGTAATGGCGGATATGAAGATAGATATCATATCAATTTTGATTGATTCATTGAATAATTAGCAATCGACGTCATATAATGAGCATGCATATACTCCGGCATCTGCTGTTGGAGACAGAGCATGTGTGGGTGTGTCTCAAGTGTTGTGGCAGCGATTCTAGTGAATCAATCAGTCGTTATGATGGACTACATAACACATTCAAGGAGGTAAAGAGTAAAGAGGCCAAAACATTCGGGGAAGGAGGACCACTACTGAACTGACAATTGGAAACCTCTGTCGTGTATATATGTGGGCCGCGACGAAGTTTATATCACACACTAATTAATTGATATATCCAAAGTTCCCTTATGTGTTTATAATCGTAATTCTGAGTGTTCCAACACGATAAATTGGGGAACGATTTCATAAAGACGTGGTTTCTCAATTTCTTTATGTGAGAAACAGCAGGTACACGCAGAAAGTACCACAGAGCTGAAATTGATCACACCTACACACAAATATAAAGGACACGCACACTCCTACACCTAGGGGCAGTTTTTGTATTAGTGAACCGTATGTAGTTAATGTTTATTATTATTGTTGTTTAAAAACAAAAACAACTCCGTTAGCATACTCAATATGTCAAAGTGCTCCTATAACGTTTTTAAAACGTCACCAAGCAGTCAGTGCAAAGGGAATACGGCAAGTATTAACTGCTTCATTGCCGAAGGATACTATATCGCAAAATGTTACCTCCCATTTGGACAGAAGGACGATATATCACCAACTAGGGTCATCGTGTGATTTCTTTTGTTTCGTGGTATCTTCCGCAATTTTAATGCTCAGTGAACACCAGATTCACAATATAATACTTGTTCATTTGATTGTGTACCATGTTTGGTCCAAACCTACTGTTTTATTTGGCACCGAATCAGTTAAAAGGGAAACTAGATTACTAAAGCCAACGAAGAGCTGCAGCAACGTGTAAATTATGGGTAAGTTGAACTTGAATGCGAGAATCAATACGCCGGAAATCACAAATCAACTTCTAGATTTATAGCTAATCACTGCGTTGCTGTGTGGTGTTTACAGTGGAAAAGACACAGTCTTTAAAAGATATGCAACTAACAGAACAGAAACATAAAAAGGAAAGTGAAACACAACCGTCCACATGCGGTATTGTAAGCCTGTGGAATATAGGCCGCCTGGCTAGTGCAGTCGCCGCTAACTGTGCTATTTAGGGTTTTCTATTTGCCCGACCGAACTGCTCCTTAGAAATGGCCATTATTGGCAAGTTTGTTGTAATTTAACTAAAATACTAACTTCTAGTGGTACTGGGGAGTTTACTGGACCTAATTTGCCCGTTGATTAGCTTTCCCTATTACCAGTGTCCCTCGTCATCAGGCTAATCCAATCCGACTTCTGAGGTACTTGTAATTTACTTCCTCAAGTCAAGGACGAGATGTCAAATTTTAGTCCGGCTGCCCGGTGTAGGGGTTGAACCCGCTACCCAGGCATCAGCACACCGGAAGAAAAGAAAGCTGATAATCAAGATTGGTGTCCGAGTCCTGACAATAGTGTTGCCAATTTTCAAACACTTCTTTACATGGCCGGTTTAATTACTTTTAGACTCGCTTGCCCCCGGGAAGGTTAACCCGGTCAACAAATGCCCGCAGAAGTCGGATGTGTCGGCCTAACGGCGCAAGAACGCAGTTCTGCTGTAAACAGGCACAACGCAATCACGAACGAAAAAAAAGTCCGGATGAACGCAGAAGAAGAAGACTCGCTTGTATTTAATAGCCTTGTTCAAATATTTTACAGCTGCTTTGATAATTATTTTTATATTGCATACAGTCACTACCAACTTGCTTTGAGAATGGAAGGCGACGTGATTAGAAAAAGGGATAATCGTGGACACTCCCTCGAGGTTTTACCGGATCTCGCCCCATATGAGGTGGACATGCTGACCAAAAGCACGAAGCGGGTAAGATAGTAGAGTGAATGACATACAGCCTGTGGTACATTTGTACCAGGGCGCAACAAGGTGCCTTCCCTGTTTAACTGGGCACTCTCTGCCTCACAAAATTACAGTAAATATTCAGTGTTATTTTACCTTAATTTATTATGAATATCTAGACAAAACCTAACGCAGCACAATGACTGGTTCTTGACCTGGGGGAGGGGAGGGGGCGAAAACCCCAGAGAGTGCCAAGAAGGTAAAAGGCCGAAGCATTCTGGGAAGGGGGCCATTTCTGACGATCAGAAAACCCTGTCATAATTGCTCCGCGGCGGAGTTTCTATCAATGTACGTTGACTGTGTAACTATAATTATATATTATAGCCTATGCCGCGCTGTTTTGGTGATCAAATTTGTCTACAGCAGGGGTGGCCAACCTTTTCAGCAGGCGGGCCAAATTTCATAAATAATATTTCCTGCAGGACCACGCACCTAATTTGTTTTGTTAATTAAAGTAAACAAACAAGTGTGCTACAGCTTCGACCACATCGTCGCTTCCCACTCCGCGGGCCGCAACATGAAGCCCGGTGGGCCGCATGCGGCCCGCGGGCCTCGTGTTGGCCACCCCTGGTCTACAGTCTTCTGTTTCTTGAACTACAAGTCATTTCTGAAACCGATGTTCCTCCGTGCCATGATGTCAAACTGTCCATTATCTCCCCCCAGCCTCTCCTTCTCGTCAACTTCCCCGTTGTTACGATGGACTCCGGCTTCCCTTTTCTCGTGACCTATCCATAGAATATGCAATGGCTTCTTTGAAAATTAATAATATTTCTTAATAATAATATTAATGATAAATATCGTGTACAGTTATATTGTCTAGCCTAGCACATTTACTGCTAGTATTTTATGTCACCGTAATGCGTTTTGTATAGCACCACCGTATTATGTTTGTATATCTACACCACTGCATACAAGTCTAAAAGACGCACATAGGGAGTTACAGGAGATAGCAAAAGACAGGACGAATTGGTTTCCGTTGGTTGAAAACCGATAATGCAATGGATGATAAAGGACAGAAGAAGAAGAAGAAGAATTTTAGTTCAGTTCACTGCGAATTATCATTAATACAGTCTAGACAAATCCATAGTTGCACTAACCTCATCCGTAATAAATGTACATAGTAAAGAAAAAAAAAAAAGCAAAGAAAACAACACACACGCACAAGTGAAATATCCTTTGAGGGTTCAAGAAAGTAAAGAGCAGGCCGTACCTCAACACACTAACAAATGTTTACAGTTAGAAGACCCACGGCTATAGACTTTCTATAAATAAAGTAGAAAGTAAAATTTTCTTTTACGCGCCCTGAGGCTGTTAGATTATCGATCTGGAGTCACCTGGTGCACGTGACTTTCTATACCGGGAGAGTCTGCTCCTTTGGAGCACCCACTTACTCCGTTTGTCTGATATTCTGTGAATTAACGAATCATGTCTCATGAATTATGACTCCATAGGTATACGCTCAAATAAGGTAGTTTGCCAGTGCTTTCCTTCTCGGCAGTGACCATTCTGATCGGCAACAGTTACGTTGGTCTCTAAGAAGATCCTCTGGCTAAGGTTACGAACTTGAGACCATACACTACTTTTCTGCTGCGTTATAACTCAATCCACCACATGTTACCGTAGTTTCACGTTACCATGTTTGAAGAGCTAACCAGGTACTCAAACTTGCTCAAAGGTGTCCACAGGCTAGCTGAGGGAAGGAGGCGCCTTATTGCTTCTTTGATAGAGTATGTCACAATCTCGCCACCCATCTTGATTGCTAATAGTTAATTGGAGTTCTGACTAGGATCGACTCCTCAAAGTACAGATTACCAGAATTTACTTGTGAAAACACTGAAATGGAATATGAGATATATTTTACTTAATCTTGGTTTACAATGTCTGAAATACAGGAACCACGCTAACTAAAGTTCTGTAAATTGAAGATATATGAGCATTTTGAGATGTGGCGAACGGAGTATTGAACTGAATTGAACTTTGAATTGAAATTTATTTTAAAAGGGTAACAAATTGGGCACGTAGCCCCATCTTACATTCGGCATTTCCAATCACTCATCTTTCGTTCGTCAACAGTGCATGACACATTCACATATGGAAAAAAAACATTGTTAAATTAATGTTGTAAGCATAAACAATGCATATTATCATGCTATGTGATACATCCCCCTCCCACACACACATCCTGCACCAACACACATACACATCCCTCACCCACACACACATCTCCCACCCATACCCACACATCCCCACCCACCAGACATCCTCCACCCACCATACATCCCTCCACCCACACACACACACATCCTCCTACCAACCCACACATCTCGCACCCACCCACCCACACACATCCCTCACCCACATCCTCACCCACACACATCTCCCCGCCCACTCACACATACCCCAACCCACATACTCACCCACACACACACATGCTCCACCCACCCCGACCCCCAACCACTTTGTATTATGAGTTAATCACGATTACACAAGTCGCTGACCCATCAGGGTCTCACCTTGATAATCCCGGTTTGCTTATAATTTAACAGTGCAGATAGTCACAGGACTTGATGATGATGATGATGATGAGGATGGTGATGATGATGACGATAATACTTGCCAGTACAGTGCTCTAAGTGCAATAACCATTTCTTAAGACTTTCACGAATGTGTTTGCATTTGAATGCACGTGATTCGTGATGAACGTAATCTTATTAAATGGGAAGGAAATGAAAGATGGTCTCGTCCATGTTATAACTTTGTGATCTTATATGTCGATGAGAGATGATCTCCTCCTGTTATAACTGTGAACT
This sequence comes from Cepaea hortensis, assembly GCA_963921405.1. Classification (NCBI taxonomy): domain Eukaryota; kingdom Metazoa; phylum Mollusca; class Gastropoda; order Stylommatophora; family Helicidae; genus Cepaea; species Cepaea hortensis. Next base: position 51,998,832 of record OY992889.1, on the reverse strand, counting down.
TGTATGTGTCGATAAAAGATGGTTTCCTCATCTGACAGCATTGTGATGGTCAAGCCGTTTGACTCAGACTCTGAAGGTTGTGGGTTCGATTCCGGGCCGCGTGCTTCGGTTCATTAGTGAATTTTTGCGGATACTCCTGAGGGTCGTCACTGTAGCTATAGAGTTCGTGCTTTGTGCGACGCTTTCCGCGCTGCGGAAATAGACTGAGCCATATGGAATAAACACCCGGTGCAATGAAGTCGGCCCTATCGACTTTTAAACGACTTTTATTTTTTTAAACGACAGCATTGTGATCTTATATTTATATGTCGATAAAAGATGGTCTCCTCACATTATAACATTGTGATCTGATATGTCTATGAAAGAAGGTCTCCTACTGTTATAACTGTGATTTTATATGTCGACGACAGATTTTCTCGTCATGTTATCAATGTGGTCTTGCATGTCGATGAAAGATGTCTCGTCATGTTATAATTGTTTTCTTCTATGTTCGATGAAAGATGGTTTCCTCATGTTATAACTGTGATCTTGTATATCGATGAAAGATGGTCTCCTCGTGTTATAACATTGTGATCTTATACGTCGATCAATAATTTTAAACCACTGCAGCAATTGCACGTGTCATGTTCTTAAAATCTTAACCGTCTTGTAATTACTTCTTGCACGTGTTACAGTGCGACAGTTTTGACGTTCGGAGAAAGCAGGGGCTGACAAGTCTTTGTACTGAGTTGATTAGTGGCCCTTGCAGGATATCCACACCAACAAAACCATCCGTCTTGTTCTACGATGGGAGAGCCTACAATCAGCTGGTAGCTAGAGCTTTCCACATCCATGTTTGTTGATAGGTTGCCTTTCTCGAATTTGCTGCTATCATCGCTTATATAATTACCGTAATAATCTTATTATAACACTATTTTTCCTTTACAACATCATCGTCATTGAGTTCTCCTTTTTCTTCTTCTATTTTGTTTCTCTCTTTCTCCTCATCCTCCTCCTCCGACTTCTCCTTCTCCTCCGCCTCTTCCCCCACCTTCTCCTCCTCCGCCCCCGCCTTCTCCTCCCCCCCCCCTGTTGTTGCTGCTGCTGCTGCTTCTTCTTCTTCTTCTTCTTCTTCTTCTTCTTCTTCTTCTTCTTCTTCTTCTTCTTCTTCTTCTTCTTCTTCTTCTTCTTCTTCTTCTTCCTCATCCTCCTCCTCCTCCTCCCCCTCCTCCTCCTCCTCTTTCGTAATCACCAACAACAACATCATCATCGTCTCATCATCATAATCATCATCTTCTTATTTTCTTCTTCTTTGTCCTCTATTTCTTCGTCTCCTCATCGTCCTACCCCCTCTCTTCTCTCCTACAAATTCTTCGCCTCGTATTATACATCTTTTTACGGTTATACACACACCTCACTACAATGACATGGGCTTAAATCTTGTAATTGTCTTGACTGAAGCAGACGAGACACGCCAGTTTGAAATACGCTTCTTAGCTCCGTATTGTGATGATCCGTATAGAAACAGCTTTACGTTTGGCATCTCTTAGCATGCGGTTTTAACTAGAATGTGTGCATGTTGCCGGGTATATCGCCCGTGTGTTGCCGGGGCCCATACGGGGGAGCAAAGAATAGTAACACTGTTGCCTACCATGCACGTCGTAAGAGGCTATGATTCCGTCGCCCAGTTACTGAGTGAGTGCGTGGCGCGACACTGTGAGCTGTGAATTTCGCGTGGAATGCTTTTGCATCTGTCCGCGATTGTTTTTTACGTGAACTGCATGTTCGGAACGATGACGGCCGGCTGTTGCTGGATTGACTGGTTTGCCTTTTCGGTTCACGTGTGCATTTTTCAGGAGACTCCTGGGAGTCATCGCTGCAGCTATGGAGTTTGTGCTTTGTGCAGCGCTTTCGGTGGGTCGCCCTGCAGAAAGAGACCGAACCATATGAAGTCTTTCTGGTGACGGCTGTTTTCATCGACGATGAACTGTATTTTTCAGTGGAGGACTTTTGTGTTGGCATTCTGGCGGCGGCATTATGCACAGTATACCTGTGCGGGCTGTTGGCTTGCCGACACTCCTGTCTATTCCATTGTTCACATGGCGCAGTGAGGAGCATTTTGTGATATTCACTGGCACAGGAACGGAGCAATATGGGGACGACCCGTTGCCGTGAAGTTGGAACCGCGACTAACTAATTAACTGCCGGGTATACTGTGGTAGTAATAGAGAGTGAAAAACAAAACACGTGCCTTGAATATTAAGATAACTGATATACTGGTCATATCAAATAAAAACATAACACCAACATTAATTTGACAATATAAGGGAAAATGTTGAACCGAGACAGTTGTATCAGTTTACTTATTTTAGATGTTCTCAATTTTCTAGTGTGTTACATTGTTGAATTTCTTTCTTCTTGGAGGCGATTATAATCTCCGTTTTCTTACAACTTAATTCTAACCCTAGTTGCTTACTGTGCACAATAACCGCATCTACTAAATCCAGCAGATGTTGTCCTTTGTCTGCATTCAATACTATGTCATCCGCATATCTTATATTATTGTTTTGACCTCCGATGATGAATCCTCTCGTATCCTTTAAATGTCTCATACTATTTTTCACTATATAGCGAAAGCTAAAAAGATCTAGAGACATAATACTCCCCTGCCGCACACCTCTCTTGATCGGCGAGTGTTACATTTTAAAGCCAGCTTTTGATTCCTTGTTTCCCTGCTGTTGGCCATACTCGCAGTTGATCGTTTCCATTGTCTCTATTAAGAGATCGTTTGTCTGCCATCGCGAACTTGAAACCATAACCAACTATTTATTAGCTTCCCTGCAGCTCCATCCACCACCTGCTGTCATAGTTTCACGTCAACCTGATCGGATGGAGGGGGCGGAGTGATAAAAGGGTACTCCATCTTGCCCAAAGGTGTCCCGTAAGTTATCGGAGGGAAGGAAGGACCTTACTTATCCTTTGATAGAGGATACCCCTCCCCCGCAACTATGTACTAGGTCACTTTAATTAAACGTAAGATAGTGAGTGCTAAAATATTATATAGAACCCGTTCTGCTGTATAACAGTGACTTTTGAACCGTGAACGTACAGACTTGGGGAAATTATGATGGATGGCCTAAGATGGTGGCCTAGAGGAATATCAATATAACTGACCCAGAGCAGTAAGGAGGAAGATCTGAAGAAATACATGAACGTATGCACCATTTATCCACTGGCACATGATGATTATAAATGTGATTAGAACAATACGTATCCTTAGATCACAAACTTTATCACTGTATGTAGCAATATTTTTTGTGTCGACGAGATTCCATGCTCGAAGTAACTACATAAAAGTGCTATCAGGGTTGTGGGCAAGTTAACGCTTCCGGCTCAGCAGTGAACTCGCTATCCCATCTATGCCCGTTGGTCATTGAAGGAAATGTGGGCCTGCAATCATGTTCTTAATATTTCTCACACGCGTGTAAATGTACTTTCCTTGCACTACAAATTTAGTTGCCACTAATACTCATACACACGCGCGCGCGCGCTCGCGCACATGCACGCACGAGCGCGCACACAGACAAACACATACACTCTGGAGAGTGTTAGTTTAGCGTTTATTCTTCAGTGGAAGAAAAAAGACACAAGAAGAAGGAGGAGGAGAAGCAGAAGCAGTAACAAGAGGAGGAGGAAAGGGGGGTGGGAGAGAAGACGAAGAAGAAGAAGATACTCACACATACACACACACAGAAGAAATAAGAGCTATGTATTTCCAATTTCTAGGGTGAATATTTATTCCTAACGGATCCGTGCAAGTATAAGAACAACATCTCCCCTTTCGTAAGTACATTTATGTTAAATGATACAGGGAATTCATTTGCTTTATTTTCATTTAACGTTCATGTCAATGTATTGTTATAAGAGAGTCTCCGTGGCGGAGTTGTTAAGTCGCCTGTCTCGCGCTCTGAAGATTCTGAGTTCGATTCCGGGCCACGCCTTTTCGGTTCACAGAGTGCAGTTTTCTCGGAGACTCCTGGGGGTCGTCACGGGAACAACGGAGTTCGTGCTTTGTGCGACGCTCTCGGCAGGCGATCCTGCGGAAAGAGATCGAGCCATATGGAATAAAGCCCGGTGCAATGAAGTCGATCACCTTGCCTGTTTCACCCCGGTGTTCAATGTATTAGATCATGTTATTGCTGTATGACACTGACAGCGTTTAGTAAGCGTACGATTTACACATGAACGTTCATTATTGGGTAGCAGACTGAAGACAATCATTGGAAGCACAGCAAAGAGCATAAGAAATATATCGAGTGCGTGAAAGGTCATAATATTATGCTGGGAAATATGCTTTGGGGAAGGTTTGAGGAAATGTGCAAGGGAAAGACGAGGGTTTAAATAGGAAGAAAGTATCGGAAGAAAGTCATTTCTCTATATCTCACAGGGCAACAGAAATGCTTGCTTGCTTGCTTGTGTTCGCTGGCTGTGAACTCCAGCGTGAAGTCCTGTATGTCGGATGGATACATCCTGTTGTCCAACATCAGTGTGATGTCATAACGGACCTGAGGGTTGCGTGAGTATCCGTTGTCCCATGTCTGGCTTATTGGTGTGCAGACTGGTGGTTCCTCGCCATGCAGGCAAATACTCTCCGGCTTCGGAGGAATCATCGATCCTACTGATCTTAGCCAGGTCCCCGAAGGGACCTGTTGCCCAGGAAGCACGACGTGGACGTGTCAGCAGGTCTTGGCCAGTATAGATCCCGGCCCTGGTGCCTTGGAAACACCTCTGCGTCCCGGCAACAGAAATAAAGAGGAATTTAAAACACACAATGAAGATAATTAGAAACAGATAAATAATATTGGGGTGAGGGTGGGGGTGGGGATGTCAATGTGGGAGCTACAGGAGATGGTACAAAATATAAAAGGGCTTGGAGTGTGTTAGTTGAGGTGTATGTTCCATTGGGGAATACAAGACAGAAGAAGGCAGGTGCGGTAAGGAGAAGCAGAAGCAAGAGGAGGGGAAAGAAGAAGAGGAGGAGGAAGAAAAGAAGAAGGCGAATTGGGAGTTTAAAAAAGTTAGTTAGTAGCGTATCCTTTACCAGCATTCAATCTGTCATTTACTGACAATATAGTACCTTGCGGTGTATGGCAGAGGGGTCTTTGGGCCTGAGGAATAAAGGCCGCTTGGCTAGTGCAGTCGCCGCGAACTGTGCAGGTTAGGGTTTTCTGTTTGCCCCCGACAGAAAAATATCCGACACCTTACCGAGGATACAACCCGGGCCACCCGAATGAGAATCCGGCGTTCTAGCCTCTCGGCCAGCCGAATCATTTCCCATAGTGTATTTGAATAACGAAGACACACACAATAGATTGCACGATTTATTGCCTGACATATTTTGCTGCATTTCGTCAGGTACATACTGCAGAATTCACTCAACATAAAGTAAGTTACTGTGCGAACATGTGTATATTTCAACTTGAAGTATTTATCTAGTTATTTTACTTTATTTTGTGTGAATTCATCAGTATGTACCTGGCGAGATGAAGCATAATATGGCAGGCACAAAAAAAAAAAAAAAAAAAAAAATGTGCAATCTATTATTTGTGTCTTCGTTGTTCAAATAATAATTATATCGAAAAATGGATCGAAAAGAGGATTTTAGACTACCATCATAGCGAGAGATAGAAAACGCTGGAAATTTATTGCAGTCGAAATGTCTGTTTGAAGATCGCAAATGATTTGGTCTGATCGACAAAGCCTGAAACCTGAAGTTCAGTTTGTACTCTTCACCTATTAAAAATGTAGTGCAGTTGGAAGTCGTGAAGTGTGACCCTGCAAACGTATGTTGCTTTCTACAGGTGGCCCAGGGGCTTGATTTTGTTACCTGCTGTTGTTCACAATTTGGTGTGCGTGTGTGTCTGTGTAAGTGTATGTGTGTAGAGGTTCGCTTCTAGCCCGTGTGTGTGTATGCGTGCGTGGTGGGTGTGTGTGTGTTGGGAGGGGGGGGGGGGGTATAACGTTAGTCTTTAACCCGAGAAGATACCTTACTAATCACGGTAGGTTTGTTGAGTACACCGGTCAGTTTGATTTAAACGTTGGGTTCTCGTTCTGAAAGCAAATTGCAAACTACTGAACGTAAACACTCAGCAACAGCGCTCATAAACAGGAGCTACACAGTAAGTTGGAAAAAAAAAGTGGGCTAATGTAACAACTGTCTGGGACGCAGAGGAATTAAATATGTTCTATTTATTTATGTAGTTTTCCTGTTGTTCTAGAGAACATCAATCTATCATTTCAAAGCAACGAGAAACAAGTCTTTAGCAATAAATATATTAAAACACACTCTGTAGATATGCAAAACACTTGGCGACTTTGCGAAGATGCAATTAATGAGCTAATCTTGTAGCACACTAACGACTTAAACAACATATTTTGGAACAGGTTCCAGAACGTCCTAGAACATTTGTTCCAGCTGCGGGACACTATGCTGGTCTGGGGAAGCCCCCTACGGTAAGGAATAGATGTAGAGTAAATAATAAATCACGTATGCTTGGATAGAGGAGCTCTGGTTTTAATTCTGTCATTGAGTTTTTAACCTCATCTAGCAATCCATTCATCCGTCCATCCATCCTTTCGTCCGTTCATCGGTCTGTCTGTCTGTCTGTCCATCGGTCAATCTGTTTGACCGTCTCTGTCGGTCTATGTGCATGCTTCACAATTACAAATATGTATGTCTGACTGCCTGATTGACTGTTTGTCTGCCTGCCTGCCTGCCTGCCTGCTTGTCTGTCTGTCTGTGTGCAAGTTTGTCAACAACCCGCCAAGGAATGTGTCTGCATGTCTGTCTGTTTATCTACACACACACACACACACACATACACACACACACACACACACACATACACACACACACACACACACACACAGATTGCTGTTATCTTCTGAATTATCAATCAATCAATCATGTGCCATGCCGAAAAGCGTGGGCGGTCATGACTCGCCATTTCACTCGATCACCAGAGTCATGGATCAGCTCAGTGTTCCTGTCTCAACCATGCCATGTGGCCAAGCCATCCAGGTATTTACTTCTCGGTATTCCCCTTGGTCTGTTCCCTTTAATCTTGCCAGTTGTCACCAAGTTCTCCAATTCATTTCTTCTCATAACATGTCCAAAAAATTTTGACTGTCTACGTCTAATTTCTCTAATCAATTTACGATTTTCATTTGTCTCCTGTAGTACTTGGTCATTGGTTTCATTCTGAATTATATGATTGTATTATTCGTTATTGTTTCACGCGCTCTTTAATTTATTTCGGCTAACCTTTCTTAAGTGCATCTGCCTGCTCCTGGTTTATATTACTGTCCTCTGTCCCTTAACATTTATGTCATATTTGCGATAATTCATTATTGCTTTGGTTCTGTCCTTTTGAATTAATATCCCAAGTGTAACAATTCCCTGTTTTGTTCTTAAACAGCGCCAGTATTTCAAGCTAGCGCCAATGCGCGTGCACGAGAACCGTATCATGCCAGCCTACGAGATCTTTGACAACCAGAACTTGTGTCATTACTACAGAAGCGCAGTCTAAGGTATTAGCATGTATTCTGCTACATGTTGTAATAGACGAAGAGATGCTTGAAGAACTTGCAGGTCTCTTCTGTCATGGACATGTCTTACCTGATGTAGTTCCAAACCGAAAGTTAATAAAACAAGGAACTAGAATGTCAAAAATGCATGTATATATATAATCAAGTGCCCTGCCAGCTGGCGTAGGTGTTCATGTCTCTCCGCATATCATGGTCTCTGGTATTCTGGATCAACTCTTCTGATGATATTCCTCCATGCCACCATCTAAGTCCATCAATCATAATTTCTCTTGGTATGCCTCTGCTTCCCTTCCCCTTGATCTTTTTAGTTGTTACAATATTCTCCAATGTCTCTCTTCTCATCACATGACCAAAGAAAACTGGTTGTCTCTTTCTTGTAGTTGTATATAATGTTCTAGTTTCATTTGCCTCTTCCAGGCAATCGTTTTTAGTTATTCTGGCAGTCCAAGGAATTCGCAACATTCGTCTCAAGAACCACATCTCTGTTGCTTCCAAGTTCTTCCTAATCTGTTCAATTACATTCCAAGATTCACTGCAAAACAGCAAACCAGGTTCTACATAAATTTTTAGGACCCTCTTTCTTACATTCAATGATAAGGACTTATTGCATAAGATACTTTTTAATTTTATTTTTTTTTAAATGCAGCTTTTGCTTGCCCTATTCTGTTCTTAATCGCTGTTGTGCATCTTCCATCTGATTTTATAATTGCCACTGTGAATTTTAAATTATCCACTTGGTTAAGAATGCTCTTTTCTATTTCTATGTCACATATTGGTATCACATTTTTCTTTGACATAACCATTGTTACTGTTTTCTTGATATTCAAGGAGAGTCCTTTCGTTGCACTCTCTGTTACAACAATGTCCAACAATTGTTGTAGATATTTTGCATTTTCCACCAGCAATACTGTGTCATGTACATTGCGTAGGTTGTCTATATCATAACATCTGATTAGTATTCCCGGCTTCTTTTTGATCTCTCTTATTATTTCTTCACTATATATGTATATATAGCAAAGTACTAATGAGGCTAATAAATTATGTATATATACACACACACACACACACACACACACGAGGGTAAGTTAATAAGTAAGTCACAAATGGCTGTAGAAAAATAACTAACTATGATAACAACTTGAAACCAGTTTATTTTTATACATACAACATTGTCCCTTTATTTCTCAACATAATTTCCACCAACACTGATGCACTTATCTCATCGTTTTATCAGTTCTTCCAAACCGGCTGCATAGAACTGCGTGCCCTGTTTTCTAAACCCGTTTTCACTCAAATTCAACTACGGTGTCATTCGCGAAATGTCTCCCGCCAAGGTGGGTTTTCAGTGGACTTAGCCCCTAGCGATTTCCCGTAAAACGGTGCATAGTTGGGTAGAAAAAGTTACGAGGGCGAGTCAATAAGTAAGTCACGCAGTTCTGTGAAATGTCAGGTAAATGAAAACAGGGCACACAGATTTATGCAGCCGGTTTGGAAGTACTGATAAGATGATGGGATAAGTGCATCAATGTTGGTGGAAATTATGTTGAGACATAAAGGGACAATTTATGTATAAAATAAACGCCATTTGTGACTTACTTATTAACTTACTCTCGTATATATATATATATATATATATATATATATATATATATATATATATATATATATATATATATATATATATATATATATATATATATATATATATATATCATATTCCATGCCGATAAGCGTCGGCGATCATGTTCTGCCATCTCACTCGATCACCAGAGTCGTTATATATATACACACACACACACACATACACACACACACACACACACACACACACACACACACACACAGTCTAGCAGGCTAGCATTTAACCACTACGCTACGTCGGGTCTCGGTTTTTTTTTAGACAGTCACAATTATTGCATATAATACTGGTGATATTCCCTTATGCCAATCACTGTTTATTGCAATTTCGAAAAAGTCAGTTGCCTTGGAATGTGATCAACATCAAACAATCAGCATTATTAGTCATATCACAAAGATTTTACTAAGGGTCATCATCTACAGGTTAAGGGGGGAAATGAGAGAGAAAAAAAAAGAGAGTTGACGTCCGGTCTTGAACCCATAATGGTGTATGCGTGCGAAACTTTGGCAATTAACAGACAAGCTGAAAAACATCTAATGGCGGTGGAAATGTGGTTTTTAAGAAAAATGCAAAGAATACCATGGACGGACAGAAAATCAAATGAGACAGTCCTTCAAGAGACAAATGAAATACGGAGATTGATTGAAGAAATTATACGCACAGTCAAGATATTTTGGGCACGTTATGAGGAGAAGCGGACTTGGGAATTTAGTGACAACTGGCAAGCTTGAGTGGGTTGCGGGGTAGGGGTATTCCCTAACAAAGGAGAGGTAAGGTGCCTCCTGCTCTCAGCTAGCCTACGGGACACTCTTGCACAAGGTGGAGTACCCGTTTAGCCCCCCGATCAGGGTTACGTGAAGCCATGCGTGCAGGTTGTGGATGAAGCTGAAGAGCAGCCAATAGATAGTTGTAGGTTATTGTCTCCAGCTTCACGACGGTAGGCAGAGGATCTCTTTTTTGTGTGGTAGACAATGGCTACGGTCATCGACCAGTATGTTCACTGCTAGGAAGGAAAGCAATGGCAAACTACCTTCTTTACAGATGCTAAGAATATCATGTACTGCAGTCTTATCGAATGGCTTGGCCACTTGGCATGGTAGAGACAGAAACACGGAGCTGATAAACGACTCTGGTGATCGAGTGAGATACCTTGACGATTTGGCAGAATGGCATGGTCGGGACAAGAATACAGACCTGATTCGGGTCTCTGGTGACCTTATGAGATGGCGACCCATGACTGTCCACGCCTTTCGGCATGGCACTTGATGATTGTGAATTAAAGCATCATACATTCACGGGTAATACGTCACCGATGCATGCAGTCAAGGAAATAGTGCGTATTGGGGTGGAATAAATAACGCCGTTTGAAATGAACTAATTTGGTAAATTAGTTACTATATTTATGTCTAAAGTGTAAAAGGAAATTAATGGATCATTTCGTACTCCACCAGAAACAATGGATATTTGGTACTACTCCCATATTATAGGTCGATCGGTTCTCTATCGTTGATTTTTGTGAACAATTCGCCGTATGTTTATATGAGCAAGCGTTATGTGAAACATGGCAGAAACTTGTCTTGGAAATCATTACTCTATTGCGTATATACGTATACCTCTTCTTTACTGTTCCTCTTCTTCTCGTTGCCCTTCGTTGCAACCATTATCATCATAATCGCATGTCTCAAGTATTCCACTATGTAACTGTGTGGCGGTTGTGTAGTGGCTAGATATACACCAGCCGTCCTGGTGTTCAGGGATTCCGCATTGGGGCGGATTCGAACTTGTTAACTTAACCTTGTTTTCCAGATCAACCAAGCTTACAATGGGTATCAGGAAATTTCACGGGTAGTAAAGGCGGTTGACGTGATACTGAACACGTTAAGGCATGTAGTACTTACTTTCCTAACTTTATAAGTATCAACATTCTGAGCAGGAGGAAGCGTCACATCAGTGAGGGACGAAAGACTTGTATGTGAGAGCTACTGTTCAGTAAACTGTAAGAAGATAATGGCGGCACGGCTGAATCAGTGTGTAATTACGTAACTATGTGTGGCTCGTTTGGGAGCCTTGCCTGAAATAGACTATTGTGAGATGAGTTGAGTCAAGAACCGACATTACAGCATTCGGGACATCCCCATACGCGCTCCGTCCCCATATGCAACAATCAACGAAGAGTCCCAATACTAATGGTATCATCAGCAGTCTGATTATGTTTCCGTCTGGCCTTTCCTCGAAGTACTGACTGTCGGCCAGAGTCTCTGGTCACTCCCTGCAGCATCATTCTATCCAAGCAGTGATGATCATCCATCTGTTCTTCTGCACAATAGACACGATTCCAAAGCGCACCGACCACATCTGCCTTATCATGCACAAATACCCCAGCAAGTGGTGCAGACCCAGACAATCTGTCCACCTGCTCTTTTACCAACACACCAGCATGTCCCGAAGCATAAAATATCCAACAGATGCCCTCTATTTTGGATTGTTGGTTTGAAGCCTGCAACTTTGCCCGAAGCATGCATGTCTTCACCTTTCTCATCATACTTTGTTAGTTCGTTACAATCACGACATCTGTGTGTGTGTGTGTGTGGGGGGGGGGGGGGGCATGGGTATGTGTTAGGTGTCATGGAGAGGTTGTGTGTGTGTGTGTGTGTGTGTGTGTGTGTGTGTTCTTTCTCCCCCCCCCCCCCCCCAGTCACCGGAACGCCGCCGTGATTCCAATCACCTTCATTCTCAAACTATATGTTGTGGTATCATATGTTGTGCTCTCCTGTACCAAAAATCGCCCACCAACCTTCGCCACGAAACTCCCAGCAATTCTTTTACCTCTTAGCACAGAGCCATCCGTGTAGATGATTACATCGTCTGGTCGCAAATTATCATGGATCAGTTGTTGCACATTCCATTCAGTGCAGCTTGGCGGCCAATCCCTGCATTTCTGATCCAATGTTATCATTACCCTACACAGGTCTGACTTTTCCTCTGGCATTCTGACCCACCAAAATGTTGAATGATATTTACAGCACTGCCACTGGGAGTAGCTGTTCCATTTACTAGAATTTCTGCGCAAAACAGCAGCAATCTTTCCCAATACCTAGCCAATGTATTATGCAATGTCATAATAATACAGCCATTAAGTCTTGAATGGTCCTTTCCTGGCTTGTGTAGTGGGATTAAATAGCTGTGCACCCACTCTTGGGGTACTGATGCTAAGATTAAAGCAAGTAGATCTCCAAATCTTCATCGCTCATATCTTTCATATGGGAGTACTTGACTCTATCAGGTCCCAATGCAGTGTCATCTGTTGTTTTTACATCCTCTCATAACCGTCGTTCTTTATAAAAACTGCTAGTTGCTCTCTAACAGCCTCCCTGCTGTCTTCATTATTATGATCTCTCTGTGTTATAAACCTCGCCAGGAAAGCTTCTGCTGTCTACTTGTCCGCTGTCATGGGCATGCCGCTATCCTAATATACTGTTATAGTCTGTCTGGAAATTAATGCCGTCATTCATGATCACTTATTTTGAAAACTGTCTGTTGCATCGTTTTGAAATTTTTCCTGCCGTCTAATATTTACCCCCACCCAAGGAATATGTTTTTGATAGGTCCAAAAGCAACTTAAATCATCGAAAGCGGCGACATTTCTTTGATGTTTTGGGGAAAATGTAGTGAATTCACGCTTACCAACTAGTCTTACAGTAATCCACGTTATTTCTGGTAAGGACACAAGTACAAGGCGTAGCCAGATTTGTATGAAAGTGGGTGCAATAACAAAGTACCTTAAAAGTCGACAGGGTCGACTGCATTGCACCGGGTTTTATCCCATATGGCTCAGTCTCTTTCCGAAGGGCGGAAAGCGTCTCACAAAGCACGAACTCCGTACCTCCGGCGACGACCCTCGGGAGTCTCCGAAAAAATGCACTCGTGAAATGAAGGAATCGAACATACAACCTTCGGAGCACGAGTCAGACGGCTTGACCACTTCACCACGGAGACTCCCGAGAGGGGTGCAATGTGTAATATTAGTAAAGACAGAGAATTTACAGAGGCATGGGGTAAATAATGTGTAAATTGACAGGAAAGTAGAAGGAATTTATTTCTTGCCTTATTTTTCATTTCCTTCTTGTTTCTTCAGCTGCTGGTTAATAATTGTACACAAGTATTCATGTTACTAGAATGCATTTAGCTTTTTGTATTGAGTTCGTGAAAGCTTCCAAATAGCTGTGCGTTAATGTGCGTATGGAGTGACCAGAAATGATACCGCAATTTAGTCATCATGTTTCTATTTGTAAGGATCTGTTCAGCTGTCTGTGTAGTTTGTTCACACGTACACATGGGTGACAGACCCGCTTTGAGTCTTCATGAAAGATTGTCTACTCTGCTGTTTACCGTTTAGAGACGGAACATGATTACCTGTTTTGCACTATGAAAATAGTTGTCAGTGTCTCTGTAGTGGGCTTTCTTCATAACGACCAAGATGTTGGTCCTCTTTTCATTGAAGTTTATAGATTGATTCGTATGCACGTGTGTTGTCCCCTAATTTGACAACGTGTTTGCTCTCACGTTTCTTGTTATGCCACTATATGTCAGTTTCCACCGCAATATTACTTTTCTGTTGGTATTCAATGCGTTTAGTGTGTGTGTGTGTGTGTGTGTGTGTGTGTGTGTGTGTGTGTGTGTGTGTGTGTGTGTGTGTGTGTGTGTGTGTTTTTCAATACCAGATGTTTGTCACCGCTGAGGGCTTGCGGAATTGAAAATTCATCACTGTGGAATACAAACTGTTGCCATTGACATTATGCTGATGCTGTAATGTTTAGGGCCTGCATTTCTTCTAAATATGTGGAGCAAAATATCCCAGTAGGTGTGCATGAGGATTAATGTCTGCGATCTGCCCAGACCTTAATCGGTGTCGGACGATTCCAGTATGTTGATGACTTCTATCGGTGGCATAACATTCAATCCATCCTTTCCCCAATAGTCATCTTCCTCTTTCAACACATGGTCCTCACATTTTTTCCAGCAACTTTTATCAATTTTTAATAACGCGGTCTGAGTTATTATCTTGACGTCAGACAATTTGAATAGATTGATTGATTGACTGATTTATAAACCGACATCACAGCATCCGGGTCATACCCATAAGCGCTCCCCCCCCCCCCCCCCATCCTCAGAGGCCAGCAAAGAGTTCCAACACCAATAATTCCAGTAGCAACCTGATTATATGTCCGTCTCGCCTTTCCTCTGAGCGTCGAGCCTCGACCAGATCCCCTCGTCACTCCTCGCTGCCTCATTCTTGCCAGACTATGGTGATCCATTTGCTCCTCCGAGGTGTACACGTGCTCCCACAAGGCCGCAACCACGTCTGCTTTGTCATGCATCAATGCCGGAGGTATTTTGTCTTCTTGGACAACTACATTGTGATATGATGCATTGTCCATAATTAGACAAGAAGGTCTATCTAGGGATAGAAGCACTGTATTCTCGAGCCAATCGTTAAATACATTGCCATTCATCTCATTATGATATTCCCTATTGTCTGTATGCTTTGATACGAACACGAGTCCAGCATTCTGTAGTAAACCATTTTGAGTACTACCAGCATGGGCTATGACGAAACGCTGTCCTTTACTACTGGGCACATATCGCGTTATCTTTCCGACCACTGATTGCCATTCCTTTTCACTTGTGTGGTGCGCATTGATCTAGGTTTCATCCAAATACACTATGTCATAATTTTATTTGCGCATTTCCCTTATTTCACGTAAGTATCTGCTTCTCGTGGCTCCTAAATGCGGTTGCTCGCAAATGATATTTCTACCTCCCTTGTACTTTCTAAACATGAAGCCTTATATGAAAGGACCCACATTAATGACACACCTCTGAAGATACTGCGACACCACTGAACACTCCCCGTTTCACTTCTCGGGGCTCTTTTCGTAAGGCCAATCGCGTGAAAAACGTGAAAATTTACTATTGAATGTTCATGTTTCCTCGTGAAGATGTAATACTTCTAATAATGTGCACTTCATCTCTGTCCCGTAAATTATATACCGCATATAAACAAACTTTGAAATCTGCTGTACAATCTCCAGAACAAAATTGTTTTTGTTGGGTGGACATCATGATAAGGTTACATGCTAAATCTCATCATTTTATCTCAGCTGGTTACTGAGGTATGGAATTTTATATTGGGGCAGACAAAAATAAATGGACTATAGCAATGTGGTAGGCTGGTCTTTTCTACACATTTGTCTGTGTAATTTCCAGGATCTACCCAAACTCTTATCACCTCCCAGCTCACTCATGAAGTTATCCCATTTAACTTGTATGGCCTCTACTGCACGGAGCTTAAACTCCTCAGCTTTCTGCTTTGTCACTCTTTCCGCCTTCTTCAGTTCCTCTCGTGCGCTTTGCGATATCTTTCATAATTTCTGTTTCATAGTCCAGCAGTCTTTGGGAATAAACTGTTATCTGCTGCTGCCATCCGTTGTGTCGGGTGTCTTAACATCACAACACAGTTTTGTCAGACCATCTTCTGCTGGCACGACGAGCTTGCAATCATCACCAACTTGTATCTGGTCAACAGCATCACAAACCCTGTGTAAGCTAGAGAGAGGTCTTTGACAATCACCATTCTCTCTTTATTAACTCCCACCCCCTCTTCTTCTTCTTCTTCTTCTTCTTCTTCTTCTTCTTCTTCTTCTTCTTCTTCTTCTTCTTCTTCTTCTTCTTCTTCTTCTTCTTCTTCTTCTTCTTCTTCTTCTTCTTCTTCTTCTTCTTCTTCTTCTTCTTCTTCTTCTTCTTCTTCTTCTTCTTCGTTTCTTCGTCTACCCTCTCTCTCTTTTCTTTTTTTAACTCATAAAAATAACTTCCAACACCAGTGCGGGTTCAATATCCAGCTCAACCCAACTAAAGATTTTGTTTGTTTGTTCGCATATCCTCTACAGGACATCGCTATCAGCATCATCATCTTTTAGCTGATTGTTGATTTCTTGGCAATATTGCGCTCAGTAGTTTGCCATTGCTTTCTGAGCGACCGGCTTACATGTCCTGTAAGTTACCGACGCGGGGAGAACAGCTACCGATTCTCGCACACGTCACGTTACCCACGAGAGTATACGGGATTACGGAGAAAGTCTTGTAACCTGTAGATCAGGGAGACAACTAAAGATAAGTACCAAAAATATGGAATATAAAGCCACCGGAATGATATAGAAATCATCCATCCGTGCCGATTGGTCTATAAAATATGAGATTAGCACCCAATACGTCTCAAGACGTGCAAAGGGGTCCTTTATTTTTCACTTTGCCCACAGACTGAGATAGAAACCTGCTGGTGAAATGGGTAGTTAAGTACAGTCAAAGTGAATGACCCTGTCTACACACGTTGAGGCGTAGTGGGTATGTGATACTAGCCCCATGTTTTAATCGGCACTTGGAAGGTGATGTGGTCAGTATCTCGCCAACCGCCTTCACTTCCCAAGAGACTTCTTGGTACTCATTTTAGACTGGTAGCCCCTGTCAATTTAAAAATCCCTCGGTGGTAATTTGAACCCATGACCACCGGGACGGGGGGCAAGCAAGCTAGTCACTGCGCTACCACGGCTCCCATGCCTTGTATCATCAGTCCCGCTACTGTTATTAGTAACTATGCATTTTTATTTCCTAGCCAACATATATTAATGTTTAAGAAGTCGTGTTGTTATCTAGCAGAATTTAATAGCACCGTGTCTATTTCAGATATTTGATACAACCAGCCAGCAGTCATCGTGAAGTGAAATCTATCATCAACACAAGCAAGTAATGATCAGAATCCAAAGAAGACAATAGCTGCCCAATCTATCTACTTACTATCCAAGCCGTCTTTACCAAGCCGCCCCAACCATAAACAAGCTATCCCGACATCGGAAGTGAAGTTTTCAACCATCGCAGCCTTTGCACAAGAAACATCTAAAAATCTAGTCCGTCTATCATGTCTGCCGAATTTCCCGACCTGTTCCATTCTCATTGGCGACAAGCTCCAGATGAACTTTGCAGCTTCGACAAGGCCTGGGTGTACCAAGACTGGGTTCAGGTACTAGTGTTTACGAATATAACAGGAGTTTTCTTGGAGAATGTTTCTTCTTTTTTTTTTTTTTTATTCGCATATCCTTTACAGGACATCGCTGTCAACAACAGCATCTTTCAGCTGTCTGTTGATTTCTTGGCAAGATTACGCTCAGTAGTTTATGTTTCTTCTTACTAATCACAATTTCATAATCAGCATCATGCATTCAAGTTAATCGGCATTAAAGTTTGGGAGGTGAGGTAGGTTTGTGTCTGGACACTCGTCTACCGACACAGTGGTCATGGGTTCCATCCAGATAGGGACAAGTTACTATTTTTTAAATTGACCTGGGCTCCAGATTGACCCAGCCTAACATGGGAGCCAGGAAATGTCGTGGGAAGAAAAGGCACCCGGTGATCAACTGACCAGATCACCCACCGAGTACCGATAGGTCAATAAAACATAATAGGCCCAATGCGCTCTAAGGCTTGTGAAAGGCTAATTTAATTACTATGCTGTTGTTGTTTTATAACTCCAGCGGAGTGTATTTGTGTACTTTGGCTGAAGTCGGACATGTCGACCGGTGAAATACACACTCTCCCCGAAAGAAGAGCGAAGAAGAAGCAGAAGAAGAAGAAGAAGAAGAAGAAGAAGAAGAAGAAGAAGAAGAAGAAGAAGAAGAAGAAGAAGAAGAAGAAGAAGAAGAAGAAGAAGAAGAAGAAGAAAAAGAAGAAGAAGAAGAAAAAGAAAAAGAAGAAGAAGCATAAACATATGAAACTCCTTCTAACAAGGATGTATTACCTTCGAATAACAACTGCATGGAACATAGTTAACGCATTCACATAGCAAGTTTTCATATACAATTAACTAGGTGCGGTTGAGAAAATAAGGCTGAAGCGGAAAACGAAGTGATCTGAAGCGTGTGATTTTACGTTTTCTTTGTTGTGAGAAATATTTTACAAATGGGTATAATGTGCTTTCATAACGGAGCTTTAACCAGAAAGCTAAATGGATTAATATAACTTAGGCGATATACCTGCGTAGCATGCGTGTTTATGTCAGACGAGCTGTGAATGCACAAAGCTCCTTTTCAAAAAGAAAACTCTTAGAATATGTTATCATCATTATCATCAGCGTCATCGTCATCATCAATATTATCATCATAATCACCCTCGTCATCTTCATCATAATCATGGTCGTCGTGTTCATCATCATCACAGTCGTCGTCTTCATCATCATTACATTTGTCGTCTTCATTATTATCATGGTCGTCATCTTCATCATCGTCATCATCATCACTATCATCGTTATCGTCGGTATTATCACCATCGCCATCATTTTCATCATCGTCGTGGTCGCCGACATCGTCATTTTTACCGTCGTTGTCGTCGTCGCCGCTGCCTTACTTTATCGTCGTTTTCATCACTATCATTTTCTTTACCACCATCATCCGTGAATTACATCAGTATAACTAGCATCGGCAGTATCATCGCCATCGTCGTCGACAATTTTATCGTCGCAGGCGTCATTGTTGTTGTCGACCTTACTAACTACATCGTTGTCATCACGATAATCACCATCTGCATTAACAAATTAAAGGAAATATGTCCCTGTGATAAATACTAGCCATTACTCGAATGAAACCTTCATTATTTCATTTGCCGAATTGCAGAATAAAATGGTTACCGCCAGGAAATCGAAGCGAAACCTAGAAACTATGAGTTTCATTACACCTACAACGAACGGGTACCGCTGGTACTTTCAACGTTGCGGCATCAACACTGACCTCTGCCTTGCAGAGGTCAAGGCAGACATAGCTCATAGACTGTGAGTTCTGTTTTTTTTTTTTTAATGTAATACAAAGTAGTTCATGTCAGACCACAGTTTAAATAATACTGCTTTCTCTTTCCCCCCCCCCCCTCCTTCTCTGTTAATTGAAATACAAAGATGTTATAGCGCATATCTCTTGCATTAAATGGGATATCTAGCGAGACAGCATAATTAATATTTGCAGTACAGCAAACAACAATAAATAAATAAACTACTCAAACGAATAAATACATCTAGAAACAGATGCAAAATACGTTACGTGGAAATGGGAAGCAGCACTTGTATAAGTATAGACGGTGCATGAGCAAATAACAGTCACAATGTTACAGATTCATATGCAGTATATAAGTGAGCCGCAGTAGCATTGTGCAATGATTCTCAAATTGTGGATGTGTCTCACCTGGAGGGCGCGAAATGCCTATGCTATGTAGAGGTGTGGTGTGTGTTGCGTATCCCTTACGGGACGTTGCAGTCAACACCAGCATTTCCAGCTGCTGTTGATGTACTAGGCAAGTGTTACGTTCAGTAGTTTGCCATTGCTTTCTGAACGACCGGCCTCTATACCTTTTTCGAAAAAAAACCAGCACCGCCGTGTTTCGAACCCGGGTATACGGGCTCACAAACCGCGTTCGCAAGCCCTTCAGCCACAGAGACCGGCGGTGTGGTGTAATAAAGTGTAAATCTAAGGAAAAACTCAAAAGCAAATCAAAAACTAAAAAGGTGGTGGGGAGGGTCACAAAACCTAATATTTAAAAATGCGGTAACCATGAAAGAAGGTTGAGAAACATTGGGATAGTAATTAGTGCATGTCCTAGCCAAGACAGCAGTCTTCAGTTCCCAGTAATGACAAAATTCTCTTAACAGAAAATAACGTAAAGTTTCTGATGTTGATTCAACATTAGTAAATGGATATCCGATTATGTCCTATGAATTGTGTGGGAGGTAGGGAACTAGCCACTTAATCCCATTCGGCCATGGTCTAGAATACGGAAAAGCGTGCACTACATGCTTGCCTCTCGGCCCGGTAGTAATGTGTTCGAATCGCTGTCTAGACAAGATTTGTCTTTACATTAACCTTTTCTCTCATATTGACCCAGTCTAAATGGGTACCAGACAATATCAAGGGTAGTAGAGGCGGCCGACGTGCTACTGACCTCGTGGGCATGTCTCAAGCCCATCGAGTGCAGCGTGAACTATAAAAATATAGGGCTAGCTCCGTATACCAAATACGCATTAAGGTAAAGAATGCGTTGTTTAATACTTTTTTCTGAGCTCCACACCACTACGCCAGTATTTGCCTTGACACTTATCTTGTTAAATGCAATAGGCCATAATTAAACCTCACAATGATTTCACGTTGTATGATTGGTTTTAGTTTTCTTCTCAAGTCAATCAACTGTGATTGTAGTGTGTCTACTGCCTGTTTCGGAGATTTGTCTCGCATCTTATGGTTTGTGTTGACAAATGATGGGTTGGGCCACGCATTTCTCTTCAGGTCTGCAAACAAGAGAGTCTTATAGGACATGTGAATCCGTCTTTTTTATGAGCAAGGCATCTACGGGGAAGGCTGCTGGAACCTATCTTATATTTTTGGATTAGTGCTGTTTCGTATTTGTGTGTTTTATTTGCGGCCAGTACGAAGTCAGATTACGATAAAATTAAAATATAGCATATCCTTTGCAGGACGTTGTAATCAACACCACATTGATTCTCTAGGCAATTGTATGTACTGTCGTTTGCTACTGCTTTCTGAACGATAAGTCAACGCTGAACTCCAACGTATTGCCGTTGTAGGGGTTGAACCGCCTAATTCGCCATCAGCGAACCGGAAATTTAAGAGTTGGCGCTCTTACCCATTCGACCACAGAACAATACCCTGGTCTGTTTTGTTATGTACAGGTAGTTCCACGGCAGACATTGTCTTTGGGGCGTGAAGTGCTAGGGTTTCATATATCTTAGGCCACAACTAAATGAGAAAGTGTTTCTTGTTCCCATCCTTGTTGCCTTACACTCCAAGACAATTCTATTGATGATATTTCTCTATGTCACTGCATCAGACCATCTCAGTATCATTTCTCTCCGTCTGCCTCTTTTACCGTTGATCTGTCCAGTCATCGCGGTGTTTTCCATTGCGACTTATCTCATTATATGACCGGAGAATGGTGTTTCTCTCATTCTTATAGTTATATATAATATTCTGAATTCATTAGCTTCTTTCAAGCAAACTTGGTAGTAACACTTGCAGGCTAAGATATTTGCAACATTCGTCACAGAAATTATATCATTTTTGCCTCCAAGATCACCCTGATTTCCCCGATCACATTACTAGATTCGCTGCCATACAAATATCTCAGCAAAGCAGCATGGATAAGAGTGTTTGCTCTTAAACATTCAGTGTGGTAGCGGGTTCAACCCCTACACCGGTCAGCTGGACTGAAATACTGACTTATCGTCCTAGACTTGGGTTCATAAATTACAAGTACCTCAGAAGTCGGAGTGGGTCTGAAGGCGAGAGATACTGGTAACAGGGAAAGCTAATCCGGGCGCAGAAATCAGTCCAGTGCACTGGAAGTAGAAACTCGAGTGTGGACAACGCTTGAATTCTTCAGAAAGCAAGAAAAGAAGAAGAAAATACTAACCTCCTCTAAACAGTGCCCATTGTTGTTGATTAAGGAGCCAAGATATTGAAAGTTTGTGACATTTCTAGCTGCTTCATTGTTGACTGTCGTTTCTGGCTGACGTGTAGTTTTGCCTGAAGACATTGTTTTATTTGTTTTTAAGTTCCGAAAATGATTTTGAATTTCGTTATGTCTTTTGGCAGATAGGATTCACTCAGTTCTTTTAATCCTTAGCACTGTTTGATAGGAGGACCGTATCCTGCTAAGTAAATGTTGCATGTCCTTTAGCACAATTTGATGGGAGGACCGTGTCATGTTAAGTAAATGTTGCATGTCCTGTAGCACTGTTTGACGGGAAGACCGTGTCATGTTAAGTAAATGTTGCATGTCCTTTAGCACTGTTTGATGGGAGGACCGTGTCCTACTAAGTAAATATTGCATGTCCTTTATCACTGTTTGATGGGAGGACCGTGTCATGTTAAGTAAATGTGGCATGTCCTTTAGCACCCACGTTGCGATCAACCCCGGGTTGATATTCTAGGCAATTTTATTTGAGTAGTTTGCCATTGTGTTTTTAACGAGAGGTGAACGTTCTCAGCCCAGTTGACCAGTGTAAGGAATGAACCCCCTACCCAGCAATCAACGCACTGGACGTTTAAGATCGAACGCTCGTAACCTTTCGGCCACGCCTGTAACCCTTCGGCCACGCTTGTAACCTTTCGGCCACTCTCACTTCTGTCATGCTAATTACTGCACTGAAATAGAACTTTTTTGCTTCATTCTGCAGCGAGATTTCGTCCATGGGAGGAGTCCGTACGTTATGAATGGAGTTCCCATTTCCAACGTGATAGAAGGATGCTGCATCAACGACCCTTGTTACTGTCGTTCAGATGTCATTTTCTACAACGGAAAAGCCTACGATCAAAAACCATATGTAAGTAAACTTGGAGTGTTAAAACTACAAAGGCTTTCTAAATGCCTTGAAACGCAAGCTTAGACACAATAAACGTTGGTATGGAAATGTGGTCAGCAATGGAATTGGTCGTTATCGTGAGGTCAATCATGGCGGATGTTTAGCTGTTGGAATTAGGGTCAGTATAAACTACGTTCAAAGCCCATGTCTTCTAGAGACTTACGTTTTAATCGCTGACGTGAAAGCTTGACTGCTTTTTGCATTTTGGTGATGTACAGGAAGGACAGTTGAAAGTTGGTTGAGATTGCCAGTTTGTAATTGTTACACTTCGCGCAGTCCGTTTCTAAACACAGAAAGCTACTTAGGATTGTGAAATGGTCCTCTGCAGTTAGAGCCCACTTGGCAGTGTGGGTTTCCCTATAAACTCACAGTGTAAGAAAAGGGTCCTTAGAAAAAGTATAGGACCTTTTCTCCGCACCTTCAAACGAATTGGGTAAATGGTGCGAACCTCATATTTATATACATCAGTAGGCACTCAATGGGTGAGGTATTCAGACGCGATAGTGGCTGTTGGAGACTCGTAGGAGAGCTTCAGAGATGTTGCTGATGTCTAGAAAACCCAAGTCCATATCTACCCGGAAATATCGTTTCTAATACGTGTGTGTTTATGTTTTAATTATGTATGTAATCGCCACATTACTTTGTGTAAACTAGTATTCAAGCTGAGCAAAAATGTATATTTGCACTCATAAGACAATTTTCCTTGATTCCTTCGACAGCTGGCAGCTCGGCTGAGAACACGACCTGGAAATGTCCTGTACATGGAAGGAAAGCTTGTTCCGCCATTTGTAAGTGTGTTAGATTACGAACAAATTAAGTACGTAACTAACAAACTAAGTACTAACTAACTAAGTACGTAACATTTGTAAGTGTTTTAGATTATGAACAAATTCAGTATCTAACATTTGTAAGTGATTTAGATTATGAACAAACTCATGTAACATTTTTTAAGTGTTGTAGATTATGAACAAATTCAGTAGGTGATATTTGTAAGTGTTGTAGATTATGAACAAATTCAGTACGTGACATTTGTAAGTGCTGTAGATTATGAACAAATTAAGTACATAACATTTTAAGTTATGTAGATTATACAAATATTCAGAATATAGCCTATGTATTTGTTTTAGATGAGGAACAAAAACGTAGTATGTAACAATTTAAGTGTTGTTAGCCAATTATTTGTAATTGTTGTTATCGAGTATTATGAACAAATTTAGAATGTAACATCTATTAAAGTATTCTGTGGTCCTCCAGGATGTACATCGTCTTTACAGTAAAATATTGTAAACCCATATAGACGTCATACATATTTGGGGTTTAAGCCGATATTCTCGGTGATTGATATGTCAATATCACTTCAGCCGCCGTCTCGGTCCTAGAGATATCTGTGGTGCCCTTTTCATGAAGTTGGGTTGACCCCTACAACCGTTCTCGTCGGAGTGACCGTGTCATGTTTGAACTCAGGACCAATGTATTGTAGTCGTGTGCACTAACCAGAATGCCACAACTTCTCATCCTTTTAACAGGCTAGTGGATATTCAAGTCCATCGCTGCAAAGTCTCTATAAAAGATTAAAATTGTTTGATAAAGACTGTTGCTTTACATGGAATAAAAGCATATAATTCAAAGTGATGTATACTAGTACACATGTATGGAATCCAAAGAACACTATTTCACTGACCCAGTACTTCTGTAATTGGGCGTACTACCCACATTTAAGAAGTGGAACGTTCCAGAGTGTGAAGTTAGAGGTGTTTAATTTATATATATATATATATATATATATATATATATATATATATATATATATATATATATATATATATATATATATATATATATATATATATATATATATATGTAATGTCTCCAGACCTTCATCCCTATAAAGTGAAAATATTATTAGAAATTTAATATATATTAGAGGAATCGCCATTCGAGGACATGATATCAACAATATAAAATATGCAGCTGGCACAGTATTGTTACAGTCTTGATTGCAGACAATGAACAGGACCTGCAACATTTAGTAGATGCGGTTGTTACACACAGTGAACAACGAGGGTTAGAATTAAATTGTAAAAAGACACAGATTATGGTCGTCACTAGGAAGAACGAAATACCACAATGTGATATACAGGTAGATGGGAATATTCTTCAGCAGGTGAATAGGTACAATTATCTCGGAACAGTGGTAACATCTGATGGGAGATGCCTTAAAGAGACTAGAACAAGAATCGAAGAATAGCCATGTCTAAGATAGCCTTTAGCAAGATGAAAAACATACTGACCAATAAAAAGATGTCAATTGAAACGAGAAAAAGAGTGTTGAGGCGCTACATAGAACCTGTACTTTTATATGGATGTGAAGCTTGGACAATGAGCAGTCAAGCTGAAAAACATCTGATGGCTGTAGAAATGTGGTTTCTGAGGAAAATGCAAAGAATACCATGGACAGCCAGAAAGACCAATGAGCAGGTCCTTCAAAAAACAAATGAAGATCGTAAACTGATTAGAGTCATTAGACGTAGACAGTCAAAAATTTTTGGGCATGTTATGAGAAGAAATGAATTGTAGAACTTGGTGACAACTGGTAAGATCGAAGGGAACAGACCAAGAGGAAGACCTAGAAGCAAATACCTGGATGGCTTGGCCTCGTGGCATGGTCGAGACAGAAACACGGAGCTGATCCACGACTCTGATGATCGAGTGAGATGGCAGAACATGACCGCCCACGCTTACCGGCATGGCACATGATGGATGATGGATGGACAGTATTGATTGCGGACTATGCAGAGCATTTTGGTGAACGCCGTTATTGTCCCAGAGAACAACTTGAGTTAGAATTTAATTGTTAGAAACATAAATTATTGTCATCTCAAAGTAGAAGGAAATTACACAATACATCATCAAAATATATGGAAACATTCTGAAACAGGTATATCGGTACTTATAGATCAAGAATCACTATTGGGAAAAATTCCTCTTGCAAAATGGAAAACATACCAAGAACAAGCTGTCAATTACGATGAGAAAAATAGTTTTAATGTACAATATAGAATCTTTACTGTTGTATGGATGTGAAACATTGAGAACAATCATACAATCTGAGAAATAGCTAATGGCAGGGAGAAGTGATTTCTGAGGAATATGCAAAAAATACAGTGAACAGACAGAAAAAATTAATGTAGCAGTTCTTCAAGAAGCAAACGAAAATCGTAAGCTAATTAGAAAAATTAGTCTTAGACTGCACACACACACACACACACACATATATATATATATATATATGTGTGTGTGTGTGTGTGTGTGTGTGTGTGTGTGTGTGTGTGTGTGTGTGTGTGTGTGTGTGTGTGTGTGTGTGTGTGTGTGTGTGTGTGTGTGTGTGTGTGTGTGTGTGTGTGTGTGTGTGTGTGTGTGTGTGTGTGTGTGTGTGTGTGTGTGTGTGTGTGTGTGTGTGTGTGTGTGTGTGTGTGTGTGTGTGTGTGTGTGTGTGTGTGTGTGTGTGTGTGTGTGTGTGTGTGTGTGTGTGTGTGTGTGTGTGTGTGTGTGTGTGTGTGTGTGTGTGTGTGTGTGTGTGTGTGTGTGTGTGTGTGTGTGTGTGTGTGTGTGTGTGTGTGTGTGTGTGTGTGTGTGTGTGTGTGTGTGTGTGTGTGTGTGTGTGTGTGTGTGTGTGTGTGTGTGTGTGTGTGTGTGTGTGTGTGTGTGTGTGTGTGTGTGTGTGTGTGTGTGTGTGTGTTCAGAAGAGAAAAAAAAGCTTGAAGACTTAGTGATAACTGGCAAACGTGATGGTGAAAAAGCAAAGGGAAACCAAAAGATAGCTGCGGAGTCTTGTTGCCGCATGGCATAATAGGGACAAGAACACGAATGATCGTGTGAAATGACGAACCATAATCGCCCACGCCAATAGGTATGGTACATAACAACGGTGATGTAAATCTTCTTGAGATTATTTTAACACTTGAAGTCCGATCCATTGGCGTACAGGATGTCTAAGCCCTGAAAAAAGCTGTGCATCTATCTGTATGAGGTTGAGGTATATATTTTTCCCCGACTCCATATAAGAGAAATGTGTCTACAGGAACTGTGTTGCAGTAATGTTATTCCCCTCTCCAAGCTCTCAGCCCAGCGGGGTGTACATGACCACTACTATCACTTCCTATATACATATAAGCATTGATTGATAGATTGATTGATTTAGGAACCGACATCACAGCATTCGGGGCATTCCCATAAGCGCTCCGTCCCCATCCTCAGAAGCCAGCGAACATATAAGCATATTAGGATGTAATGAGGTCATGATTCAACTAAGCATATACCGAATGGCTGGCATTAGACTAAGGATGGTCATGTTTCTTCCAATGGCGTTTGGTATTACATTGTGAGCTCACTCATTCCAATTGCCAGTGAAGAAAATTGATGTAGAACGAACATTAAACGCGTCACATGAACTTACCTGATTGTAGGGCGATAAGCGTTACGTCAATGAATATGTGTTTGAAGAAAAAAACATGTAAACGAGCCCTTCTCGTGCCAGGAGGAGCACTGAGATGTATAGAAAAGAAATAACAAAGTAAAGTAAGTTTTGAGGCTTTGTGAGTAGTTGGTGCTGGCCTCATATCTGTATAGGTTAGTCGGCACTCAAACGGTTGTGAGGCCAATATCATGCCGGTCGACTTTACTTCCTTGAAAGCGATTCGAATATATGACCACCTTGCCGGCGGGAAAGTGTGCTAGCCACAATGAAGCGCTAGTGAATGTTTATCAATTTTACAACCCTAAAAGGCAAATTTAGAGGATGAGAAAAACGAATTTTGTTATTAACCTATAAAGAACAATTTGTCGACGAATAAACAGTAGAAACTGGTTAAAGTCCTTACCCATCATCATCATCAAGTGCCTTGCCGAGGGCGTGGGGGTCACGCTTCTCCACGTCTTGCGTTTTCTATGGCATGTATCAATTCGTGTGCTGACCTCTAACTGTGCCATGACACACGACTGTCAGAAGTTTATCTCGCTGTATCCTGTATCACTCTTTCCATAAATGTTTCCAGTTATTACATGTAGACTTCTTTTTTCTGATGCTAGTAATCAGTTGTCTTTGCGATTTAGCCTCTCTCATAATGTTCAGATTGTTCATTTTGGCCGTCCAATGCATTTTCATCCGGTCTCCCTGGCGTAGAGATGTGTATTTGTGTGTGTGTGTGTGTGTGTGTGTGTGTGTGTGTGTGTGTGTGTGTGTGTGTGTGTGTGTGAGGAAGTTGTTCGTAATCCCGTAAACTCTCGTACGAAACACAGCTGCGCGAGATTCGGCAGTGGATCGCGTCGCGCTGGTTACTTACGGAGGTATGTGAGCCAGTCGTTCAGAAAGCAATGCAAACTACTAAAAACAAACGACATCAGCAACAGCTAAAAGAAGCTAGTATTATCTCCAATGTCTTGTAAAGGATATGCGGAAAATAAATAAAATAAAATAAACAAAATGCATTTTCAGCATACTTCTATAAAGCGACATCGCAAAAGCTCTCATGAATTTATTCGATTGTTTACTAATTGTCTTTACTCAATCTTGTGAATTTCGCTAAATCGTGGTTCTTTGTTTTCGAAATCAGAAACTCATATTCAGATAAACTGGGATCTACCAAATCGAATAAAATCGATACATCGTGTTATTTTCTGTAAATCGGCACACTTATTCCAATGTACACCTTCTGAACGTTGTGATATTTCCCATCATTTACAGGTTCCCGGCAAATCTCCTCAGATCTACGGACCTTACAGAAATAAAGATCCATATCCACGGGTAATTATTATTTGGAATATAAGATCGCTTACTATGAGGAAGATCAAGATGAGCTGGGCTCAAAGACAGTGAGTGGAATGTCTGGGTAACTATAACTTGGCAATATAAGATCGTTTACTAGGAGTATGCTCAGGATCGAGGTGGGCTGGGTTCAAAGACAGTGGGTGCAATCTCTGAGGATGTCAAACCTGATAAAAATCTGGCTTATTTTTGTGCCAGGACATGCAGGTGTCAGAGGTAATGCGCAAACTGACAGACGTTCGAGACAGTTTTCTGTAGAAACCGGACGAGCAATCGAACGGGACGATATATTGAATGCTGTCAGAGAGACAGGACGATTTAGGGAATCAAGCCATGACTGTGATTCTGCAATCCTGGCCAGACTGCAAGGACGTCAAGTGAAAATTTTGCATTGGGCCAAAGAAGAATAATCAACCAATACAGAGCACATGCCGTCGACCGCTACATGCTGAGTGAGAAATTGAGGCTTATGGACTGAATGGTCCGATGTGCAATGAGGATAATTGAACGACAAACTAACTATGTTGCTTGCCAATGGAAGAAAGCCAAATATTATGTTATACTGCGTAGAAATTGCTTATATAGGATGACATCTCTCTCTCTCTCTCTCTCTCTCTCTCTCTCTCTCTCTCTCTCTCTCTCTCTCTCTCTCTCTCTCTCTCTCTCTCTCTCTCTCTCTCTCTCTCTCTCTCTCTCTCTCTCCAGCTAGTGCAGACCTAACTCTATTCCACTTAGGAGAGTTGATGAAAGAAATACGAAAGAGAAGTTAATATTTCGGCCACATTAAAAGACACAACCAATCAATCAATCAATCAATCATGTGCCATGCCGGAAAGCGTGGGCGGTCATGACTCGCCATTTCACTCGATCACCACTTGTAAATACCGTACTATAGGAAGTTGAGGGCGGACGAACAAGATGGAGACAACAATACAAGTGGGAAGATAAATAAGATAAATATCAAATGAAGGAAGAACAGTGGCATGCCAGAGTGTACAATAAAGGCAAGAGACTAACAAAGATTAATTTAAAACAGGGAGGAATGTATATAGAGACTATTCTAGGCAAAATCTAACTGTAATCGTGATGAATTCTGTCAAAGATGGCGACATGTTAAGAAGCATAATCGTCCACGCCAACTGGCAACGGATTTGATGATGACGATGATGGTGGTGGTTGTGATGGTGATGGTGGTGGTGGAGATGATGATGATGATGATGATGATGATGATGATTCGGAATCTGTGCATAATACTTATGTGTTTTTATGTTCTCGCTTCCTGATTCGGCCGATGATCATACTATAAAATTAAAGGTGATCGTACATCAGATATTACTGTGGGAGCCAAAACTGAGAGGTTTATTTTGACTTTATAGGGCTTGGAGACCAGCCCTTTCTCGACACATTTCTAAATGACATAAAATATGTAGTTTTCCTTAAACATATATGTGGTATACTCCTCAAATGTATACCCCAGAACCACTCTGCCTATACAAGTGTGTAGCATACCCCAAAACCGTGCTGATGGAACAAGTGTGTAACATACCCCAGACCCGTGCTGATTGAACAAGTGTGTAGCATACCCCAAAACCGTGCTGATTGAACAAGTGTGTGGCGTACCCCAGAGCCTTGCTGTTTGTACAAGTGTGTGACATACCCCAGAGCCGTGCTGTTTGTACAAGTGTGTGGCATACCCCAGAGCCGTGCTGTTTGTACAAGTGTGTGGCACACCCCAGAGCCGTGCTGTTTGTACAAGTGTGTGACATACCCCAGAGCTGTGCTGATTGTACAATTGTGTGGGGTACCCCATAGCCGTGCTGTTTGTACAAGTGTGTGACATACCCCAGAGCCGTGCTGATTGTACAAGTGTGTGACATACCCCAGAGCCGTGCTGTTTGTACAAGTGTGTGACATACCCCAGAGCCGTGCTGTTTGTACAAGTGTGTGACATACCCCAGAGCCGTGCTGTTTGTACAAGTGTGTGGCATACCCCAGAGCTGTGCTGATTGTACAAATGTGTGGCATACCCCAGTGCCGTGCTGATTGAACAAGTGTGTGGCATACCCCAGAGCCGTGCTGATTGAACAATTGTGTGACATACCCCAGAGCCGTGCTGTTTGTACAAGTGTGTGGCATACCCCAGAGCCGTGCTGTTTGTACAAGTGTGTGGCACACCCCATAGCCGTGCTGCTTGTACAGGTGTGTGTCGTACCCTAGATCCTTGCTGATTGTGCAGGTGTGTGACGTACCCTAGAACCGTGGTGACTGTACAAGTGTGTGGCGTACCCTAGATCCTTGCTGATTGTACAAGTGTGTGGCATACCCCAGAGCCGTGCAGCTTTTACAAGTGTGTGGCATGCCCAAGAACTGTGTTGATGGTAAAAGTGTGTGGCGTACCTCAAAGCTGTGGTGATTGTACAATGTTACATACCCCAGAACCGCGCTGACTGTACAAGTCTGTTTCGTTCCCTAGACTCGCACTGATTGTACATATCGGTGGTACACCTCAGAACTGTGCTGATTGTACACATATTTTACATGCCCAAAACCCGTGCTGATTGTACAAGTCTGTGGCATACCCCTGATTTGACCCAGATTCTGTAAATTCCAACCCCGTGCACAATGTTCGCACGCCACTGCGAAACACCGAGATGCTACAACAACTCCAGTATATAATGAAAGTCAAAATATCATCATCAAGTGTCCTGCCAGCTGGCGTAGGCGTTCATGGCTCTCCACAGATCTCGGTCTTTGGTGTTCTGGATCAACTCCGCTGATGATATTTTTCCATGCCACCGTATCAATCCATCCAGCATCATTTCTCTTGGTCTGCCTCTGTCTCTCTTCCCCTCGATCTTCCCATTTGTCACGATGTTCTCCAATGTCTCTCTTCTCATCACATGACCAAAGAAAACTGTTTGTCTCTTTCTTATTGTTGTATGTAGTGTTTTAGTTTCATTAGCCTCTTTAAGGCAATCGTTGTTAGTTACTCTGGCAGTCCAAGGAATTCGCAACATTCGTCTCAAAAACCATATTTCTGTTGCTTCTAAGTTCTTTCTAATTTATTCAAAATATAGTAACCTCATAATCTTCTCTCATTATAAACAGACAATGGGGTACAACGAAAACCAGTTTGGAAAACCGATGGATCGCTGCTGTACAACTTCCATCTACAACGATACAGTTCCACCCTATCACAACACGCAGAACTTTGCATACTCAAGGCTGGGTCTGCCTTTTGGAGATACTCTGGGATATTTCAGATTCAAACCTGTGAGTAATAAATTACTCTCTAATTCTCATTGTAGACCGCTATTAAAAGATCTTTTAAAAATTAACATATTTGTTAACTGCTAACGATTTGGGTGTTGGCTGTTCCTAGAGTGCGACTACATATATGTGTATATTACAAACGTCGTGAGATGTTTTCATGTTTGGTGGTGATTGTTTCTGTCGCTTTACGTTTTCGTGTATTGTTGTTGCTGTTGTTTTTTTTTTTAAAGTTTGTTATTTATATGCTATTTAATAAATATAGTGATATAATACATAATTACAAATTAGGAAACACTTAGAAAATAGTAGCAACAGAGATGTGGTTACTGAGGTGAATGGTAAGAATTACTTGTACTGCCAGGGTAACTAACAGCGACTGCCTGAAAGAGGTTGCTGAAACAAGAACAATATATACAACAATAAGAAAGAGACAAACAGCTTTCTTTGGTCCTGTGATGAGAAGAGAGGCACCAGAGAACATCGTGACAACTGGACAGATTAGTGGGAAAAGAGAAATGGTGCAGGAACCTAGACGGTGGTATGGAGGAATATCATCAACAGAGTTGGCCCAGATCACTAAAGATCGAGATCTGTGGAGAGACATGAACACCTATGCCAGCTGGCAGAGCGTATGGTGATGATGATGAATATATAATTATAAAGGAAATAGTTTAAAAGAATAACTAGCTGAAAAATGAAACAAAGAGTTTATGGAAGTTATTCACTATTACTGAATTACCACTACTGCCTCATATACGGCTCTAATGCTCATGTTTCAGAAATACAAAGAATCACATATAAATACACTAACATAAAACACAGCAGCACAAGGGGAAGAGAGTACGGTACATAAATAAATAAATGTTTTGCATATCCTTTACAGGACATCGCTGTCAACATCAGCATCTTTCAGCTGTATGTTGATTTCTTGGCAAGATTACGCTCAGTAGTTTGCCATTGCTTTCTGAGCGGCCGGCTCACATACCCCGTAAGTTACCGATGCGATTCGAACCACTGCTGATTCTCACCGTCATCACGTTACCCACGAGAGTATACGAGATTACGGAGAGAAGTCGCTAACCTCTAAGCCACGAAGCCGGCGTACGGTACATAGATAGTTCAAAAATTAAATGTGATACGAACTTGAACGTAATTTATTATTCCATTTACACTTGCCCCTTATTTCTAAACTTAACTTCCACCAACATTGATATGCTTATTCTATAGCGGTGCCAGTGCTTCTAAACGTGAATCAAAGAAGCAATTACTCTGCTCTCGTAGCCACCAATTTCACCTCACGTTCAACATCTGCACTATCTGCCGAACATCGGCAGCGTGACCGTCGTGACCTGTTAGTGGACTACACTGGTGAAATTGCCTCGGGGCTAAGTCAAGACTATTATGCGGATGTTTAACGAATTTTCCATACTAATTGTTCACATTTTGTCCTGGATTGATCGAGTTGTGTGTGATGTGAGATTGGCGTGAGGAAGTAGTTTATAGTTGGTAGGCCTGCACATTTTCTAGGAAATGCATCCCGAAACATCAACAATATTTTACACTACGATGCTCTGTCATCTCACTCGATCACCATATTCTCACCACTCTTCTGGAAACGGGTAAAACGCATTCCTTGCGATTTCCAAAAAACACCGTAAACACTTTATAGCGGAGCCTTGAATTTCTTGTCTTAAGGTGAAGAATAATGTGCCCCTTTTACTGAAGTACACTGTGAATCAGGCTTTCAATTGTGTCCTGTTCGGCATGTCTTCTCTTGAATCTTTGCACGGAAAGGGGCATTCCAAGGACAGATCCAGTCAGTTAATATTGCTTTACCGAGTCAGTTGTCTGGGCACCCACCGTGAGCACGCTTTTGCTCAGCTCGTGCGCATCTGACACCTAAACTAATAATAAAGCAGCAGCTGTGTTTCGAACGCGGGCATGCGGGATCACGAACCGCACCCGTAACTCCTCCGCCAAGAATCAAGCAATAGTACACTACTGAATGTAAGAGAGAGAGAGAGAGAGAGAGAGAGAGAGAGAGAGAGAGAGAGAGAGAGAGAGAGAGAGAGAGAGAGAGAGAGAGAGAGAGAGAGAGAGAAAATAATCACTGACAGATAATTTCAAGTTTAATGAAGGTGATCTTTAAATCCAATCAATTAACCAGTCTATCATCCCAAACACACCATGATAGGTCATCTGAAGAAGCACCAACTAACATGATGATCCTTCACGATCCTCAAAGATATACCCAAAGCAACCACAGTGTTTTGTGGTACAGAAATATTATCTTTTTGATTTTCAGGATAAAATATGTGACTGCAGAACAACCCCAGTTCAAAAGCTAGGTGACTGCTGCACGTGTGAGCCTGGGGAATACAACCCTGCCCAGTACAGACGAGATGAGTGCCCGGGACAGCCGTGTTGCTGCTGAATCACATTAGCTCCCTGCCACTGCGAATTTAGTAGCATTTATTTATATTGTTTTTATATATAGGAACCTATACATACTCTATGTTTTTGCTGAAAATAACAATCACAAGTGTTGCCTCTACTTCAAAATAAATAAATAAAAACTAAACACAGTGCCTCCATGTGTTATCTAAATAATGCAGTATTATCTTGCCTTCCCGTGTTATCTATGTAATTTATTTTTATCTTATCCTCACTTGTTATCTACATTATTCATTATTATCTTGCCTTCGATGAGTATAGATATCAGATTGAAAGAAGTGTACACAGGATTAATGATGTCAGATTGAAAAAAAAGGGCAGAGCAACGTACGTCACAATCTCCATGCATTGTACACAGGGGTGTACTCCTCAATTGCTCTCTCCCTCTCTCTCTCTCTCTCTCTCTCTCTCTCTCTCTCTCTCTATATATATATATATATATATATATATATATATATATATATATATATATATATATATATATATCCATTATGTGCCATGCCGATCAGCGTGGGCGGTCAGGCTCTGTCATCTCACTCGATCAACAGAGTCGTGGATCAGTTCCGTGTTGCTGTCTCGACCATGCTACGTGGCCAAGCCATCCAGGTATTTATTTCACTGTCTTCCCCTTGGTCTCTTCCCTTCGATCTTGCCAGTTGTCACCAAGTTATCCAAGTCATTTCTTCTCATAACATGCCCAAAAAATTTTGATTGTCTACGTCTAATGACTCTAATCAGTTTACGAACTTACATTTGTTTCTCGAAGGACTTGTTCATTGGTTTTTCTGTCTGTCCATGGTATGCTTTGCATTTTCCTCAGAAACCACATTTCCACAGCCATCAGCTGTTTTTCAGCTTGTCTGCTTATTGTCCACGCTTCACATCCATACAAAAGTATAGGTTCTGTGTAGCATCTCAACACTCTTTTTCTCGTTTCAGTTGATATCCTTTTATTGGTCAGTATGTTTTTCATCTTGCAAAGGGCTACCTTAGCAATGACAATTCTTGTTCTAATCTCTTCAAGGCATCTCCCATCAGATGTTATGACTGTGCCGAGATAACTGTATCGATTCACTTGCTTAAAAATATGCCCATTAACTCGTATAGCACATTGTGGTATTTCCTTATTCCCAGTGACGACCATAATCTGTGTCTTCTTAATATTCAGTTCTAACCCTAGTTGGTCCCTGTGCACAACAACCGCATCTACTAAATTTTGAAGGTCCTGTTCATTGTCTGCAATCAAGACTGTATCATCTGCATATCTAATGTTATTGATGAATCGTCCCCCAATGTTGATTCCTTCCACATCTTCTATATTCCTGAGAATATGTTCACTGTACAGGGAAAAAAAGAACTGGGGACATTACACATCCCTGTCTCACACCTCTTTTAATAGGCTGGTATTGACTTACATCGTTATCAGTTCTGATGGCAGCTTGTTATTTCCAAAATATGTTTTTTACAAGTCTAATGTCTTTTCCATCAATTCGTAGATCTTCAAGCATTCTTATCATGTCGACATGTCTCACTTTATCGAAAGCCTTTGTGTAGTCAATAAAGTAAAGATATAGATCTTTGTTTACTTCTATAGAACGTTCAATTACTGTTCTCAGTATATACACAGCATTTATTGTGCCCTTGCCTTTTACAAACCCACATTGTTCTTGTCCTGTTTGGGGTTGTATTTTCTTCCTAACTCTTTGCATGATAATCCTCAGCAGAATCTTCGTGATGTGGCTCATAATACTAATTGTTCGATGTTGATCGCATTCCTTATATATATATATATATATATATATATATATATATATATATATATATATATATATATATATATATATATATATATATATATATATATATATATATATATATCTTAGTCTCCTTGAAATGTATTGTAGCACACATCTCAGTCTCAGTACCATTAAGAATACAAAACTGTGTCATAGAATAAGGAGTGTTCATAGCATTATATATATCATCTATTAAGTGTACAGAGCAGAATACATATCAGTCTTCATGAAGTACAGAGTACAATAAACCTAGCCGTCGTCAATAAGTATTATGTAAAATAAAAGGACCCTCTTACACTCTTACGGCACATTGGCAACAGCGTGTGAGACCAATTTTGTATACACCAGCCGACAGTGACTGATATTTTCAGTATAACTTCTAAATACCCGAGACATTTCCTGGTAAACTTTAAAATCTGGATCGATGTGGAGGTCCAGGTGAACAGAGACTTTTAAAAAAAGACAATTCGTACCTGACCCTAGTGTGGATAGTACCCATGACCACGGAATTGGCAGCTGACTGTCTAGCCACTGCTCTACTGCAGCGCCTTGCAAGGGGTGCACAGAGGAACAAGACTATCTATCAGTCTTCTAGTTGTGTACTTAGCAGTATTTATGCCATTCTTCTGGAAGTGTAAAGGGCAGCATTTCTATCAAGAAATTGGGAATTGCACAGAGTTATACATCTATAGGACTTCATGAAATGTACAGAGCCGTATTTCCTGTCTAGAAATTAAGAAGTATTCATACGAGTACATCTGCGTCTTTATGAAGTGTACAGAGCAGGATAGCTATCAATCTTTAAGAAGTGTAGAGAACTTCACTCATCACAAAGAGTACAGACAACTAACTATACCTATCAATATTCTAGAAGTGTATAAATCATTATACCTATCAGTCAATACATGCACTGACCACATTACCTATTAAATTTCAAGAAGTGTACAAAGCTGCACGCTTGTCTCCAAGAAAAGTACAGAACAGCTATGACTCAATCTTCAAAGCGAACACAAGGTAAAGAATTAAACCCTTGAGCCTGAGTGGAGTGTAAAGTGCTGCTTGTCTATCAGTGTTTATCTCTCTAAAATATGTACAGATCAGTATACATCTGTTTCCAAGAAGTATACACAACCATATACGTCTCAGTTTCTAAGAAGTGTACACAGATGTTTTGTCTCACCTAGGCTCCAAAAAGTGTACAAAGCAATATACCGATCAGTCGTCATGAAGCATACAGAGCAGTCGGTATACGTCTCAGTCTCAAATAAGTGTAGAGAGCAGTAAAATTATCAGTAATCGAGAATCTTACAGAGCATTATACATATCAATCTTCACGGGGTGTACAGAGCAATATTCTCTCAGTCTTCAAATATCGTTAAGGACCCTCTTACTCTCCTGAGGCGCATATAGTATATGGTGTGAAACCATACCGTTATTTGTCAATGGGTACTTGATGTAGTGCCGGTCTCTCTGGCCGAGGGGTTACAACACTTTCTCCGTAATCCCGTTTATCACGCAAAGTCTCGTAGCGGGCGAGAACAGGGAGCGGTTCGACCCCCGCTGGTGACTTGCGGGATAACTGAGCCGGCCGCTCAGAAAGCAATGGCAAACTACTGAGCGTAATCTTGCCCAGAAATCAACATACAGTAAAGGATATGAAAAAAAAATTGATGTAATAAGTATCACGTCGGCTGGTTTTACTTCCCAGGCGATTTCCTTGCAGCAATTTTAGGCTCCGTAAGATAATGTTTCTGTTCACAATTTTCTTCACTAAGTGTACACAGCAATGTAAATTCCATATCCATCCATATATATACTGTACTGGGAAAATTTGGAGTAGATATATTAACCAAAATGTTGAATGACACTTACAGCGATGGATATCTACCAAGCAGTGTTGCCATTTTAGTACTTTTCTCGCTAAATTTAGTGCTTTTTCAAGTCAGATAGTGCGAAAATTTTCCTTTCAGCGCGGCCGCGTAAATTTAGTGCTTCACAAAATTTTTTTGATGCTTTTTGGTGCTTTTTTGGGGTGGGTAAATATTACTTTAAAATTCATTTTGAGAACACTAAGAAGCCGAATTTGAACTGAAGCAAGGGAATAAAACAGTCTTAGTACGTTACCGCGCAATATTCAACTAATTTAACTCCCTTTAATACGATTTAGCTTAAAGCAAACGCCATCTTGCAGACAAGTCCAAACGTCAATACATTAGCTTGTAATCGAGTTCATAATTTTGTGGTGTCTACATTATCCTTTCATTTAAGCTTATTTGTGTTTCACCACGAGCAAGAAATATTGTCAACATTTCAGAGAACAGTGGTTCAGTGACACGAGATTTCAAAAATGGTTGTTTAAAGTAGAAGGGGATAATACTAAGTGTTTTTGCAAATATTGCAAATGTTCCATTGCAGCCAGGTTCAATGATATTGAGAGGCACAAGAATACAACGAAACATCAGAAAGCCGAACAACCATTCAGTACACAAAGGCAAACAACAATAGCATTTGACAAACTGAAAGATGATGTCAAAGAAACAGAAGGATGCATGAGTTTGTTCATAGCTGGCCATTGTTCGCTTCGCGTTTTTGACCATTTAAGTGAACTCTGCAAGGTACACTTTGGTGACAGCAAAGGTTGCAAGAACTTTAAGCTTAGGAGAACTAAGTGCAGAGCAGTTATTTCAAATGTACTTGCACCATATTTCACAACAGACTTGACAGCTGATATTGGCAAAAGTAAATACAGCTTATTTATTGATGAGAGCAATGACATTTCTGAAACTAAGCTACTTGGAGTAGCTATTAGGTACTATTCAGAGACAAGAAAGCAGTTTGTGGTTACTTACTTAGATTTAGTTGAACTGAGTGACTGCAACGCACAGGCAATATGCAATGCGTTAAAAGATTGTTTAAACAAGAATGGACTTGAGTTGCAAAGACTAGTTGCACTCGGCACTGACAATGCGTCTGTCATGACAGGTGTAAACAATGGAGTATATCAATCAATCAATCATGTGCCATGCCGGAAAGCGTGGGCGGTCATGATTCGCCATTTCACTAGATCACCAGAGTCGTGGATCAGCTCAGTGTTCCTGTCTCGTACATGCCATGTGGCTAAGCCATCCAGGTATTTTCCTCTCGGTCTTCCTCTTGGTCTGTTCCCTTCGATCTTGCCAGCTGTCACTAAGTTCTCCAGTCCATTTCTTCTCATAACATGTCCAAAAACTTTTGACTGTCTTACGTCTAATTTCTCTAATCAATCTAAGATTTTCATTTGTCTCTTGTAGTACTTGGTCATTGGTTTTTCTATCTGTCCATGGTATTCTTTGCATTTTCCTCAGAAACCACATTTCTGCAGCCATCAGATGTTTTTCTGCTTGACTGCACATTGTCCAAGTTTCACATCCATACAAAAGAACAGGCTCTATGTACCCCCTCAACACTCTTTTTCTCGTTTCAATTGACATCATTTTATTGGTCAGAATGTTTTTCATCTTGCTAAAGGCTACTTTCGCAATGGCGATTCTTGTTCTAATCTCTTCAAGGCATCTGCCATCAGATGTTATGACTGTTCCGAGATAAATGAACCGATTCACTTGTTGAAGAATATTCCCATTTACTTGTATATTACATTGTGGTACTTCGTTCTTCCTAGTGACGACCATAACCTGTGTCTTCCTACAATTTAATTCCAACCCCAGCTGCTCACTGTGTACAACCACAGCGTCTACTAATTGTTGCAGATCCTGCGCATTGTCTGCAATCAATACTGTATCATCTGCATATCTAATGTTATTTATGTTTCGTCCTCCAATGCTGATTCCATTTAGGTCTTCTACATTTCTGAAAATATTTTCACTGTATAGGGAAAAAAGATCTGGAGACATTACACATCCCTGCCTAACACCTCTCTTAATAGGTTGGTATTGTCCTATTTCATTATCAATCCTTATGGCAGCTTGTTGTTTCCAATATATGTTTTTTATAAGTCTAATGTCTTTCCCATCAATTTGTAGATCTGCAAGCATATCCACAATGTTGACATGTCTAACTCTATCAAAAGCCTTTGTGTAGTCAATAAAGCAAAGATGTATATCCTTGTTTACTTCTAAAGCACGTTCAATAACTGTTCGCAGCATATACACAGCATTTACTGTACCCTTTCCTTCTACAAAACCACATTGTTCTTCCCCTATTTCAGGTTGTATTTTCTTCCTCACTCTTTGCATGATAATTCGTAACAAAATCTTTGTGATGTGACTCATTATACTAATTGTTCTATGTTGATCACATTCTAAGGCTCCTGATTTCTTTGGGATTGCAATAAATACAGAATTACATAATTCAGAAGGTATATCTCCAGTATCATATAATGTGTTCAGCAGTCTAGTGACTTGCTCTAGTCCAAATTCTTCTAGAGCTCTAATCATTTCTGTTGTGATGTTATCTGCACCGGGGGCCTTGCCAGCTTTCATATGCTTAACATTTTGAACCTCCATCTTTAAAATTGCTGGTCCTTCATTATTAAATCTAATAGCATACTGTTCCTCTCTGTTATCATTATACAGGTCTTTCACATAATCTGTCCATACATGTAGAATCTGATCTTTTTCTATTATGACTTTGCCATCTTTAGTTTTTAGACAGCCTGTTGATGTACTTGTTCTTTTATTAGTATGTTCCTGAATTCTTTTGTGCACTAATTTGGTATTTTGACTGTTGTGTTGTTTTTCAATTTCTAAGCACTTTTCCTCAAGCCATGATTCTTTTGCCTTCCTACATAATATTCTGACTTGTCTGTGAATTTCTTCATATTTTGCAGGATTATTTTTGTTGAGTCTTCTTGTTTCCATTAAGTGTAAAATGTCCTCTGTCATCCATTTCTTACGACCCACCTTCTTTAATTTTGGAATAGTTTTTTCTGCAGCCACATTGATTGAATTCTTTAACATTTCCCATTGATCATCCACATCCTGGAATAGGATATCTAGATCAGACAATATTTCAAATCTGTTCTGTACTTCTATGTTGAATCTGTTTTGTATTTCCTTGTCATTACTCAATGTACACAAATCATATTTAGTGTTCCCTGTTGTATATTTGACTTTCTTCAACTTTATCCTCAATGTTCCTGTGAGTAGTCTGTGGTCACTATAACAATCAGCACTGGGAACTGTTTTTGCTACTGTTAGCGCGTTTCTAAATCTTCTGCTAATGAGAATGTAGTCAATCTGGTTTCTAATCCTGCTATCAGGACTCCTCCAGGTCCATAATCTTCTAGGATGTTGCTTGAACCAGGTGTTTCCTACAATCATTTCCTGTTCTTTTACCCACTCTACTAGTCTGTACCCTCTTTCATTTCTCTCTCCTAAACCATAGTTTCCTACTGTGTATCTATCCCCTTGATTTCCTACTTTTGCATTGAAGTCCCCTATTATGATGTTTATTTCTGAATTTTTACATTTCTTTAAGGCAGACTCTATGTCATTATAAAATTCTTCTACACTATCGTCACTGGATTCTCCTGTTGGGGCATATACTTGAATAACATTTATGTTAAAAGGTCTGCCACTCAATTTAACTAGTAGAACTCTGTCCGACACGGCCCAATATCCCTGAACAGACGTTGATGTTTTCCGGTCCAAAATTATTGCCACTCCCCTATGTCGATCCTCACCTCCAGAATAAATAATCTTAACATCTTTATGTATCTTGATGCCTGCTCCTGTCCATCTCGTTTCGCACATACCTAATATATTAATTTTTTCTCTTTGAATTTCTTGTGTTATGTTCTCTAATGTTCCGTCGTTGTTTAACGTCCTAACGTTCCATGTTCCTAATTTTAATGTCTCTGTCCTTGTCTTGCGATGATCAGTCTTTAAGCGAATCATAATAAACTAGGCAATTTCAAAGAGGTAGTTTGCCGTTGCTTTCCTCTATGGCAGTGACCATACTGGCCGGGTGACCGCAATCATTGTCTCTCGAAAGAGAGAAAGCTTGCCGTCGCGAAACTCGAGACCATAACCAACAAATATCTGTCGGCTGCCCTCATAATTTCATCCACCACCTGCCTTCCGTGGCTTCTTTTGAACACTTCCAATTAACGAACACGAAATAACATCACATAATCCAAAGGAAAAACACTATCCACACGGATTTCACGGGAATTTCCATAGGGAATCCACAGAAAAACACTGAACAGCGTCTCCCCCAAGAACAACGAGACATCGCGTCGCCATCTTGGAAACTTG
This sequence comes from Cepaea hortensis, assembly GCA_963921405.1. Lineage (NCBI taxonomy): Eukaryota > Metazoa > Mollusca > Gastropoda > Stylommatophora > Helicidae > Cepaea > Cepaea hortensis. The sequence goes on along the minus strand of OY992889.1, from coordinate 51,956,537 downwards.
CCATTCACAACTCATGATGGAGTATATACAAAATTAAAATCCGAAGTTCCTCATCTGGTACTAATTAGGTGTGTATGTCATTCCCCTCAGCTGGCAGTGTCACAGGCTGCAGCTGCTTGTCTGCCCAGGAACATAGAGTTCATGATTAGAGGTACATATAACTGGTTTTCTCACTCATGTCTTCGTCAAGCAAAGTACATGGAGCTTTTTGCTTCAATAAATGATGGACAACATCCGCTGAAGATTGTTCAGTTAAGCCAGACACGATGGATGTCCATTCAATCTGCCATTGTCAGAATATTGCAGCAGTGGGTCGAACTCAGAACTCATTTTGATGTAGGAAGACTCAACGAGCGCTGTTATACAGCAGAACTTCTACATTCTATGTTTAGCGACATGAAAAACTATGTGTATCTTATATTTTTTAAAATTTAGTTTAAAAAAAAAAAATTAATTCTTCAAAATTTAGTAGATGCGGTTGTTACACAAAGTGAACAACTAGGGTTAGAATTAAATTGTAAAAAGACACAGATTATGGTCGTCACTAGGAAGAACGAAATACCACAATGTAATATACAAGTAAATGGGAATATCCTTCAACAAGTGAATAGGTACAATTATCTCGGAACAGTAATAACATCTGATGGGAGATGCCTTGAAGAGATTAGAACAAGAATCGTCATGGCAAATGTAGCCTTTAGCAAGATGAAAAACATACTAACTAATAAAAAAGATGTCAATTGAAACGAGAAAAAGAGTGTTGAGATGCTACATAGAACCTGTACTTTTATATGGATATGAAGCTTGGACAATGAACAGTCAGGCTGAAAAACATCTGATGGGTGTGGAAATGTGGTTTCTGAGGAGAATGCAAAGAATACCATGGACAGCCAGAAAGACCAATGAACAAGTCCTTCAAGAAACAAATGAAGATCGTAAACTGATTAGAGACATTAGACGTAGACAGTCATAATTATGTGGGCATGTTATGAGAAGAAATGATTTGGAGAACTTGGTGACAACTGGTAATATCGACGGGAACAGACCAAGGGGAAGACCTAGAAGCAAGTACCTGGATTGCTTGGCCTTGTGGCATGGTCGAGACAGAAAAACGGAGCTGATCCACGACTCTGGTGATCGAGTGAGATGGCAGAACATGACCGCACACGCTTACCGGCATGGCACATGATGGATGGATGGATCTTATATTTCTCAAGCATATTCTCGGAGAAGTTCAAAGTGTGAATAAGAAATTCGAAGCAGATATACAGGATCCAACAAAACTACTCAGCTACTTTATAACATTTTGAATGAATACCACCAGTGCTTGTTTTAGCGATTTCCCAAAAAATAGTATTGCAATTTTGTGATTTTTTGGCTCGAAAGTAGTTCTGATTGGGATTTGGTGGATCTGGAATAAACTTCATTGTAATATGAAGTTATAATAATAAATTATACTGTGCTACCTTGTTACATTTGTAATAAAAACAGTTGGTGTTTTTTTTTTGGTGCTTCCTAAAAAATGTTGGTGCTTTTTAGTGCTTTTTTGGGTCGATTTTGGTGCTTTTTCATCAAAGGGAGATGGCAACACTGCTACCAAGCGATATGCTGAAACCGGTATTTATTTCTATACCAAAAAGATGAGGAGCAATTGAATGCGAAGAATTTTGTAAAATTAATCTCACAAACCATGCCACTAAGCATCTACCATTGGCTTATATAATTAAGGTAATTAAGATATAATTATGGAGCTAGCATATTCTCTACGCGCGCCACAGAGTGTAAATAGGGCTTTTCTGCATTTAAAAAATAAAATATCAAGGGACATAAGAATAGTGTGATAAGTAAGAGAAATAATTATAACTAAATATATTTCTAAGATATCTCAAATTTATATTCCATTTGTTTACGTACAGATAACTAATCTAAGATTTTCAATTAGCATATATTTACAGAAATTTACTATTTCTGTATGATGTTTGAAAGTTTTGTTGTTTTAAGAAAACGGCTCAAATCATTTAAAGTATTTTATAATTGTAAAGGAACCTGGTCCTCCAGGTTGGGGGTTAAAGTGTGGGGTTAACATCCCCAGTATGTACAAACTCTGGTTTCTCTTCACAACGTATAAATTTATATCAAAATTTATATCAAAATGTTGAACAATATGTTCTCCTTATTGGGGGAAACACATTTTTTTGTCTTCACAATGTAGTTTGAAACAAGAATTTTTGTACATGACGGACATTCCGGATTTTGTGTTTATATTCTTTGGAGTTGATTTTCTGGATATTTCTCTGGAATTATTATCGGAAACAACAATTTCAAGATGTATTCAAATATCACTGAATTCGCGGTCCCGACAATCGACTACGAAGTTCAGCAACTTCATCAGACGGGAACCATAGTGTGTTCCATTACTGGTCCCGGGGCTGCCGCTAAAGCAACACCGGCACTAATCATGAGTGCCCTAACTGGTCCAGGAAGGGTACCTTTTGGGGGAATAGTCGATCTGCATAGGTTCGAGGTTCCCACTTGTCACGAATTTGCAGCCTTAACTTCCCAGAACAATTTTCGGTTCACTTTTGATGGGCCATGTAGAGGATCAACAGACGAACAAAACTGTTTTCTCTATATTCAAGGCTATACTGTCTTGACGTAAGCTTGCAAAACCTGCAAGTAAACAAACCACCAGGAATGGCTTTCTATCTGGGAAGTTAATTTGACACCAGTACCGGTCACCCCCAGAGGTTATCAATCTAGCCTGACTGGAGGGCAGACTCAGGGGACTGAATGGTAATTAAAACCAACCAGGCATGACGCAAGCAAACATGGTTTACCAACAGAGTTGTAAACTGGCTGTTGACCATGAGAACCTAATTGTTCCCTTGACATGACACCTGATAAGCATAGCTAGGAAATCACCCAACCGCGATGGCTGACCTCCATCTGGTAGAGACTAGAGGTGCAAGGTGTGAAATCACTGATAAGACTCAGGGGGCTAATAATTGTCAGACCCACAGGTGTGAAGGCTAGTGTGCATGCAGAAAGAATTTTTATGACTGGACAGACTTGGAGATAATTGCAATTAACGTCAGGGGGAGATAAGAAGAATCTATGAATGGAATTCCTGGGAGATAAGTGTCTACTGCTAGGCTAGGTATAAAAACCCATGCTAGACCTGTTCCCTTTAGATTAAGTCTGACTTCAGAACAGGTAGGCACCCAGCTCGTTTTGTAGTCATATGTATTACGAACAATAATCACAGAGTGTTGATCACGATGCTGGGGAGAAAGACCAATTGTCCAGCGTGTGGCCAAAACAACTACTGGGCAAATAAATGCCCTAGTCGATGACAATCGATGACACCAATAGTAGCAGCAGTCAGTATACAAAGCCAAGAAGATTTCCCACCACTTGAAAGAGAAACTTCTCCACAGAGAGAGATTGAACTGACACAAACTTTCAGTAGTCAAATCAACACACAAGAAGAAAGGAACACACAAGAAAATAACACACAAGAAATCAATCCAAGGAATGAAGACTCTGACGGTTTTCAAATCGTCAACAAAACAACGAAGAGAAAATGGGCTAACAGAAGACTACTGCAGTCAAAACACAGCGATGACACAGAAACAGACGACTTATCACTGCCAAAGAAAGAAAAAGTCAAAGCTACTATAGGCAAGACAAAGAAAACTGAACAAGAACAACAAGAGGAGACACAAGTACAAGACGAAGGCGACACATACAGCATACCAGACACTCTCTTCGTAGACACAGACACAAGTGATAGAATGAGGATCAAGATGATCCACTCACACAAACTTTTGATACTACAGACTTGCTCGCCTAAATGTACCCATCACGGATAACAACTTTGCGTGTGATTCGATACACTTATTATATCTTATTCATTTGTTTTTACTTAAATTATAATGACTAGTGATTTAGTTATTATTACTTTAAATATTGTGGTAAACGTACAAAAGTAAACCACATTATCACACTAATAAACAAACACAAACCAGACTTTATACTACTACAAGAAACAAATATATGTTAAAAGCATTCGCACAACATATCACAACACAGCTAGGCCTCAAACATTCATGCTTTAGTTTAGGCACACACAAACAGCTATTCTGCAGACATCAGACAGGTGGGATATAATTAAAACACACACGGATAACCAGGGACGAATCTCCATAATACAGGTTGAAAACACTATACATGCATACACCATAGTGAACATACATGTACCACCTAAATACAATCATAAATCAAATTTTTACCACGAATTAGACACTTTACTTATACAAACATACAGAGGGCAAAATTTTATCCTTGCAGGGGATTTCAATTTTGTAATCTCAGATTTGGATATCGTAGGGGGAGGCAAAGCAGGAATCAAGACACAATTAAGGAGAAATGACAGAAATGGAATACATCAACTGGATATACTAAAGCATACATTAGACACACACAATTTAACAGACGCTTTCAGATACAGACACCCTAATAACATTGCAACAAGACACAAAAATAGGGCTTACAATATATCAGCCAGACTAGATAGAATATACACACCTTCACCACACCACATAATACACACAAAACATCTTCAAGAGACATTACAATGCACAGATCATAAAGCAGTACTAGCACATATCACTACAGACACTACAAATACAAGGCCATCAAAAAGAACACCACATTGGAAAATCAATAACACATTACTCCAAAACACAGGTTGTGTATAACACATGACACAACTTATTCTAACATACACTAATAGTATACCCACCGACAACACAAATTTTGGATTTACTGAAGAATACAATACGGTATAGAACACAACAGTTAGCATCCATCATACATAAAGACAGACTACAACAAGAACATATCATACAGACAGCAATACAACTCACAAAAACACACTAGAATCATAATTAGAACAACACCAGCACCACACATTCCGTGGTTCACTCCTTCGAACTAAACTTACTAACATAGAAAAAAGTCCCAATAAAAACCTTGCATTAGAACAAAACATTCAACGCAACAGACAAATAGGAGCAATAACAGACATGCAAGGAAACACATAAACAGAGGCAGTACATACACTAGAAACATTCCAACAGTACTACACTGACCACATACAGCAGAACCCGCCAACACACAAACACAAAATAGGTTCTTACAATACACAAAGAAACTGTCAGACACAGATAAGGACACACTAGACACAGAGCTTACGATAGCAGACATAACACAAGCACTCAATCAAATGCAAAAAGACAAAACACCAGGACCAGATGGACTCACAGTAGAATTCTACCAACACTTCTTTCCTATCCTAGGCAATTTCCTTCTAAAAGTCTACCAAGAAGCTTTTCACAAACAAGAACTCCCAAACACTTGCAACATGTCTTATATAACACTCATACCTAAAGACAACACAGACAAAACACAGCTGAAAAACTATAGACCCATCTCATTATTAAACACAGACTACAAAATTCTAGCAAAATCACTTGCAAACAAAATAAAAAACTTCATGCCATCACTCATCCACCCAGACCAACAGTGCAGTCTTCAACACAGAAACATACACCAACATACACATTCCATTAGAGATTTCATTACATACACCCACCAGAAAGACTGTCAATCCTCCCTTTTATCTTTAGACCAGGAGAAGGCCTTTGACACTGTCAGCAACTCAGCTTTAACAGGCATACATGGATTCCTCTTTTGTACCACACGAAATGACAACTCGTACGTCGTACAAAAGGATACAATTATGATACAACTTTATTCGGAGCTAGTTTTACATTAGCTCTGCGAGCGGGTAACCACATAGGTAATATTTATCATGGTATATTATGATGATGTTATGTGAGGAATAATATCGATGGTAATATCTACAGAGGTTAGTCTAAGTCATAACTATTGCTACTGTCCTTTGTAAGCAACAAAGTATTCACAGCGAATACATCAGTCCGTCTTCTACGCTGTCCGGTCCCGGTCTGACGATCTTCGTGGCGTGTCGAGCCACACACAGTAGATCCTTCGTGCATCAGCGGGTTTTGCGTGCTCGAAGTTCCAGCACGCAGTTAGTGACTGGTCAACTGGTTAGAGTTACCAGTGCTGCGTAGACACTTCTCGTGATGCGGGTTTCCCCACTCTATTCTGGGTAACTCCAGCTCACGTCTTACGGTGTCCCCCTTTTGGACACGAGTGTGTCCAGATGGAGAACTATTCATAGTTCTCACTCGTGCTTCTGTCCCTTCTGTCCCTATTTCCCAGATAGCTATGTTCTCTCTATCCTGTCTAGGTCTCTTTCCATAGTTCTCTTCTATATTATCTATTAGCTTAATTGCAGCTCTTTGACAGGCTCTCCTTCCCTCTGTGTTGTGTTACAAACTTAACTCGTGGGTGTAACACAAGTAGTAATCTCACCAAAACATTAGGGCTGTCTAATTTTGTCAAAGGCTGCATGAGTTTTTTAACTCTGTTCTGGGCATAGGACAAGATCTCTCCTTTCCCTCGTCACACTGTTGTACTACTTCGCTTGGCTAATTAATTACCACACCACACCAAAACAGTTGGCTAGAGCCCGTGCTCATACTAACATTATACTTCTTGGGAGTTGTGTGTCCCGGACCCAATGTCTTTTAGAGCTGTCCTCAAATTGTCAATATAGCTGACAACCCATACAAATTGCCCCTGTTACGAGTACAATACATGAATAATATTCATGCTCCCATATAATATTTACTCCAACTAGTATACATGCTTTATGTGCTAATGTTCACCTTTTTAGCTTCCGCTTGTGAAGAAATATTTGAGTGTTACACTTGGGTTTTCTAGATTTTGTTGTGTCCCCTGTTTAGAGTAATTATCTCCCTTTGCAAATAATGATGTATGCATCTTTACGTGTTAGTTTTCCTGGTTGGTTGCGTGTTTGTATTAAACTAATGTGTAATTAACTTACCAATATGTGTATGTGTCTATAATTTACGTGTATGTACTCTTTCGAGCGCCATAAAGCGGTTTATTGTAGTCACAAACGTGTTTGTAAGGCTGATTTATGACTACTCTCCCGGTTTAGGATGCTCAAAATATGTTTCCTATCTCTATTGTCTAAGTATAGCAACTACACAGCTAAAAAATTGAACAACACATTGTCTTACACACATTGACACAGACGAATTACAACAACTTGTATTGTGCGGTGAAAAAAATTCCGCAACATGTCTCACTGCCTTGTATTTAATTCACTCTCTCATTCTCATATATACATCTTTCATTCCTCATTCATTCCACACAGGTTTTTAAAATAACCGTTCTGTAATTAAAATATGATTGTAGATCAAAATGAGTGAACAATATTTATCTACAATAAATAATTGGCTGAATTTACAAAGGTTTTCACGCCAAATGACTGTGCTATATTTCCGCACTTGCTATTTCTGTACAAATATATAAATAATTAAGAGGATTGTTCACTACCAATCCTTTGGGTAATGATTGATATAGCTAATCTATTCTAAGTTGGTGTACTGTGCTACGCTTAACTAAGGGAACTAATCTACTAAATGATCACAATGTTGGGAAATGTGTTAGTTACCTTATTGTGTGTTAGTACATAGGATGGTATAAATTTGTAAATGATGGAATTAATTTCTAAGTAATGTTTTAATGAACTAAATCTGGAACACAAATGTATTTGAATGATGATAAACTAAAGTAATGTTTCCTAAGTTGAAAAATACACTGTAAAGGTTAAACTAAATGAGTTTCTAACTAAATTTAAATGGGTTTTAATTATTGAATGTTATTAATCAAGTTATATGGATGGTTTTACATTCTACTGTAACTAAGAAAAATATGATGTTATATGCAACTGTTATAAAAACATGTTATTATACATATCACATACATTTTAATTCTATCTAAATTAACTAATTACATCCAGGTGTGTTGTCGGAGTAGCGTCCTCTGTTGTATCTCGTCGAAACTAGAGTTCATATCGACAAAGTCTGATTTATACGCTCTCATCCTGGTTAACGTTGAAATACCGTTCTACTCATCGGTTGCATATATGGTAGTGGCGTAGACATTTCATAATGTGTCTGTTCACTTTCACTCGTCCTGACACAGTTAATAGTAAGCAAGTTCAGGCGATTCACAAATGGTAAGAGCACTATAGTGTCTGTATTCACCCTATAGGGCACTAGTTATCTACAGTGTCACTGACTTTGGTGATGTCGGATCGCTCTCTTCTCGTACCTCAGGTATCTCGATCTGAGACGGTCTGCTAAGTGTGTGTGCTAAAAAGTTCATGCTCCCTTTATATGCTTTATAGTGAACGAGTAGTTCTGCAGGATCAAAGACCATCTGTTGATCCTGTTATTACGGTGAACTCCAGACTAAATCACTGTCAGCGGTGAATTGTCAGTTTCAATGACAAAATGCGTTCCCCCCCCCCAGAATCTATGCAGCTTACAGACACAATAGATGACAGATAAAGCCTCTATCTCAGAGACTCCATACCTAGATTCAGCAGGGGTAATCTTGCGGCTTACATACATGATAGGGTGAAAGATTCCCTCATAGAACTGGCCTAAAACGCCAGCGATGGATATGACACTTGCGTCTGTACAGAGAAAATACTTAAGATTGGGATTAGGCAAGCGCAAGATTGGTACAACGCTGAAAATATGTTTTAATTTTGATAATGCACCAATTAACTTTGCATCTTGTACATTTAATTTCACAGATGCTTTCAAAACATTAGAAAAAACGCTGGTGATCTCAGCTAAATTGGGTATAAATTTATTATAATAATTCACGAGACCAAGCAAGCTTCTGACCTGCTTCTTGGTCGTTGGCATTGTTAAGTTCAAAATCTTGGTGACAATTTTATCATCTGTCTTAAGTTGGCCTCTGCTGATTGTATGGCCAAGGAAATCGATTTCTTCCAATCCCAACTCAACCTTGGTTGGTTTTACAGTAAAGCCGAATAATCTCAATCTGTCGAAGACGTGTCGCAGTTTCTGTAAGTGTGATGTCCAGTCTTCAGTATGGACACACATATCGTCAATGTAAATTTGAGTATTCGTTACTCCATGGAGGAGGTCCCTGGTGAGTCGGACAAAAGTGGCTGGAGCATTACGAGGGCCAAAAGGAAGGAATCGCCACTCATAAAGACCTAGAGGTGTTGAGAATGCAGTTAGATGGATGGAAGGTGGGTGCATCGGGACTTGCCAGTATCCCTTCGTTAGGTCAAGTTTAGAAAAAATTCGAGAGGTTGACATATTGAGAATAAGATCTTCGCATGATGGAATTGGCTCTGCGTCGACTTTGGTGACATTATTTAACCTGCGATAATCGACACAGAGGCGATTTGTAGAATCCTTTTTCTTCACAAGGACGATAGGAAAAGAGTATTATGACTGCAGCTTTGGGATTATTCCACTCGACTCAAGATTTAAAAGTTCCTTGTCGAGATTTTCCCTGTATCTTAACGGGATGGAATACGGTCGGTATTTGATAGGGGTGTTATCAGTCAGAATGATGGAGTGTTCGATCCTGTCAGTCCTACCTGGAATGTCGGAAAAAATGTCTCTGTATTCAGTTACTAGATCTATTATTTGTCGTCTTTGTTCGTCTGTGAGTTTCGGTTCTATCCGTAGACTATCAATTGTCGCAGTTGTGTCTACGGTCGGGACTGGTAGTTCCATGTCATCGTCATCTAACTGATTAAGTACTGTGGTTGTACTACCTGTGTGTTCTGTTTCCTGGCTAGGTGTATCCGCTGTCGTCGTCTTCCGTCGCCCTAACAAGTGTAGTTGCGTTATGTGCGTCTGTCGTCGGGTTGCTTGGTGTAGGTGCAATGTTTTCGTCTGTCATCGGTTCTTGTCGTGAGAAGTAAGGCTTCAGCATGTTGATATGAAATATCTTTAATTTTTGGTTTATCGATATTTCATAATCGACATCTGATATCTTTCGTACCACTTTGATTGGCCCTTGCCATGAAGTTAATAATAGGTTACGTTTATCTGGTAGTAAAAGTAGCACCTCTTGATTGGGTTCAAGGTGTAAGGTTTTGGCACCCTTATTGGCATAATGGCGGTAGATCTGACCTTTTCTCTCCAAAGATGATTTGGCTATAACGCACGCCTTCACAATTCTATCGCGTGTCTCTGTTACCATCTTGTACGGTGTTACTGGGGTTGGACTATCTACTGTACTAGTGATTAACTGATGGTAAATCGTTAGGGGTCCACGAGGGTCCGCCCCATACACTAATTCAAATGGCGAGAAACCCGTACTTGAGTGCGGAATTTCTCGATAGGCAAACAGCACCGTTGGTAACAGAGAATCCCAATCAGCTGGGTTCTCTGCTGTTACCTTTGCCAGCATGTGTTTTAGGTCCCCGTTAATCTTTTCTATGATTCCATTGCTGGCAGGGTGGTAGGCGGTTGTGAAATGTTGTTTAATTCCTAATAATTTTATAAGTGCTTGCGTAGCAGCCGATATAAACTGGGTTACTCGGTCCGATAAAATGGTTCGAGGAAATCCGAATCGAGAAAATAGATGTAAAAATACACAACTGGTATATAAATAATTTTACCATAAATCGATGTCACACATTCACAATCAATCACTGAAAAGTAAGATGCGTTGTTAATGGTGATTATCAAAATAGTGAAAAAATACTCATCTAATCAGATGAAAATACTGCCCCTCGGGATGTTGCACCAACTGTCTTGCTCACACAGAATCGATCGGGTTGCTCGTACGTTTGATGTACCTGTTTAGTGAAGCAGCACCAATTAGTATTTGTCATGTGTTACACAATATATGGTTGTCATCACTTTAAATATTACAGTTCTTAGATCGGCAAATTACAAATGATGTGAAAATATGAATGATATCAATGATATGAATGGTATGATTGTCTGAATGAATCGTCAAATGAATCGTGAGATGAATCGTCAAATGGATCGTCAATTATCGTCTTGTCTTCACTTTCTATTGTCTCTGACTGAGCTCTGCTGTATGATCTTAGTCTGAACTCTGACTTACTTTTCTTGTACTACACGCATTTGGCAATGTACAAGATTGTGGGTAAATTCAATGAATATTGACATAATGAATATAATACATCGAATCTTCAAATTAATCGTTAAACTGGTGATTTGGATGCATATTTCAAGTTTACACACAATCGCAGTTTAAGTTCTCAAATTTAGATCACATGAAATATCAAATAGAATTTTGGTAGAATTTCACAATTTTATGTGGGAAAATGGTCTTATAAGTGCTTGAAGGTGGTTCAAGCCCCACCTTCTGACACCAAATCGGATCCTGCCTGTCAGCAACTCAGCTTTAACAGGCATACATGGATTCCTCTTTTGTACCACACGAAATAACAACTCGTACGTCGTACAAAAGGACACAATTATGATACAACTTTATTCGGAGCTAGTTTTACATTAGCTCTGCGAGCGGATACCCATATAGATAATATTTATCATGGTATATTATGATGATGTTATGTGAGGAATAATATCGATGGTAATATCTACAGAGGATAGTCTAAGTCATAACTATTGCTACTGTCCTTTGTAAGCAACAAAGTATTCACAGCGAATACATCAGTCCGTCTTCTACGCTGTCCGGTCCCGGTCTGACGATCTTCGTGGCGTGTCGAGCCACGCACAGTAGATCCTTCGTGCGTCAGCGGGTTTTGCGTGCTCGAAGTTCCAGCACGCAGTTAGTGACTGGTCAACTGGTTAGAGTTTCCGTGATGCGGGTTTCCCCACTCTATTCTGGGTAACTCCAGCTCACGTCTTAGGGTGTCCCCTTTTTGGACATGAGTGTGTCCAGATGGAAACTATTCATAGTTCTCACTCGTGCTTCTGTCCCTTCTGTCCCTATTTCCTAGATAGCTATGTTCTCTCTATCCTGTCTAGGTCTCTTTCCATAGTACTCTGCTATATTATCTATTAGCTTAATTGCAGCTCTTTGACAGACACAATTTCACACTCATACTTACACAAAACACTAACACACTGTAACATAGGACAATACTATAGACAGTGGATAGAAATATTGTATAAAAATCCTGAAAGGTACTGGTCAATCATTCACTCACTGGCAGTTTCAGAATCACTAGATCTGTCAGACAAAGGTGTCCACTATCACCAGTCCGATATGTACTCACACTAGAACCACTCTTAGAAGCAATTAGACAGGACACTAACATTAAAGGTACATTTATACAAGGGTCTGGGGAGCGGAAATTAATTGCTTATGCAGATGACATCGCTTTCTTCCCTATAACCAACACTTCCATAACGAACATACTTCACACCTTCAGACAGTTTGGTGAAGAAGAGGGGCCAAAATAAACATGTTGTTTGCGTATCCTTTTACAGGACTTAGCTGTCAACGGCAGCATCTTTCAGCTGTCTGTTGATCTCTTGGCAAGATTACGCTCAGTAGTTTGCCATTGCTTTCTGAGCGGCCGGCTCAGTATCTGCAAGTCACGAGCGGGGGTCGAACCGCCTGAGCTCTCGCTCCGCTGCGAGACTCTGCGTGATAAACGGGATTACAGAGAGAAAGTGTTGTAACCCCACAGCCAGAGAGACCGGCAAAATAAACATACAGAAGTCTAAAATAATGGGTCTGGGGAAGTGGAAGAATAAAGCAGATTTTCCCCCGGATCTAACAGTCACAAATAACATGAAGATTTATGGGATCACATTTCCATCCAATCCCAGAAAAACACACACAGAAACATGGCAATCACTGACAAAACAAATTATAGACATACTACATAGGTTCAAATATAAGACATCAACAATTTTTGTACGAAGCACAATTGTAAAATCTTCATCATTCCTAAAATAATATATTTAGCCACAGTGTTAGACCCCCCCCCCCCCCAAAAAAAAAAAAAAAAAAAAAACAACAACAACAACAACAACAACAACAACAATCACAGTCATAAACAAACACATCAGACAATTCATCTTCAGCAACATAATCCACAATATAAAACACAAGACATTAATACAAGATACGAAACGAGGAGGTGTAGCTTTACAGTACCTAAACACATAAATACAAGCATTAAGAATCAACCACATAGGATGCATCATCAATCATCCAGATCAACACTCGCTAGCATTATACTATATTGCAATTAGATTACATAGACATAAGGAAATAGACAAAACAACACCGCACTATTACGGCACACTACCGCACTTCTACAGAACATATATGCAAGCAATTCAAGGCAATGAACATTTAATACAACAGACAACCAAGCAGATATACAAATATTTAGTGAAACAACAAGCCCCACCACTACATCTGAGAATCAAAAGAGGATACAAATATTATATGAAAGACTATAGCTGCACCTTCACTAACTTACACAACAAACATATCACATCGACATCCAAAGAAGTAACATACAGGCTAATTTATAATATGACCCCCGACAATAGAGAGAGAGAGCAGCACAGACATCCAAGCAAATAGCCCCATGCAAATTATGTAGACACAATATTCAGGAAACAGAGGACCATCTCTTCTATGAATGCCCAACAATCACAGCGACTAAGACTGCACTACAACAGTTAATAGAAACACACACAGACAGGAAAACTGACGCATACAAAGCGATATTCCTAAATACAATACCTACAACCACAAAAGACAAACACACTAAACTTCTCGTAGCACTAGCGGAGTATAGAAACATAATATGGTCGAGTCGAAACTCGGCCACCCACAATCACCACACAATACACCCACACATACTATCACAGATTTTTCAACAGAAAATCGCCCAGCTATTCGCAGATTAAGCAAGCGCCACTCCCATCAAGTTCACACTACATAACATACATGTTAAAACACACACTCTCACATATATTTCTGTACTCCCAATGTGTACCACTAAACCCAACCATTGGGGAACAAAGGCCAAATAACTGAATAAATGTCCCTTCTTTGTTACTGAGTTTATTGGCCCAACCTAGTCAGAACGATGGGAAGGTGCCCTTTGTGAGTCAGTGGTCTTGTCGACCGAGGTTTGACCTTCGCCAGAAGAGCTCAGGTAAACTCTTTGTAGTGATGGAAACTTTACCATCTTGTGTAGTGAACTAAATAAATTCCAATCTGTCTACGCTCTCTCTCTCTCTCTCTCTCTCTCTCTCTCTCTCTCTCTCTCTCTCTCTCTCTCTCCCCTCTCCCACAGCTCTCTCTCTCCTTTTGTTGACCGCTTTCCCGGTCTCAGCCCAGCCCGCCACAAACAAATCCTCCGCACTTGTAACTAAGTGGAATGTTGTGATTCAGCAATACTATGGAACTTGCTTACATGAAACTAAGCTTGCATGAGGTGCCTGCGGTGTGAAAGTTTTAATTAAATGGTTTGGTATGCATGGGAGCAAATGACTACTACACCATGCCAAGAATATAATGTCACATGTGCATGAATGTATACGCTGTATTCGCAATGTAAAAAGACAACATTTTTGTACATAATAAACGGGGGGGGGGGGGGGGAATTATACTTATGTTCCTTGTTTGGAAGCCACAATTTAAAAAGAATGAAAATGTAAAGGTTATTGCCCAAGATCACGGAAATCCTTGTACTATTATCTACAGAAAGCAAGAGATAGATCAAGATAGAATGTGCGTGTGCGCGCGCGCGCGCGCGTGTGTGTGTGTGTGTGAGAGAGAGAGGGAGAGAGAGAGAGAGAGAGAGAGAGAGAGAGAGAGAACAAACGAACGAACGAACGAACAAACAAACTTTAATTTAAAAGGGTAACAAATTGGGCACGCAGGCCCGTCTTACATTCGGCCTTTGCAATCACTCATCTTTCATTCATCAAATGTGCATGTTACATAAACATAGGGGGAAAAAACATTATCAAATGGATTTTATAAGCATAAACAATGCATATTACGCATGATACATTCACATGAGAAAACAAAAAAAAATATATCAAATAAAAGTTCTAAAGATAAACAGTGCATATTGCAATGTTGTGAGACACATCCCCCATCCACCCTCATATCCGGCAGCCACCAACACATCCCCCACCCACCAAACCTTCCTCACCCACCCACACATACCTCCACGCACTCAGAACCAGGCAAACATACATGCCGCCTCCAACCCACTGATCCCCCACCCACACACATTTCCCCACCCACACACACATCCTCACACAGCAACCAAGAAGAAGAAGAAGAAGAAGAAGAAGAAGAAGAAGAAGAAGAAGAAGAAGAAGAAGAAGAAGAAGAAGAAGAAGAAGAAGAAGAAGAAGAAAGAGGAGGAGAAGGGGGAGGAGGAAGAAGAAGAAGAAGAAGAAGAAGAAGAAGAAGAAGAAGAAGAAGAAGAAGAAGAAGAAGAAGAAGAAGAAGAAGAAGAAGAAGAAGAAGAAGAAGAAGAAGAAGAAGAAACCACACACACATACCCCCACCAACCCACACATCCCGCATCTATCCACACACATATCCCACACTCCCACAATTTTCTCTACCCACCCACACACACATCAGCCAACCTACACCCACTCAACCACCCGATATTCGCCATCTCTCAACTACACATCCCCACCTATACACACATCCCCACGCATAAACACATCTCCCCACCTGCCGACACATTTCCCACACCCATAAACATCCAAAAACACACACCTCCCACCCACACACACCGCGCCACCCACATATACCCCACCCAAACACATCCGCCGCTCACACACTTCTTCTCACAACTACACACCTCCCCCACCCATACACTCATCTCTCACACACATCCACCCACTCACGTGCTCATCCATCAACCACTCACATCCACACATCACCCACGCGCCCATCAACACATGCATCTCTCATCTACCCTCCCACCCACACACACCCCAACCACCCAGCCAAACACACATCCCCCATCCTCGCATACATCCTTCAATCACCTGCACATCCCACAACTCCCCCGCCTCTCACACATCTCCCCTCCCACACAAAACTCCACCCATAAACACATCCCCCCACACACACACACATCGTCCACATGCATTCCCCATACACATCCCCGCCCACACATCTCCCCACCCACTCACACATCCTCCACCTACAAACATCCTCACCACCCACAAATACATCCTCCACCCACTCACATTTACCCAATCCACACTCACACACTCCCACCCACACAGACATATCCCATTCACAGACACCCCCACACTCATCCCCCACACCCATTACGCACCCATCCCCAACCCACACAATCTCCTACACACCCATTCACCCACCCAAACACACATTCCCTACCCACACCCCCTCCCAACCCACCAACACCCACATACTTCCAACTATCCTCTCAAATATCCCCCTATACACACATATCCCTCACACACATACATCCACCACCGACTACACATCCCTTCACACATCCACACATCACCCATTAACCCATACACATCCCCCACACACACACATATCCCTCACATACACACCCATACACACATCCTCACATCTAGACACATATATGATGCCTCACATGATCACTGAAACTAATAAGAACAAACTCCCACACTTTACACACAATTGAGACACTGACGATTGTCGTGAGAATTCTCGGAATTGCAAGAAGTGGAGAAAAAATTGTACATATACATTATGTAGCGTAAAAATTAGTGATGCAATTCAACTCTCTCTTTTTTCTCTCTCTCCCTCTCTCTCTTGCTCTCTCTCTCTCTCTCTCTCTCTCTCTCTCTCTCTCTCTCTCTCTCTCTCTCCCACTCACTAACTCTCTCACTCACATCACAGTAATGGTATATTATACATGATAAAATCAAGTGGCATACAAAATAAAATGAGAATAAACCAAAAAAATATATATATATATATATATATATGGAATGGCATGCTACAGGACAATCAAGTGGCATACAAAATGATACCTCGTAATATGAAAGATGAGAATACATAAAAATATGGAATAGCATGTTACATGACATGCGTGGGCTCAACTCTCTCTCTCTCTCTCTCTCTCTCTCTCTCTCTCTCTCTCTCTCTCTCTCTCTCTCTTTACATACACACACTCTCACACTCATTCACTCTCTCTCTCTCTCTCACTCACTAACTCTCTCACTTACTCTACAGTAATTTACATGAATTTATTTTATGCATGTTAAAATCAAGTGCACCAAAATGATAATATGAAAATGAGAATACACAAAACATATGGAACAGCATGTTAGATGACATGCGTGCGCTCAACTCTCTCTCTCTCTCTCTCTCTCTCTCTCTCTCTCTCTCTCTCTCTCTCTCTCTTCTCTTCTCTCTCACACACACATATACACCCATACACACATACAGACATGCACACACATACATCCACACTTTCTCATGCACTCTCTCATTCACCCACACTCTCTATTTTACACACTCACTCGCTCTCACATTCACTCATTCGCGCACATACACGCATACCCACAAATTCTCTCTCACTCACTCACGCTCCCTTACTTACTCACTTACTCGCTGACTCTCTAACTCACACTCACTCACTAACTTTCACACTCTATCACACAGACAGGCAGACACACATCACACCCACTCTCTCAGATTCACTCATTCTCTAACTAAATCTCTCACACATATGTCCACACACACTCACTCACTTTTACACTCACCCAGGCACACGCGCATGCATACTCTCTCACTCTCACTCATATTAATTCTTCCACTCACACTCTTTCTCACTCAGTCTCTCACCCACTGTCTCGTTCACCCACACACAGTGAAGAATGATAGTGGAAAATTGATACCAATAGGTGACTTATGGAGGCATATAGTCGGTATGAAGTAAGTATTGAAAAAGTTTTCGGTTGAATGTGTAGGGACTCATTGGTGGTTTCAGATCTGGTAGAAGGCTATTCCACAAGTGAGCACCAGAATATGCGAAACAAGTTTTGTATAAGTCCAATCTAGGCTTAGGAAGCTGTAATAAATTTAAGCGCTTACTGTTCATTGCATTAGATTGAATTAACGGTAGAAGATACTCTAGGGCAGTGTTTCCCAACGTGGGACCCACGCCCCACAGGGGGGCAATTTGACTGTTAAGTGGGGCAATTCGAAAATGGAAGAAATCGGCTGAATATAACAAAACGGGGAGACTTGAGACTGAAGTTAACTAAATTGGAACCAGACATAAGATCTCTTTGCAGCAAGCATCAAGCGCAAGGATCTCACTAAATTTAAATAATAAATAATTACTAATAATTAAAATAATATAGAAAAATCTTTCATTAAAATTATTTTTTACTTGAATTTCAGTTCTCCATTATATGTTTTGAAAATTTACTTACTGTGTTTGCTCAATAATTACCTAGTGATTTCTTCCTAAAACCTATCATTCAAGTTTCTTTAGTGAACATTTCAATTTTTGAATATTAAAAATAATGTAAATGTAAGGGGGGAGGGCGTGGGGCGGGGGAGGGGGCAATATGAATTTTAGAAAGGCTTAAGTGGGGCATGGCACAAAAAAGGTTGGGAAACACTGCTCTAGGGTATTTTCAGATATAATTTTATTCACTAATTTGGCTTTGTTAAAAAGGAAGCGCTTTCGAAGTTGTAGAAGTCTTAGATGGCTGTATAATTTATTACTTTCTGCGTGCTTTATGCTAGAAACTAGACGTATAGCGCGGTTTTGAAGCGAACACAATCGTTTCATATTAGATTTAGTGCAACCATCCCAAACTGTGGAACAATAATCGAGAGGTGATTGGATATAGGATGCGTAGAATATTTTTCGTGTACTTTCATCCAAAAAGTGCGGAATTTTAGCAAGTTAGTAAACTGTTTGTGCTATTCTCTTGGTAAGGACGTGAACATGAGAGCTCCAGTTTAAATGTCTGTCAATTAAAAGACCTAATGTTTTATGTTCATTTACATTAATTATAGGTAACGTGTCCACGTGGAGCTCGAGCGGTGTCCCAGTTATGGCTAGGATCTGTAGTTTTTGCCTGGTCGTTATTAGCATGGATTTGGTTTTGTCGATGTTAATTAACATGCGATTTTCATTGCTCCATCTACTAAGGTTGTCAAGTTCGTTTTGTAAAGAGCTCTCTAAGTCACAAAGGCTCTCTTGGCTAGTGTAAATAGTGCAGTCGTCCGCAAATAGGTCACACGAAGTATTGAGGTATAAAGGAAGATCGTTAATATACACTGCAAAAAGCAGCGGACCTAGTATTGAGCCCTGAGGCACACCAAAATTAAGTTGTGTGGGTCTTGATAGACAGTTATTGAAGGACACTACTTGTTGATCTGTCAGATAAAAATGACGTAATTAGGTTTACCATATTGGTGCTAGTCTTCATTTGTTTTAATTTTCTAATTAAAATATCATGATCTACCATATCAAAGGCGTTTTTAAAGTCTACAAATACTGCTCCACAGATGTTGCCATTGTTGATACAAAGATGCCAGTTATGGGTCATTTTTGTAAGGGCACTATGGCAAGAATATTTAGGTCGAAACCCAGATTGACTGTCAATTATTAGATCGTTGTTAATTAAATGATGTAGTGTTATTTTATGCATGTGTTTTTCTAATGGCTTTGATAGCGACGATAGTAAGGAAATAGGTCTATAATTACCCAAGACGCTAATATCAGTTGAGCCATTTTTAAGTAGAGGATACACTTTAGTAACTTTAAAGGCAGATGGAAAGTAGTTTTTGGACAGGCACTGAGAGAGAGAGAGAGAGAGAGAGAGAGAGAGAGAGAGAGAGAGAGAGAGAGAGAGAGAGAGAGAGAGAGAGAGAGAGAGAGAGAGAGAGAAATGGACAGTTGTAACATGCATTCCACTTGTGGAGATGGAGAGAGAGAGAGAGAGAGAGAGAGAGAGAGAGAGAGAGAGAGAGAGAGAGAGAGAGAGAGATGGACAGTTGTAACATGCATTCCACTTGTGGAGATGGAAATGAAACGAGGAATGTGTGTTTACATGCACTGTGCCATAAATGTCATTATCATAACTGTATATGCATGTATGTGTTTTATTAACGCATGTGACACATAACACTAACAAACAGCAACGCTCTGTAATATACACAAACAAAGAAACACACATTACACCTTGTAAATATACATTGCTTTGTATGAAATAAACGTTGGAAAAAAAAATTATATGGGGGAGGAATTTATTACTTACGAAATTTACCAATGTAATTATTGCTGTAAAAAATAATTCTTTTAAATAATATAGATTAAAGTAATTGGCGCTTATATCTAATAATTGATGTAACAGTTCTACGGAATAATTCAATTGCTGGTGTCTATCTAATGTTATTGATGTAACAGCTTCAGTTAGAACTTCCGGGGCATGCGCAGAAGCAGAATTAGAAACTGCGAGGTCAAGGGTTACCAACGAATGACAACAGGGACGTTTGGGGACGAAGTCGGTACGTTGAATGTCAAAGAGCGTATTGTTCTGATTGGTCGGACACTTGCTAAGCAACTCAGGTCAGGTGTTTCAGCTCTGGAGAAGGCATCACGTGAAACTGGCCAGTTTGTCAGACACCCAGTCACCAAGTCAAAGGAGTTTGCAGATCTAGTTTACCAACTCACCACAGACTTCAGGAACATGAGTGTTGACAAGGCAAGATCAAGTCTCCAAGCTGTCCAGTCAAAACTGAAGGCAATCATTGATAGAGTGCATTCACCTGAGTGGCTGGCTGTAGACATTGAGATGGAAGGCATTAATTTAGAGGAAGAGGAATTAAACACAACAGAGGCATCTGATGAGGAGGAAGCAGAAGCTGGCAATCACATTTAGGTGGAAAAGATATTTTGTTAACATTTATTATCATCATTATCATTGTTGATTGCTTTAATTGCTCTAAATCAAATTTGTGCAGATAGAGGGAACATGGAATTAATGTTATGCCTTTGCATATTTTGCATCTTGATATACAACAATGCAGCCTGTATAGTATGCTAATACAGTTTTATTGCAGGAGAGTATGCCTCAGTAGTCCTGGATGTGTTCAGACTTTATTTGAACATTTTCAGATGTATCGTGGAGATAGCAAAATTTTTATTGATAACTGATTGCTGTTCGCTTCTACTGCTTTATGAGTCTGGAACTGTTACTATTTATAACAATTACATCCAATTTAGAATGTTGAAGAACAAGGGTAAAACATTTACAATGTAGAATATGCCAAATGAGCACAGGAGTGGCATCAGCAGGAGAGGCAATAAAGCAATAATACAAAACTGTCTCGTCAAAAAGATAACCAGTTTTAGGTGAATGATATAAAGGACTGTGTGAAAGTAGAATCAACACTGTTGAGTACAACACAGTTGAAAGTGAGGAGTTTTTTATGCATCTGATTGCACATTGTGGGTCCATTTTTCAACACAAAGGTCTTAAATGAAATATGCATCTAAATGTGAGATAACGCGCCAGAATAATATTTGTAACTACCATACATAACACCTGGTTGTCTGCCAGTTTACACATGGCAGAACATGTCACTGATAAATTGTTGGCAGTGGTGATGTAAATAAAATGTTCTTGAAGTAGGTCACATCTAGCATTGATACTTATGTACCTTGATTGGTCTGGAACCAGCTAGACTGCATGCAAGTGTTTTTGAAAGGCAATTTTTTTTTTTTTTTTTTTTTGGTGCACTCTATGTTTAGAATGATATTTCTGTATACTATGGTGAATAAAGTATATGGTAACATTAAAAAAAACCTTTATCCGAATGGCAGTTGTTGCATGGTTGTTTTAATTTTTTGACATGCTAGTTAATGTAACATTTTTACGGTTGCATCATGCAGATTTTTGTCAAGACCCTCACTGGCAAAACCATCGCACTTGAGGTTGAGCCTAGTGATACAATTGAAAATGTCAAGGCTAAGATTCAGGACAAAGAAGGCATTCCTCCTGATCAGCAACGGTTGATTTTTTCTGGTAAGCAACTTGAGGATGGGCGCACTCTGTCAGATTATAACATTGAGAAGAAGTCCACCCTTCACCTTGCGCTGAGACTTCGTGGTGGTGGCAAGAAGCGCAAGAAGAAGAATTACACCACACCAAAGAAGGACAAGCACAAGAAGAAGAAGGTCAAGCTTGCCGTACTGAAGTACTACACAGTTGACGGGAATGGTAAGTTCACCCGCCTGCGCCGTGAGTGCCCCCCCAACAAACACTGTGGTGCTGGAGTCTTCATGGCCTCCCATGTTGATAGACAATACTGTGGGAAGTGCTTCCTGACCTACGTCTTCAACAAGCCAGGAGAGGAAGTCGACTCTTAGACCTTCACTTCAGGAAATGCATTAAAAGTGCAGAAATAAATTCGCTTCTCCATATATTTTAGTATTCTTAAATCTTCTGTTTAATATTCTTAAATTAGCTGTTTTCATGTAATATTATTTGAGTGACCTGTTTCAGGTGCTAAAATAGTGAATCGACTTTCTTTTGTGTGTCTTTTCGCTGGATCATCGAGAGAATTTATTGCGATAGCAGAAAGTTTGTGAGCCGTGTTATCGATGGAAGAAAATTCAGTCAAGAATCCGCGTCTACCCTCGGTACTAAACCTAACCAAGTTTCTGAGGTAAGCGTCGGCCTAGATTCTTTTGAGGAAGATGCCATGCACCTACCCAAAACGCCGGTGGTCTCATTGAGAGGCCCAGGAGCGGCCAGATCAACTGCCGAACTGGTGGGATGTGCATTGGTCGGTCCCGGAGGTGTACCGATATACGAACTCGGTGAGCTATATAGGTATGTCCTGTCTATGATATCTCTGTGTCCCCGTCTATGTCCTGTCTCTAATATCTCTATTGTCCTGTAGATGTCCTGTCTTATGACATCTCTGCGCCCTTACCTATTTATGTCCTGTCTATCGTTATCTCTGTAGTCCCTGCCTATGTCCTGACTCTATTCTGTCCCTTGTCCTCTATATGTCCTGTCTCTATTCCCCAACACTCTGACAGACTGGACACAGAACTAACACTGGCTGACATAACACATGCACTCAGCAAAATGAACAAAGACAAGACACCAGGGCCGGACGGTTTAACGATAGAATTTTATCAACACTTCTTGCCTATCTTGGGTGGTCTTCTTCTTAAAGTCTATCAAGACACCTTTGATAAACAACAACTACAAGATAGCTGCAACATGTCTTACATCACACTCATACCCAAAGACAATACAGACAAAACACAGAGGAAAAATTATAGACCAATATCACTACTGAACACAGACTATAAAACACTTACAAAGGCACTGACCCAGAAACTTAGACCCTACATGCCAAAGCTCATACACCCTGACCAACAATGCGGAGTACCAGATAGGAACATACACCAACACACACATTTCATTAGAGACATCATCACATACACACAAGAGAAAGACTGTCAAGCCTCTCTGTTGTCCTTAGACCAGGAGAAGGCCTTTGACAGAATCTCCCATTCCTATCTACACAAGACATTAACACAATGCAACTTAGGAATATACTTTAGGAGGTGGATAGAGATCTTGTACCGGAATCCTGAGAGTAAGGAGCTGGTTAACCACACACTCACTGCGGGGTTCCGGCTCACAAGATCGGTGAGACAAGGATGTCCTCTGTTGCCGCTCCTATATGTATTGGTATTAGAACCACTACTAGAAGCAATCAGACAAGACACCAATATCACAGGCACATTCATACCAGGCGGAGGAGAGCGGAAGTTGTTTGCATACGCAGACGACAACGTTTTTTTCCCCGCCAATATCACTACCAATATCAACATCCATCACAAAGATACTCCATACATTTACACAATTTGGTAAAGGCAGTGGGGCCAAATTAATCATAAACAAATCACACATAATGGGTCTAGGAAAATGGCGGAATAAAGCCGATTTTCCTCCTGACCTAACGGCCACAGACAATACTAAGGTATATGGCATCACATTTTCCAGCAACTCCAGACAGATACACGCACACAAATGGCAAAACCTCACACAAAAAATCATAGACATGCTACATAGATACAAGCACAAGACATCTACAATTTTCGGTAAGAGTATCATTGGCAACACTTTCATTATCCCCAAAATTATATATTTAGTTACATTACTAGACTCTCCAATACAGACAATCACAGACATCAACAAACATATCAGACGTTTCATCTTTGGCAACACAATTTACTGCATACAGCATAGGACACTCATACAGGACAAGAAACAAGTAGGAATAGCACTGCAAGACATATACACAAAGATTCAAGCGCTGAGAATCCAACATATAGGACACATCCTTAGTCACCCAGAACAACACCCACTAGCACTCTACTATATAGAAATGAGATTGCAGCACCTTAGGAGAATACATCTTAACACATCACACTACTTTGGACCTCTACCAGCATTCTATAAGACATGTATACAAGCATTCCGAGGGAGTGAGCACTTACTACACGAGACAACACGCCAAATCTACAAATACCTGGTTAAACAACAAGCACCCCCACTACAAGTTAGAATTAAAAGAGGAAAAACATACTACATACAAGACTACACATGTTCATTTACTAATCTCCACAACCCAAACATAGCTCCCAAGGCGAGGGAAATTACATATCATTTGATCTTTAACAGACAGCTACTACCGAAAAACAAGCAGACACGTCAAAACGAATATCACCATGTCAAATCTGTTGACAAAACATACAAGAAATAGAAGACCACATTTTTACATGCCCAACAGTGCAGACTGCACTAGACACTTTAAGACAACTAATTGAGATATTCATGAAAAAGAAGACAGATATGTACAAGGCAATATTTTTAAACACAATACCAAAGACCACAGAAAAAAATCACATAAGATTGTTGACTGCACTAGCAGAGTACAGGTATGTGGTATGGACCTGTAGAAATGCAGCACCATACACGTTCAGAACATACAACACACATATTGTCAAAGATCTATAAATAGAGTTTACAAAGTTAAGAATATAAGTAATAGAGCTAAGACAGAGACTATTAAAGGACACCAGACAGGAGAGACACCAGCGCTATAAATAGCTTCACAACGGGACACACTTGTGTCAACCAAGAGAGCATTGAGTGCAAGTGAGCGAGGGTTTCCTCAAGACACTAGGAAACTAGCCTCACCGAGCAACCATGGAGTACAGGTTACTCGAGTTAACTGATCAGCGTGCTGGGACACCACGCACGCAAGACTCGTCAGCGCACGGAGGATCCAACATCCGTGTTCGAACACGCAACGAGAAGCGTGGCTCAGACGGCGACTGAGACGACTGGAGAGTAGACGTGTTCCTTATGAATACTATAAGTTTATAGACAATAGTGATTGTTAGGCTTTAGATTCCATTCAGGGATTAATAGTATCATTATCACCTCTTCATTGCATCTGTGTAAGGTACCATGTTGTTTATTGTCAATGAAGTATTCCGCTCGCAGAGCTTGTTTGTAATCAGCTCTAAATAAATTGTACCTTTTGCAAATGACACGAGTTATTATTTCGTGTGGTGCAAAAGTAGAGGAGTCCTGAAATACCTGTCGCAAGCAAGTCGCTGACAGGCAGGACCCCATTTGGTGTCAGAAGTCCCTGAACCAACGTCAACATCACCATTTGGCATTATTTCTGTGTTAAAAATATCTAAAATTAACGTGAATTAATTACCATACAATGTCAGAAATAATTTTGTTTTGTGAATGAACTTTAGTGATTAACACCATTACTACGTGATAATTAATATGTTACCATTTGTAGAGCTTGAACCACAATGAAGAAAGATTAATTTACAAGTTGTGTTATTCTACGGAAATTAATAGGAAATGTGTATGAATTTGTGGTAATGAAAATGTATACAAATATGAATTTAAATTATCAAGCAAACCATCGTGTACATTTCATTTTGTGTGATACAGCCATTAATGTCACCATTCATCACATTCATTCAGATATTTGTGCAGAATAAGTTCTTTTTGCACAAAGAAAATAGATTAGCTACTGAACGGAAGCCGTAGAACGTAGTTATACAAGACAAGATAGAAAGTGAAGACAAGACGACAGTGACTTTCATATGACGAATCATCTTATGAATCATGACGATCATTTATACTATCATAACATTCATTCATTAACATCATTTATCATTATCTAGATCACATTTATGATTCATCAGCCGCATTAAATATAAACATGTATTTCTTCTTCTCTTCTTTTCGTTCATCCGGAGTGTTTTTTCAGATGTCATTGCGGTGTGTCTGTTATGCGCCCTTGGGCCGAAACCCGTAGGCCAACACATCGACTTTAGCGTGCTTTTTTGACCAGGTAGCATACCTGGGAGACTCTCACTTTTGTGGTGCCATCTACAACCATGCTGGCCAAGGTTGAACGGTCGAAGACAACGGTCATCCCTCAAAGGAAGGCAGGGACAGTCCATAGCATTTTCCGCCATCCAAGGTTGCTTCCATAGTTGCAGGGCCGACACATAACGCCCTGGATCTGGGCTCACCGAGGGAAATCGTCACGTCCTGCTCATGGCTGCTTTAAATCCTCACTTCAATATATTGGTCATTTTGTTTTCCCCGGGCCATTCCCGCACAAACCAGACATGTTCGCAGACGGCATCCACTCAGCGAGTTTTCGGACATGTGCTTGTCGTTGCGCCCATCAGAGCTGTTCCAGGCACGACAGACATTCGGAAACTACCTAGTCAGAGCTGTTCCGAACAAGAGCGGCATTCGGAAACTAGGTAGTCAGAGCTGTTCCTAGCACGAGAGACATTCGGGCGAGACATTTCACTCGGACGTAATTGCGTAGTGTCAATTTTTAGTTTGCCACCCGTAGGCCGACACTTCCGACTTCTGGCGGGCATTTTTTAGTGAGGTTAGCCTTCCTCTGGTTTCGAGACACGTCAGACTGTTGTAATGTCACCCACATCTCAGCTGGTCAAGATAGAACGATCAACGATATCGCGGACGGCCCTCAAGGGAAGGCAGGGGCAGACCATGGGCATCATCTCCCTATCCGAGGAGGCTTCCATAATTGCAGAGCCGGCACATATTGCTCTGAGACTGGGCTCACCCAAGGAGTTTCCACGTCCTGCTCATGGCTGCTTTTGTTCCTCACTTCCATGTGTTGAGCATCCCGCTTGCCACTGATCGCTCAAGCACACACCAGGAGCGGTCAGATTGCGGGCGACATCCACTCGGTAAGCTTTTGCTTGTGACTTCAACCCACGCAATAGGTACGCTCGCCGTGCGTTCCATTTTGCGTTGAGACGTTCTTCCACTTATATCTACACTCTCTATGAGTTAGATACAGAGTTTCCGTAACCACGCCCTTCGACTGGGGCACTTTTCTTTCTTTTTTGTACTCGCTCACGAGGTAGGCTACATGTGCTGCCGGCTCATTCTGAAAGAGATTCACCATTCACCAAGAAATTCTGCCTTCGTGCACCTGATTTAAATTTTGACTGCTATCCTCAGTCTATACCTGCAGAGCAGCAGGTTGTGTCTCTCTTAGTCTGGTCCCTATCCCATAAGCTGTCCGATATGTAATTTTTCACCCATCGGCAAGCAAAATGGGGTCGATGGGACACGCAAGCTCCCCCACCACGTCAAGGTGGAGACACATCGGGGGAGTAAACATGTATTTATATCATACGCATGTTTCTAAAGTATTGATGCTCTACTAAACAGAAGCATCCGTTCTGTTGTCAAGTCGATCATTTTTGTGTGTCCGGAAGACAGCGGTGGAACATCCCAAGGGCCGTATTTTCCGACAAATTAGATGAGTATATTTTTGAATTATTTTGATATTCACTATGTTAACCATGCATCTTTATTTTCAGTGAGAACGTAAATAACACATAACTACAAACCATTGTGTAAACTTAGAGTGATATCATTGTGAAATAACATAAAGCCAAATAAAATGGCATCATTAAATGAGTGTATCCAGGCGGGCAAAGAGATAGGCCATACTGGAGAGAAATTAGAGAAATGGGCGGATCAAAGATACAAAGAAGAAATAGCTCGACAGAAAGAAGAAACAGAAAGAAAAACTGCTCTACAGAGAGAGGAAACAGAGAGAAAAGCTGCTCTAGAGAGAGACGAAATAGCATTAGAAAGGTAACATCAAAAAGAGATGAAAGAAGTGGAGTTCCAACTTAAGACTCAGAAAATACCTTTGGATGACTGGGCAATGATCTACATGAGAAATCTCAGTGGGGAGCCATTAAAGGTTATAGAATCAATACCTACAGAACTAAGGAATAATTATCAGTACATCCACGATAGGATTATGCAGCATTTCCTTCTGGATGCCACTGGGTATCAAATTCAGTTTTCCCAAATAAAACCAAAGCCAACTGAAATCTTTCTAGATTACCTCTCTAACGTGCAAAGTACATTTAATAAATGGATTAAGGCGGCAAAAGTGGGCAAAAACTTTGATAAATTACAAGATCTCATTGTCACAAAATAAAACACCGCGTTTGACCAGCTGATTACTATAAGAGGATTTCTGATTAAACGGACTATCTGCAAAGCGACAATTGTTTCAACGAATACAGAGAAAACATTCATGGTTGTGGCTGCACGTGTTCACAAACAGGTCGGGCATAAATAACAGCTGTACTTGTACATCTGGTCAGCAAACATAGGAACATTCGGAAGTGAGATGAATGCATACATCGCTTTGACAGTTTATCAACAGTCAGAGACAACCGGAATTGCCAGCTAGGGACAGGGAACAGTCCGTCTGTCATTTATAGTTTCCGGACATCACGCAGATTGGCAGATTGCTATTGACAACGGTTGTTGGGATCATGCAGTAACTCGCTAGCTTGTTTTGGGAATCTAAACAACTGATGACAACTCTGACATTGATGGGGCCAGGGAAAATAGATTCTTGACAATGGATGATATGCCCAAATAACACCTGCAGGACATCAACCATGTCACGTGACCAATTTTAGGGGTTTGCCAGAAAACCATGATTAGAGAGGACAGTTGAACTCAAACCTTGGATTTTAGCGGACGTGCTTCGGCACTGCGGTTCTGATTGGAATAATGTCTACCGTGTGCTTATTAGTGGATTTAATGGTTCACGTGCCTGTCATGGCAATTTGTAGATGTGATTTGTTAGACTGCAGTGTTGCCTAAGGTAGTATACTATGTAATTAGTCCTAATTAATTTAGGTGGTAGCATGGTGAAAACTAGATAGATTAGTGAAGTGTTGATAGGCTCTACTAGTTGAGAATCGAGTAATGGGGGATAATTGGGATCTTCCAGTGGGTGCTCCCCGTTGGGGGGGGGGGGGGGGGGGGTTCCGCACGCTGTTGGTTTTTTTTTTTTCTTCTTGTCTTGGCCTGATGAAAGCCTATGTGTTCAGTTCATCTGTACCTGACAGAGTTAGGTTCATTGTATTTTGCTGAGCAAGGGCCAATGGCCACGATCATCTAATAGAGATCAGTGACGAAGAGGCTATCACCAGTTGTATGATCTATTTCACAGGTTCCCTCTAGTTGGAAGGAAGAACACGGAACCAAGGAAAAATCCGATCCCGGATAAAGTTTGGCGCAGGAAGATTGGCCCGCAACTTCATCAATGAGTCTATGCTAGAGGAAGATGAGAAACATTGCTCAGGGGAGCTGAATGATAGAAGTATCCTACAGGATAAGTACCGAATGAGTTGTAGGTCATACCAGTCTTTAACACACCAATAGTGATTGAGGTTCACATTGGAGGAAAGATAACATTTAAGTGTAGTGGTTCCACATATCAAGAACATTATTACGTTAAGACAATAACGAGAAAATAAGGAAATCCATAGAACATTTCGCAAGAAGGACAAACGCCATGTTCATGGGACAGTGTTCTATTGTTTTTTTTTTACTGTGCAGGAATTAGGAGACCTCAGTTTTCTACAAACTATTAGGAACAGTTTTGTTAGGAACAAACATTAATAGTGTTCCCGGACTGTAGTTTCGATTGGGACTCAGATTTCATGGTTATCAAGGTTCATGGAAGATAACAAGTCTGGTGGAAAAGAAGCGGCAATTGGTGAGGTCTATTGTACTGACTCGTGTGATGTCGTGTAATCCTTGCCATGATGAGTGGACTCTGATCCTGAACTTAGAAGGCTGACCTATACATTTACATCAGAATACACGACACACATTTTCTTCACAGACACGTCTCATATACGTTACACTTTTCTTTTAATAAATTAACCTTTATTAATTTTTTGGAAGCAAGACTTGTTGAGTATGTTGCGTTGGGGAAGTATGAGAGGGGGCATAGTACGACAGTGAGAGAGTGATAGGAAAAGGTGTCCACGGGCTGATGGAGTGTGTTGGACGGAAGCTGGTGGATTCTCCAGGATATTGATAGGGGAAAAATATTATAATGTGGGTGTTGACTCTCTTCACTCCAGGGACGACACTTTAAAGGAGGACACGACACTCATGGTAATGGATAAGGTGATATTCACAGTCCCTACCCCTTTTGCGAAGTTTCTCCAACAATCAGATATTGAATCCATTGAGCAACTAGAAAAACGGGGGTCAGCATATTTTTCGTCTAATCGTGACATATTTAAGACCACCACACATGATACAGAGATCACTGCTTTTGTTAAGAACGTACCTAGTAGATCTTATAATCAGAAAGAGTATCATAAGAAAGAAAAACCTTACCAGAAGCCACCACAGTGTGGATATTGTAAATTGTTTCATCCTAGCTACTCTATGTGCGACAAGAACCCGGCATATCCCTCATACTTAGAAACAGTAATAAAGAAGCAAGAAAGTAGAAGAAATTCATTTAAACGTGCTGTTAAATGTTACTTTTGTTCCAGCTATGGCCATTATAGTGCCAAATGTATTGGTAGGCAACGAATGAAGGCAAATAATGCTGTGCTCATCGATACGTCATCTGACGATGATAGTGTAATTGACTCTGAACTTGTAAATGTATTACCAGAGAGTGAATGTGAAAGTGTGGCAGTAGTTACTGACATATTAGACTTTAAGAGATGTGACACATGTCACCAGTTTCATTCGGATGGTAAATTGAAATGCGGTCACGTTATACCATTTTCCAACGAAGATGCTAATGCAGCTAGTGCCTCCAGAGGTAAACTGAAGTTCTACGATGCACTGGTCAATGATCAACCATGCCATTGTTTACTCGATAGCGGCAGCACTTTACTTGGTTTAAGAAAAGAGCTTGTCAGACCAGAAGATTACACGGGTGAATTTGTCAAATGCCGTACTTTCTCTGGAACCATTGAGAAATACCCACTGGCAAAAGCGCATATTAATACCCCGTTCCTTACCGGCACATTTACTTGCGCAATCCTGCAAGATCCCTGCACGGATCTGATTTTAGGCTGTTTAGCTTCATTGAAGCAATGTACTGACGACGACATATTAGCCTGGAAACATACAAACATGGCTAATGCTGTAACAAGGTCAGATACTCAAACACACTAAACTGACCTACAAAATGAGATGTTACAGCTATTAACACCCAGCGGTGCCGATAACAACACTACTCGACAAGAATTTATCGAGGCACAACGCACAGATCAAACTATCGCACCTTATTTTAAATTGTTAGGTGAGCGAGCGAAAGTGACTAAAAATGCATCTTGGTATTTTAGAATATACAACGGAATTCTCATGCGTTATTACACAAATAATAACCATGAAATTCAGCAGACGGTGTTACCTGTAACATACCGACAAAATTTGCTAAAGATCGCACATGAGTCACCGTTTGCTGGACATTTGGCCTATGACAAAACCAGAGCCAGAATTTTGTCACACTTCTACTGGCCTAAATTCTGTACTGATATAAAATTTTTCTGTCTTTCATGTACTATTTGTCAACATCTTGTAAGAAAGGGAAAGCATGTGACGGCCGAAGTTCAACGGTCATTATTAGCATCTAGACCATTTGAGTGTGTAGCGGTTGATATTGTTGGACCCCTAAATCAGGTGTCGAGCGAAGGAAACCGATTCATACTTACTCTCGTGGATCTATGTACCAGGTGGATCGAAGCCATTCCACTAAAATACATCACATCCAAAGATGTGGCAAATGTATTTTTGCACTTATTTTGTCGTTTTGGCTTTCCACGAACGATTCTATCAGATCGTGGAACGAAGTTTATTTCGGCTGCTACGCAAGCCTTAACAAAATTGTTAGGGATAGAACAGCATTTATGTACCCCGTACCACCCAATGAGCAACGGGATCATAGAAAAATCTAACGGGGATCTCAAACACATGCTGGCGAAAGTAACAGCAGAAACCCATCTGATTGGGGCACGCTATTGCCAGCAGTGCTATTTGTCCATCGAGAAATTCCGCACTCGAGTACGGGTTTCTCACCTTTTGAATTAGTGTATGGGGCGACCCCTCGAGGACCCCTAACAATTTACCATCAGCTAATTACTAGCTTACCAGAAAATCCAACATCAGTAACACCGTATGAGATGGTAACAGAGACACGCGATAGAATAATGAAAGCGTGTGTTATAGCCAAATCATCTTTGGAGAGGAAAGGACAGATGTACCGCGACTATGCAAATAAGGGTGCTAAAACAATACACCTTGAACCGAATCAGAAGGTTCTGCTTTTACTACCAGATAAACGTAATTTGTTACTAACATCGTGGCAAGGGCCATTCAACGTTGAACGGAAAATATCAGATGTCGATTATGAAATATCGATAAAGGGAAAATTAAAGATATTTCATATCAACATGCTGAAACCATACTTCTCACGATAAGAACTACCGACAGACGAACAAGATGCACCCACACCAAGTAATCGGACGACAGACGTACACAACACAACTACACTAGGTAGGGCGACGCATTACAGCGACATCGCAAACACACTTAGCCAGGTAACAGCACACACAGCTAGTACAACAACAGTACTGAACGAGACAGATGACGACGGAATAGAGTTACCAGTCCCTACAGTAGACACGACTGGGACCATTGAGAGCATACGGTTAGAAAGCAAACTTATAGACGAGCAACGACGACAGATGATAGAATTAGTGACGGAGTACAAACCCATTTTCTCCGACATCCCAGGAAAGACAGTCAGAATAGAGCACTCCATTATTCTGACTGATAACACCCCAATCAAGTGTCGACCTTATTCCATCCCACTAAATTATAGGGCTAATCTCGACAAAGAATTACTATCTCTTGAGTCGAGTGGAATAATTCGGAAATCTCAGTCAGAATATTCTTTCCCTATCGTCCTTGTCGCCAAAAAGGACTCTACAATTCGACTCTGCGTCGATTATCGACGTTTAAATAAAGTGACCAAAATTGATGTTGAACCAATCCCAGCATGCGAGGATTTGATCCTTGATATGTCTACATCTCGCATCTTTTTCAAACTCGACCTCACGAAAGGATATTGGCAGGTTCCGATGCAAGAAAATTCAATTCCTCTAACAGCTTTTTCCACACCTTTAGGTCTCTATGAGTGGCGATTTCTTCCTTTTGGCCTTCGTAATGCTCCAGCGACTTTTGTCCGTCTAACTAGGGATCTTCTTCACGGGGTAACTAATACTTCTACATACATAGATGACATATGTATTAATACTGTAGACTGGACATCACACCTACAGAAACTACGACATGTCTTCGATAGGTTACGATTATTCGGGCTTACAGTCAAGCCCACTAAAGTAGAGTTGGGCTTGGAAGAAATTGACTTCCTAGGCCATACCATCTGCAGGGGCCAACTCAGAATAGCTGAAAAGATTGTGACCAAGATTCTCAATTTGACTATGCCAACGACCAAGAAACAGGTCGCTATGTTAACCATGCATCTTTATTTTCAGTGAGAACGTAAATAACACATAACTACAAACCATTGCGTAAACTTAGAGTGATATCATTGTGAAATAACATAAAGCCAAAAAATGGCATCATTAAATGAGTGTATCCAGGCGGGCAAAGAGATAGGCCATACTGGAGAGAAATTAGAGAAATGGGCGGATCAAAGATACAAAGAAGAAATAGCTCAACAGAAAGAAGAAACAGAAAGAAAAACTGCTCTACAGAGAGAGGAAACAGAGAGAAAAGCTGCTCTAGAGAGAGACGAAAGAGCATTAGAAAGGCAACATCAAAAAGAGATGAAAGAAGTGGAGGAAGCCACCAAACAAAAACAGCTAGATTTAGATCATGCCACTAAACAGAAGCAGATACAGGTAGATTCAGAAACTAAATTAAAGATGAAAGAAATGGAGATAGATTCAAACATACAGATAGCCTCTAGTAAACAAAAGAGCCAGGAAGAACAAAATAAGTTTAGTAAATATAAAGGCCTGATCAAACCATATAGCGTAGGCGATTCAATCTCAGCTTGGACTGATAATATAGAGTTCCAACTTAAGACTCAGAAAATACCTTTGGATGACTGGGCAATTATCTACATGAGAAATCTCAGTGGGGAGCCATTAAAGGTTATAGAATCAATACCTACAGAACTAAAGAATAATTATCAGTACATCCACGATAGGATTATGCAGCATTTCCTTCTGGATGCCACTGGGTATCAAATTCAGTTTTCCCAAATAAAACCAAAGCCAACTGACACCTTTCTAGATTACCTCTCTAACGTGCAAAGTACATTTAATAAATGGATTAAGGCGGCAAAAGTGGGCAAAAACTTTGATAAATTACAAGATCTCATTGTCACAAAATAAAACACCGCGTTTGACCAGCTGATTACTATAAGAGGATTTCTGATTAAATGGACTATCTGCAAAGCGACAATTGTTTCAACGAATACAGAGAAAACATTCATGGTTGTGGCTGCACGTGTTCACAAACAGGTCGGGCATAAATAACAGCTGTACTTGTACATCTGGTCAGCAAACATAGGAACATTCGGAAGTGAGATGAATGCATACATCGCTTTGACAGTTTATCAACAGTCAGAGACAACCGGAATTGCCAGCTAGGGACAGGAAACAGTCCGTCTGTCATTTATAGTTTCCGGACATCACGCAGATTGGCAGATTGCTATTGACAACGGTTGTTGGGATCATGCAGTAACTCGCTAGCTTGTTTTGGGAATCTAAATAACTGATGACAACTCTGACATTGATGGGGCCAGGGAAAATAGATTCTTGACAATGGATGATATGCCCAAATAACACCTGCAGGACATCAACCATGTCACGTGACCAATTTTAGGGGTTTGCCAGAAAACCATGATTAGAGAGGACAGTTGAACTCAAACCTTGGATTTTAGCGGACGTGATTCGGCACTGCGGTTCTGATTGAAATAATGTCTACCGTGTGCCTATTAGTGGATTTAATGGTTCACGTGCCTGTCATGGCAATTTGTAGATGTGATTTGTTAGACTGCAGTGTTGCCTAAGGTAGTATACTATGTAATTAGTCCTAATTAATTTAGGCGGTAGCATGGTGAAAACTAGATAGATTAGTGAAGTGTTGATAGGCTCTACTAGTTGAGAATTGAGTAATGGGGGATAATTGGGATCTTCCAGTGGGTGCTCCCCGTTGGGGGGGGGGGGGGATTCCGCACGCTGTTGGTTGTTTTTTTTTTTCTTCTTGTCTTGGCCTGATGAAAGCCTATGTGTTCAGTTCATCTGTACCTGACAGAGTTAGGTTCATTGTATTTTGCTGAGCAAGGGCCAATGGCCACGATCATCTAATAGAGATCAGTGACGAAGAGGCTATCACCAGTTGTATGATCTATTTCACAGGTTCCCTCTAGTTGGAAGGAAGGACACGGAACCAAGGAAAAATCCGATCCCGGATAAAGTTTGGCGCAGGAAGATTGGCCGGCAAATTCATCAATGAGCCTATGCTAGAGGAAGATGAGAAACATTGCTCAGGGGAGCTGAATGATAGAAGTATCCTACAGGATAAGTACCGAATGAGTTGTAGGTCATACCAGTCTTTAACACACCAATAGTGATTGAGGTTCACATTGGAGGAAAGATAACATTTAAGTGTAGTGGTTCCACATATCAAGAACATTATTACGTTAAGACAACAACGAGAAAATAAGGAAATCCATAGAACATTTCGCAAGAAGGACAAACGCCATGTTCATGGGACAGTGTTCTATTGTTTTTTTTTACTGTGCAGGAATTAGGAGATCTCAGTTTTCTACAAACTATTAGGAACAGTTTTGTTAGGAACAAACATTAATAGTGTTCCCGGACTGTAGTTTCGATTGGGACTCAGATTTCATGGTTATCAAGGTTCATGGAAGATAACAAGTCTGGCGGAAAAGAAGCGGCAATTGGTGAGGTCTATTGTACTGACTAGATGATGTCGTGTAATCCTTGCCATGATGAGTGGACTGTGATCCTGAACTTAGAAGGCTGACCTATACATTTACATCAGAATACACGACACACATTTTCTTCACAGACACGTCTCATATACGTTACACTTTTCTTTTAATAAATTAACCTTTATTAATTTTTTGGAAGCAAGAGTTGTTGAGTATGTTGCGTTGGGGAAGTATGAGAGGGGGCATAGTACGACAGTGAGAGAGTGATAGGAAAAGGTGTCCACGGGCTGATGGAGTGTGTTGGACGGAAGCTGGTAGATTCTCCAGGATATTGATAGGGGAAAAATATTATAATGTGGGTGTTGACTCTCTTCACTCCAGGGACGACACTTTAAAGGAGGACACGACACTCATGGTAATGGATAAGGTGATATCCACAGTCCCTACCCCTTTTGCGAAGTTTCTCCAACAATCAGATATCGAATCCATTGAGCAACTAGAAAAACGGGGGTCAGCATATTTTTCGTCTAATCGTGACATATTTAAGACCACCACACATGATACAGAGATCACTGCTTTTGTTAAGTACCTAGTAGATCTTATAATCAGAAAGAGAATCATAAGAAAGACAAACCTTACCAGAAGCCACCACAGTGTGGATATTGTAAATTGTTTCATCCTAGCTACTCTATGTGCGACAAGAACCCGGCATATCCCTCATACTTAGAAACAGTAATAAAGAAGCAAGAAAGTAGAAGAAATTCATTTAAACGTGCTGTTAAATGTTACTTTTGTTCCAGCTATGGCCATTATAGTGCCAAATGTATTGGTAGGCAACGAATGAAGGCAAATAATTCTGTGCTCATCGATACGTCATCTGACGATGATAGTGTAATTGACTCTGAACTTGTAAATGTATTACCAGAGAGTGAATGTGAAAGTGTGGCAGTAGTTACTGACATATTAGACTTTAAGAGATGTGACACATGTCACCAGTTTCATTCGGATGGTAAATTGAAATGCGGTCACGTTATACCATTTTCCAACGAAGATGCTAATGCAGCTAGTGCCTCCAGAGGTAAACTGAAGTTCTACGATGCACTGGTCAATGATCAACCATGCCATTGTTTACTCGATAGCGGCAGCACTTTACCTGGTTTAAGAAAAGAGCTTGTCAGACCAGAAGATTACACGGGTGAATTTGTCAAATGCCGTACTTTCTCTAGAACCATTGAGAAATACCCACTGGCAAAAGCGCATATTAATACCCCGTTCCTTACCGGCACATTTACTTGCGCAATCCTGCAAGATCCCTGCACGGATCTGATTTTAGGCTGTTTAGCTTCATTGAAGCAATGTACTGACGACGACATATTAGCCTGGAAACATACAAACATGGCTAATGCTGTAACAAGGTCAGATACTCAAACACACTATACTGACCTACAAAATGAGATGTTACAGCTATTAACACCCAGCGGTGCCGATAACAACACTACTCGACAAGAATTTATCGAGGCACAACGCACAGATCAAACTATCGCACCTTATTTTAAATTGTTAGGTGAGCGAGCGAAAGTGACTAAAAATGCATCTTGGTATTTTAGAATATACAACGGAATTCTCATGCGTTATTACACAAATAATAACCATGAAATTCAGCAGACGATGTTACCTGTAACATACCGACAAAATGTGCTAAATATCGCACATGAGTCACCGTTTGCTGGACATTTGGCCTATGACAAAACCAGAGCCAGAATTTTGTCACACTTCTACTGGCCTAAATTCCATACTGATATAAAAATTTTCTGTCTTTCATGTACTATTTGTCAACATCTTGTAAGAAAGGGAAAGCATGTGACGGCCGAAGTTCAACGGTCATTGTTAGCATCTAGACCATTTGAGTGTGTAGCAGTTGATATTGTTGGACCCCTAAATCAGGTGTCAAGCAAAGGAAACCGATTCATACTTACTCTCGTGGATCTATGTACCAGGTGGATCGAAGCCATTCCACTAACATACATCACATCCAAAGATGTGGCAAATGTATTTTCGCACTTATTTTGTCGTTTTGGCTTTCCACGAACGATTCTATCAGATCGTGGAACGCAGTTTATTTCGGCTGCTACGCAAGCCTTAACAAAATTGTTAGGGATAGAACAGCATTTATGTACCCCGTACCACCCAATGAGCAACGGGATCATAGAAAAAATTAACGGGGATCTCAAACACATGCTGGCGAAAGTAACAGCAGAAAACCCATCTGATTGGGACACGCTATTGCCAGCAGTGCTATTTGTCCATCGAGAAATTCCGCACTCGAGTACGGGTTTCTCACCTTTTGAATTAGTGTATGGGGCGAACCCTCGAGGACCCCTAACAATTTACCATCAGCTAATTACTAGCTTACCAGAAAATCCAACATCAGTAACACCGTATGAGATGGTAACAGAGACACGCGGTAGAATAATGAAAGCGTGTGTAATAGCCAAATCATCTTTGGAGAGGAAAGGACAGATGTACCGCGACTATGCAAATAAGGGTGCTAAAACAATACACCTTGAACCGAATCAGAAGGTTCTGCTTTTACTACCAGATAAACGTAATTTGTTACTAACATCGTGGCAAGGGCCATTCAACGTTGAACGGAAAATATCAGATGTCGATTATGAAATATCGATAAAGGGAAAATTAAAGATATTTCATATCAACATGCTGAAACCATACTTCTCACGACAAGAACTACCGACAGACGAACAAGATGCACCCACACCAAGTAATCGGACGACAGACGTACACAACACAACTACACTAGGTAGGGCGACGCATTACAGCGACATCGCAAACACACTTAGCCAGGTAACAGCACACACAGCTAGTACAACAACAGTACTAAACGAGACAGATGACGACGGAATAGAGTTACCAGTCCCTACAGTAGACACGACTGGGACCATTGAGAGCATACGGTTAGAAAGCAAACTTATAGACGAGCAACGACGACAGATGATAGAATTAGTGACGGAGTACAAAGACATTTTCTCCGACATCCCAGGAAAGACAGACAGAATAGAGCACTCCATTATTCTGACTGATAACACCCCAATCAAGTGTCGACCTTATTCCATCCCACTAAATTATAGGGCTAATCTCGACAAAGAATTACTATCTCTTGAGTCGAGTGGAATAATTCGGAAATCTCAGTCAGAATATTCTTTCCCTATCGTCCTTGTCGCCAAAAAGGACTCTACAATTCGACTCTGCGTCGATTATCGACGTTTAAATAAAGTGACCAAAATTGATGCTGAACCAATCCCAGCATGCGAGGATTTGATCCTTGATATGTCTACATCTCGCATCTTTTCCAAACTCGACCTCACGAAAGGATATTGGGAGGTTCCGATGCAAGAAAATTCAATTCCTCTAACAGCTTTCCCCACACCTTTAGGTCTCTATGAGTGGCGATTTCTTCCTTTTGGCCTT
Source organism: Cepaea hortensis (assembly GCA_963921405.1). NCBI lineage: Eukaryota > Metazoa > Mollusca > Gastropoda > Stylommatophora > Helicidae > Cepaea > Cepaea hortensis. Next base: position 51,916,646 of record OY992889.1, on the reverse strand, counting down.
CGTAATACTCCAGCGACTTTTGTCCGTCTAACTAGGGATCTTCTTCACGGGGTAACTAATACTTCTACATACATAGATGACATATGTATTAATACTGTAGACTGGACATCACACCTACAGAAACTACGACATGTCTTCGATAGGTTGCGATTATTCGGGCTTACAGTCAAGCCCACTAAAGTAGAGTTGGGCATGGAAGAAATTGACTTCCTAGGCCATACCATCTGCAGGGGCTAACTCAGAACAGATGAAAAGATTGTGACCAAGATTCTCAATTTGACTATGCCAACGACCAAGAAACAGGTCCGAAGTCTACTTAGTCTTGTGAATTATTATAGTAAATTTATTCGCAATCTGGCTGAAATCGCCACTGTCTTTTCCAATATTTTGAAAGCTTCGGCAACATTGGATACTCAAGATGCACGGTTAATTAGTGCATTATCAAAATTGAAATATTTATTCAGCGTTCCACCTATTTTGCGTTTGCCTAATCAAAATCTTATTTACTTTTTACGTACAGACGCAAGTGCTATTTCCATATCGGGAGTCCTATGCCAATTTTACGAAGGGAAGTTCCACCCAGTAATGTACGTAAGTCGTAAGATCAGCCCAGCTGAATCAAGACACTCAGCATCAGAATTGGAGGGCCTCAGCTTAATCTATTGTGTTAGAAAACTTCATAGGTTTCTGGCAGGAGCACAGTTTGTGATCCAGACCGACAATTCTCCGCTTTCTGTGATGCAGTCTGGCATTCCCCATAACAATAGGGTCTACAGATGGGCCTTGATACTGCAGAACTATGCCTTTACCATCCAGCATTTAAAGGGGAGTTTGAACTCTTTGGCAGACACTTTGAGTCGACCGTCAAACATTGAAATACCTGAGGTACAGGAAGAGATCGACCAGAGATCACCAGAAACAGTGACACTGTAATTGCTAATTAGATCAGTGCCGTATGTGGTGAAAAAGTTACACTGTAAGTGCGTTATCATCGCCAAGCGTGTAAACTGTGTAAGAGTAACATTTGTAACATTGCCATTATGAGTGAAACGAACAGACGCATAAGTAGTATGTCTACATCGCTAACACATATATAAGCCATATTTACATTGAAGTGTTAGATGTGAACCTACAGGGTTTAGTAGGGAACGATATATATAAACACTATCCAGGAAGGAGAGCATATAAGACTATGGCTAAATGAACTATGTTATGAAAATAGCCTACAAAGAACAGTGCTCCATCATCACACCCGAAAGGACGACATTAGTTAGTGTAATTATATATAAACGTAATTGTGATATGTATATAACATTGTTTTATAAACAGTATGCATAACTTCATTTTTGTATTAATAATTGAATTGCAAAATGTTCAAGGGCATATATAACGTTATTTATGTCATTTGATAGAATAAGTCACCTACATTTAGTTAAGAAACCATTTAAGTTAACACCTATATTAGAAATGCAATTATTAGATATTACTTTAATTTATTACCGCGCAAACATAATCATTTATAAATTCTTTTATTTAAAATATCATTTCTAAACTAACCCAACCATTTAGGAATTAACATCATTTCATGTACCAATAACACGTGAAGGTAACTAACCCATTTTGCTTAAATGTAATTAATTAAGTTAGATTATTTCCCTTAGGATAAATTTAGAACAGCACACCAAATTACATTAGTTAGTATTACAGGATCGGTAACAAACCATCCTCACAAACTTGTATATTTTGTATAGGCAGGGCCCCATTTGCATAGGCATGACACGTGCAAATGAACGGCACAGTCATTTGGCGTGAAAACTTGTACAATGCAGCCAATCGTTTAGTGTAAATATGTAATGTTCATTTACTCGATATTATGAACCATATTTTAATGACGAATGAGTGTTTTAACATAACGATGGTATGAAAGTGAACGGAAGATGTGTAAATGAGAGGAGAGAATGAATACAATAGTAAACATTGAAAGAGAGAGAAAGGGAGAGAGAGAGAGGTAGCGGCAAAAAAATTTTTCTCACCGCTTAAAACGTCTTGTTGTGACTTGTCTGTGTCAATCTGTGTAACCAATGTGTTGTCAAGTTTAAGTGTGTTACTGCAATACTTTAGTAGTATTAAATAGAGAAAATACTTTGAGCATCTTGAAAAGGAATTATGGACATAAATAAGAATAACAGACATTTGTAGCCACAATAAACCGATTTACGGCGCTCGAAGGAATACACACATGTAGAATAGAAACGCATACACATGTTAGCAAATTAAGTACATTGTAGTTTATTAGAAAACACACAAACAAACAGGAAAACGAACACATAAAAGTTGCATACACCATTTATTTCAAAGAACAGTAACTCGAATCAGGGGACACAATAACTTCTTAAAAACCTTAATGTAACATTGAAAATATTTTTTCACAAGCGGAAGCTAGAAGGTGAAGAGTAGAACTTGATGTATACGAGTTGGGGTTGATATTATTGGGAACATGAACATTTAATGCTCATGTGTTGTACTCATAACAGAGTCAACTTGTATTGGGTTGTCATTTTGGGCAATATGAGGACAGGTCAAAAGACATAAGTCAACGGACGGAAGTCAGAAGACATAGGGTCATAAAACGGAAGTCAGGACATAAGTCATAAGACAACGGTTCCGGATCAAAACAATTCCCAAGAAGATCTATAGCCAACTGTACTGATACGATGGGCTACTCAATTAGCCGAGTGAATTAATAGAACAGTGTGAATAAGGAAAGAAGAGAGTTTGTTCTATCCCCAGAAGAGAGATTTACAACTTATAAGATCTTTGACAAAATTGGACAGCCAATTTTTTTGTATGACCATACAACGTGTTACAAGCAATGAATTAAAAGGTTGCAACACTCCACGGAGAGGAGAGGAGCCTGTCAAAGATCTATAAATAGAGTTTACAGAGCTAAGAATATAAGTAATAGAGCTAAGACAGAGACTATTAAAGGACACCAGACAGGAGAGACACCAGCGCTATACATAGCTTCACAACGGGACACACTTGTGTCAACCAAGAGAGCATTGAGTGCAAGTGAGCGAGGGTTTCCTCAAGACACTAGGAAACTAGCCTCACCGAGCAACCATGGAGTACAGGTTACTCGAGTTAACTGATCAGCGTGCTGGGACACCACGCACGCAAGACTCGTCAGCGCACGGAGGATCCAACATCCGTGTTCGAACACGCAACGAGAAGCGTGGCTCAGACGGCGACTGAGACGACTGGAGAGTAGACGTGTTCCTTATGAATACTATAAGTTTATAGACAATAGTGATTGTTAGGCTTTAGATTCCATTCAGGGATTAATAGTATCATTATCACCTCTTCATTGCATCTGTGTAAGGTACCATGTTGTTTATTGTCAATGAAGTATTCCGCTCGCAGAGCTTGTTTGTAATCAGCTCTAAATAAATTGTACCTTTTGCAAATGACACGAGTTATTATTTCGTGTGGTGCAAAAGTAGAGGAGTCCTGAAATACCTGTCGCAAGCAAGTCGCTGACACATATAATACAGCACATAGTCCAAAACATAATCACACAAATATTCAAAAACACTTAGACAAAAGGGAATATACACATTTCAAATTTGTCTGTGGGATTTGGATAAGGTATACAAACATAGAGATACATCTCTATATGTATTGGTTCATGCATGCATAGATATGTCTGTACATATACGTATAAGTTGGTGTGTGTGTGTGTGTGTGTGTGTGTGTGTGTGTATGTGTGTGGGTGGGTGGGTGGAAATATACACATAAATGTGTGTGTATATTTGGTATGTATATATCTCTGTCGGTAGTGTCTGTGGTGATGTATGTTTGACCCCATAGTCATGCGTGGATAAACGTATAGTTTTCATAAATAGCGTGACCGAAAAGTGATTTTGTTTCCGTGGAAACCTTTTTTAAAAACCCCTTACCCCACTCCAAACGCCAAGAACCAACAAAATTTCAATCCTTGGAATCACCTTGGGCCACGGCAGCTTTCCGGTCTTAAATTTCTTATTCCGCTAACTCAGAATACATTCTTTGTGATTCATTGTGTGACACCCTCCCCCCTCTGCTATCTTGTTCCTCTCTCTCTCTCTCTCTCTCTCTCTCTGTCTCTCTCTCGCTCTCGCTCGCTCTCTCTCTCTCTCTCTCTCTCTCTCTCTCTCTCTCTCTCTGCCACACACAAGCACATATATTCTATGGGAATCAGTGTTCGTTGTTAATCGAAGTTTTGACCCTTGCTTAGCCGATACAGGTAAATCCTTTGTACTGACCTTCTCCCGGCCCAGTGAACGGAAAAATAAATCCTTCGTACCTGTAAAAGACAAAGTGTGAAGGGTTGTCTATTAAATGGTTTGGGTTGAATGGGAACAAATGATTACTCAACCACCACATGTAGGTGGTTACACCATGCCAAGACTATAATGCTGTTACACTTGCATAAAATGAATATGCTTTATTTGTTAATGTAAAAAGACATTGTTTTGTATAAAATAAATGTTTTTGTATATATTAACAAAATTTAAAAAAAAAAAACTAAAGAGGTGATACAAGAGTTGGCCGCGTCAGTCAACGTCAGGTTTTCCAGCGGTTTGTTTTGCTTCACAGGCAGCGATAACCACACCAAAATTTCATTCAATGTTGTGAGTCTGAAAGAGAACACATGGTGTGTGGAAGGACAATATTAAGTTAATTTTTGTTTGTTCATATTTTGTGCATACTATGTAAATATATTTTGTAACTTGATGTTGAAACGCATTGCACACCGACTCGACAAACAAACGCCCTGTTAAACAGACTACACAAATACCATACACGCAGCACGCCTGTTAAAATACTAATAATACAAATGCAGAAGGTTTAACACTCAATAAAAAAAGTAGCATTACCAAATACTGCCTTTGGTCTATCCAAATGCCTCCCTTGATCATCCCTAACACCATTTCGATGTGAATTTCGATGGCCCTCCTCTGGGGGAAATGGCTAATATCCGGCGTAGGGGCCCATTCCCTCGCGCCCCTCACATCGGCTGCCTACCCTGTACACACACAGACACACACTGGGACTCGAACCCGGATGCCTGTCGCGTATTTGGTCTACTTAACTATATAAGTATTCCACATACCCGGGCCTTGCCTTGCTGTCTTCATGCGGTCGCGGGACGGACCGGGGGAAGCGGATGCGGCCGGCGGAAGCACCTGTGGGTGGGGCAGTCGGTGGGGACACACACACCATGGACCGGAAGTAGCAGCCGGAAGGACCCAAGAAAATACCCGCCAATTTTTCAAAAATGTGGTCCGACATGGATCCGGTTTTTGACGTCATCACGGTGGATCATGACTTTTTATATAGTAAATACTACGTCATCAGACGGATCTGGATCCAGATTTTCTGCTTCCATTACCTCCTAGGTTACTACTCTCATAACACAGACAAAACACGATAGGGCCATCACAACACAGACAAAACACGATGGGGGTCATCACAACACAGACAAAACATGATGGGGCCATCACAACACAGACAAACTCTGATGGCGCCATCACAACACAGACAAACTGTGATGTGCCGTCACATCACAGACACAAAGCAGAAAATTACTTCAGAACAATTTTTATATAAATTTCTAAACATTGTATTTTATTATAATTTGTCATTGCTTTCTGATCGGCCGACGCCTAATACTATCGAAATCAGCGCAAAGCGGACTGCTTCGAATTCACCTGCGGTTTATTTGGAACCCTCGACTCGTAATATCGGAGAATTGAGAAACTTCGCGTCTCGCTCTCCACTCAGCCATACCACCGTTTGGATGTCAGGGGCGTACATCGTGTGTGCTTGTGTGAGCAGTTTTCTAGAGAAGCTACAAGGATGAGGATGTGTTTGTGTGGGTAGGTTGTCCATTTTGTGAAATAGATGCTCTAGACCAGGGGTGGGCAAACTACGGCCCGCGTGCCGCATGCGGCCCGGCAACTGATTTTATGCGGCCCGCGAGGGCATTTAGAAATTAAACTTTTTACTTCGTTTTTAAGTTATTTTGTTGGATTTTACAGAATTTCATGTACCATTATGAATGTTTTAACATTTTTGATAACATTTCTTTCTAATTATCTATTTTTTAAACAGTCTTTGACCTTCGTAATGTAATGCTTCTTCTTCTTTCGTTCGCCTTAAATATATCTATAACTGCAATGTTGCCACTTGTATGAATTTAACTGTCCTTTTTAGTTCACTCAGCAGGACATAGAGTTTATCTTCCACTGTCGTCTCTCTAGACCAGAAGGTTTGCCTAGACATGTTGTAATTTGGGCAATCTTTGAGTATGTGCTCTGCTGTCTGCGACGCCAATCCACATGTGCACATGGCTGATTCACCAATCTTGAATCTTGTATACATGTGGTTGCGTAATCTCTTGTGTCCTGTTCTGAGGCGCAGAATAATGACTTGTTCTGGTCTTTCCATAACGTTGTAGTCGTCTTGAGCAGGTTTTGGTGGCCTTCTGACTGATTGTTCTTCTTTTGCCCCTTCCTTAGCCAATCGATCAGTTCTGTCGCTTCCGGGTACTCCACAGTGGGATGGTATCAACTGTATGGTGACCTTATGCTGACTGCTAAGTTCAGAAAGTAGTGTCCTTAGTACTGGCAATTTCCCAGACATCATTTCGTTTTCGTTGAGGTGAGTTTCTTGCAAGCAACATACGCTTACCTTTCATTGGTCCAAGATGTTTTCTTGTTCTATGTCTTTTTTTTATTGGTTGCTGACTCCCTCCGCATTCCAGTGCATTAGTTTTAGTCTTTGTTTGGTATGGCCAGACGCTCTATTATCAGGATATATGGGAAGGACCTCCAGTAGCTGTGGTTGGACCCTTTAGAGGCATAGGGCCCGGCACTGCACTTGCCTGGGGGTCCAAAGCAGGGCGAGCACCATGACATTTAGCAGTAGTCGACATATTTCATTACGCGTGATTGCGTGGCATCCTGATTTCTGTGGTGCGCCACGTGGCTGGTTGCCTCCGTCTTCAGCACCTTTCCTTTACTAGAGCAGACTGTGGTCTTACTCGAGTTTAGGTGTGAATGCACGCATACACAAGTCTGCGCATGCATGTAACACATCTAGAGCGTTCTGGTTATTTCTCTGCCCCAGTGACTCGCCGCCGCCCCTTCTCCTGTTAGTTAAAACAGTTCCGCCACGAGAAGGCCAGGAGTTGGACTTTTGCTGCAGAGGTGATGAATAAACGAGCCATTGGGGTATTTATGCAAGGTTGGGCGCTCACCCCAATCCCGCCCCCGGCTTCATACAGCAACATTTGGAACCATATATTGCTAAAATGCGAATTTATCGATTTTCATACAGAGAAATATTTATCGATATGTACAAATTTAATAAGGATGATTTTATGTAAAACATATATGTCTCCGGTGAATAAAATGATTTTGCAAGAAAATATTAAATCTAAAGTTTTTTATTTTTATTTTTGCTGTTATAAATTATTTTCACATTTACAATGTTCAAATTAATTTGTTTGTTGTAGTCTTGATATATTTCTTAAATGTATTCTAAGTTTACTACTTCTTTTCCGAATATTTTATTTTCCCACACAGCCGGAAATAGGTTTTGTTTCATTTCCGTTTTAAAGTTTTGATGAATTCTAACTGTTCGAATTTTATTAAAACAATGAGTGACAATAACAAACGTAAGATTGAAGATGAATGCCGTGTTTTTAATGATGATTGATTGATTGATTGATTTAGGAACCAACATCACAGCATTCGGGGCATTCCCATAAGCGCTCCGTCCCATCCTCAGCAGCCAGCTAAGAGTTCCAACACCAATAGTACCAGTAGAAATCTGATTATATCTCCGTCTCGCATTTCTCATGGGCGTCGAGCGTCGGCCAGATCCCCTCGTCACTCCTCGCTGTCGCATTCTTGCCAGACCATGGTGATCCATTTGCTTCTCCGAGGTGTACACGTGCTCTCACAAGGCCGCAACCACGTCTGTCTTGTCATGCATCAATACTCCACTAAGCCTTGCAGAGCCAGCCAATCTGTCCACCTGTTCATTCCCCAGCACACCAGCATGCCCCGGTGAAAAGATCCAGACGATGCTTGCCACCCGTGACTTCCGAAGCGAAGCAAGCCACTCTGCATGTAGCTTGCCTGTCCTCACCCTACTCAGCATGCTTTCTGAGTCAGTTACAATCACGATGTGTGTGTGTGTGTGTGTGTGTGTGTGTGTGTGTGTGTGTGTGTGTGTGTCGTATTCTCCATCCAGCGGAAAGCTGCACTGACTGCCTCCACCTCCATTCTTAAGCTAGATGTTGTGGTATCATATGCCAGGCTCTCCTGCACCAAACGACGACCATTAGCCTTTGCCACGAACCCCTAGGCACTTCTCCTACATCTCAACACCGAAACATCTGTGTAGCTAATCACATCACCCGGGCGAGCATTATCATGAATTAGTTGCTGAATTTACACTTCCGTGGCCCCTGCTGGCCATTCCCTGCACTCCCGGCTCAATGTGATTATAACTCTGCACAAGTCTGACTGCTCCGCTGGCACTTTGACCCACTCCTCTCTTCGCCTAATATTCTCCAATATGCACACGTGTCTGATCGTATCCTCCGCCTGAGCCATTCATGATTTCCCTCTTATCAGTCGCTGACCCTTAACTGCGTCCAGCGCCTCATACAACGGGTGATCTGTGTCAGCAGCTACTCTGAGGTATGCCTTCGCCTGCATCACCTTGAACCTACCAGCAACAGTCGGCAAACCAAGGATGTAACGCATACACAGCACTGGGATGTCTCTGTGCATCCCAGAATGACCCGCATAGCCTGGTTCTGTATGTGTTCCAATCTCACCAACTGACTCTTTGAGACAGTGAGCAGTCCTTGTCCATAATCAATCGCTGAGAGGATCAAGTGCTGATATAGTGTGAAAAGCATTCTCTGCTCTATGTCCATTGCAGCCATAGTTTTAAGTGCATTGAGTCCCTTTTGAGATCTTGTCACAACCGTCCCCACATTGTCCTTGAAGGACAGGCTCCTGTCAAATGTGATTCCCAGATACTTCAGTTTGTTCTCTCTGTTGACGCTTCTACCATCTATCGTAAGGCTTGGGACATCAGCTCTCACAATCCTGTTGTCCAGACAGCATCACAAAACAGCTGCCTTTTCTGGGTGGATGACAGCACTCATTTCAGTGCACCAGTCAACCACTTTGTATACTGTCGCCTGTAACTCCTGTGCTGTTTGCTCCCTATATCTCCCCTGCCTATATGCAAGAATATCATCTGCAAATGTTAGTATCCTTCCAACCCCTGGTAATTCTAGGTTTGCAATCTTGCTCGTATATACGTTAAAGAGCACCGGTGAATTTGCGGATCCCTGTGGCAGTCCCGTGGTTGAAACATGTGGCTCTGAGGTCCATGCACCCAGACGGAGAGCAACCCGACGAGAATGCAGGACGGCTGCTATCCAATTCACCAATTAGGGATTGGCCCTCTTCTCCATCAGCACTGTCATCAAAATATCATATCGAACTCTATTGTACGCGTCTACAAGATCAGGCGCTGCCGCCATCGTTTTGTCTACTCTGGAACCCCTCATAAACGTCAAAGGCAAAAGTGGCTGCATTTGACCAGGTATCTTTTCCTGGCCTGTAGCTCCCCGGGCCTCTTGGAAGAAGCTTCCCCCTTTCCAAAAACTCTTGCAGCTTGACAGCGACTATCTTCTCTAAAACCTTCCCAAATGTATTTTGAAGGGTGATGATCCTAAAGCCGCTAAGCTTTGAATGATCCTTGAATGGTTTTGGGAGAGGGATGAGATAACTGTGTACCCAATCTACTGATGCTGTCCTAATGCTCTGGTTAAAACAGTCAGTTATCTCCTTCAGGTCTACATCGCTCAAACCCTTCATGTGGCCATACCTGACCCCATCAGGCCCTGGTGCCGTGTCTTTCGCCTTTTTCAAAATATGTCTTCGTACGGCATATTCGCGCGCACCATCATCTCTACACATTGTTCCCACTGTCATAGGCCGCTCTTTTCTTTGTATTTGTCTGCGCAGTTTCCAGAATTTTCGCACTGTTTTATCACCTCCAATCTCCTTCATGAAACATTCCCATTTTGCCTTTTTGGCCTCTGCAGCACAGCGCTTGAAGACCTTCACCTTGTCTTTCTTGACATTTTCCGCTGTGTCCATTTCCTCTCGTGTGCTTCGGGTTGTCTTTTGTACTTTCCTTAGCTGCTTCACTGCAGTTCTCTTTCCTTTTCAAGCATGGTCTACTTCTGGGGTCCACCATGGGGGTTGCAAAAAGGGGGTTTTAACAGTCCTGTTGCATGCCCCCTGTCTGAGGCGTCCAAGAAAGCTATCGGTCCACTCATACCGGAAGGTCTTGCGCGCCCTCCCAGCCTTAACTTTCCTGGTTTTAGATATCAGGACTGAGCATGGCATGTGATCACTCCCATGGTCATTCAAAACAGACCACTTTACATCAAGGACTGATGACTGGGAGACAAGTGTCAAGCCAGTAGCTGTGTCTGCATCGCCAGGCCTCATTGCCATTCTAGTCGGCCTACCATCATTTATGCAGACCACATCGGAGTCCACCATGGCATCCGCAAGGCCAATTCCCTGTCGGTTTTCTCCACTGCTGCCCCAATCTCTGTTCCTCACATTGAAGTCTCCACATATGAGTAGCCTATCACCTGGTAATTCCTCCAATTCCTTAAGCCAGTGCCAGTGTTCCTTTCTGACAAAACAGTCCACTGTGGCGCATATACATTTATGACGTTCCATCTTAAGCCACCAATCTCCATTTGTATACTCTGGACCTTTCTTGCACTGTGATTCCACTGGCTCAAGTCAAGTACCACATGCTTCACTCCTTCCTTCACCAGCAGACCTAGCCCATGTCTCATCTGCCCAGTAGGGTTTATATAACTGGCGTACCCAGGGCATTGGTATTTGTCTGTATTTAGCTCCTGGAGCATGAGGACATCAAAGTCATATATTAGCTTCTCCAATACAGGACCTCTCTGCCTGGCACTACGACAGTTCCAATATCCCACTCTTACATGGTTGAAACCTAGTCTCTCCACTTTTCGTCTTGTTCTCCTGGCGCCTGCCCTCCTATTTCTATGCCTTCTTCTCACACCATTTCCTCGTCTTCTCCTCCTCACTCTCTCTTCGCTAGCCTCAGAAATATGTGTCAATCGCAGAGCACGTGCTCCGTAGCTACGGCGACGATTCCCGTGTATAATTAACTCCATAAGCAAAGTTTAGATATTTCAGGAAATAAGCGGTCACCTTAGTAGAGTTTGCTTGCTAGGTAAGGGGCAGGGGATGTCCCTCAGGAGTCCGTACGCCTGGCGCCGCCCCGCCCGCATACCATACGTTCCACGTTCACGACCACTCACCCGTGGCCATTCAGTCCTCGGCACGTCGGTCCACCTTAAACTTGCGGGTTTATAATCGGAGTTTTCCGTCTCCTAGATGGACTGTTGTCAAAGCTAACGGGTTCTACCTACCCGGGGAGGGGTTACAGCGCCCCGACTCGCTTGGCAGGCACGTCTCCGAGCACATGAGGTATTTTCTAAGGAACTCAGTTCCAACCCTGAGATCCCGCCTCGCCCTCTGTGCCCACCGCCAGTTGGTCCACTGCTGCTTATTGGGTATTCGCAGCTAACCTCTATATCTAGAGGCCGTTCCACTATCCGCCACCCGTGGACGCGCTGGGTTGGGGATGTTCGCCCCAGCTTTACCCAGATGATGAATGAACAACTAAGTACGGTTTTATAAAAGTTGGTAGCAAATCAGTTTGCTTGTTTTGTCGTGAGTCAGTGGCTGTCTTCAAGGAGTACAATTTAAAAAGACATTTTCAAATAAAACATTCCGATTTCGGATACAATTTAATAACCGAAGAGAGGGAAAGGAAATGCCTGGAGTTGGTGAAATATTTGGAGAAACAGCAAACTGTTTTCACTAAACAATCTTCAATTCAAGATGCTGCAACTGAAACTAGTATTGTGCTGTCACACAGAATTTTAAAACAGAACCAGCCATTTTCTGATGGCGAGTTCATCAAGGAATGTGTGCTAGATGCAGCAAACATTATGTGTCAGGAACAAACAAACAAAAAGAAAAAAACAAAACAGATTTGACAACATTACTTTATCAAGGAGAACTGTGGTCAGACGTGTTGACAAGATAAGTGACAATTTGATGCATAAACTTTAAGATGCAAGTAAACAATTTGTGTGGTACTCTCTTGCATTGGATGAGAGTACCGATGTGCGTGATACTGCCCAATTATTGATATTTATACGTGGAATAAACACTTCTTTCACACTCACTGAAGAGTTACTGAGTGTCGAGTCACTCAAAGACATAACCACATGATATATCCAATGCTGTTATTAACTGTATTGAAAGAACTGGGTTGGTTTGGAACAAGATAGCAAGTGTTACAATTGACGAAGCTCGTGCTTTGACTGAAAAAAAAAATGTAGGTCTGGTAAATTTGATAAGTGATAAGATTAAAGCAGAATATCCAGACCACACATGATTACCACTTCACTGTGTGATTCATCAAGAAAGTCTGTGTAAAACTGTTTTAATATCAAGCATGTTATTGACCCAGTTGTCAGTGTCATCAACTTCATCAGATCAAGAGGACGTAATCACAGAGAGTTCAAGGCATTACTTGACGATTTTGAAACTGAACATTCCGATGTCCTGTACCACACCAGTGTTCAATGGCTGAGTCTCGGCAAGGTGTTGATGCGAGTGTGGGAACTCAGAGAAGAAATAGTAATGTTCCTAGAGATGAAGAGTATTGAATGCGACTTTAATACTAACATTGTCAATAAAGAGTGGAAGTTAGACTTTATGTTTGCCATTGAAGTTATGGAAAAGTTAAATGAACTGAATGTGAAACTTCAGGATAATGGCGTGTTTGCACATGAATTGTATGTAGATGTAAAATCATTTCAGGCAAAACACTCACTGTCCTCCAGACAAAGCAAGTGAAAAAAGATTTTGTCACTTCCCTTTGCTGAAACAAGAAACTATTTCTGGTGAAATGACTGAAAAGTACAAAGCCCAATTAGATACATTGATTGAAGAATTTGGATGGAGACTCCAAGATTTCAAGAATTTAGAGCCACTGTTCAATATTCTCAGTTCCTCTTTTAGTGCAAAAGTTGATACAGCCACAGAGGACATGTAGTTTGAGCTGCTTGACTTACAAGCAGATCATGACCTGAAAGAGAAATTCAAGTCAGACGGTTTGCTGGATTTCTATGAATCTTTATCACAAGAATCATTTCCCAACTTTAAAAAGCTTTGCAGCTAAACTGTTATCATTGTTTGGATCAACATAAATTTGTGAACAAGCATTCTCCTGCTTGAAGATCAACAAATCTAAGAATAGGTCTTTATTGTCGGACTGCAACTTGCATGCTGTCATACGAATTTCAACAAGTAAACTTGCTCCAGATTTCAAGAATATTGTCAATAAATGCAAGCAGTTACATACATCTCATTAGAAATCAACAATTATAGTGACAATGTAGTCGGTTTGTGTTTAAATTAGAGCCGCTGATACTTGGTATTAAGTGGCAAGACAAAATCACAAATACTGAAGTATTGGAAAGATCAGGTAGTGTGACGGTGTATTCCATGCTCAGTCTTCGTAGACTTAGATGGATATGACACGTTAGGAGGATGGATGATGGTAGAATACCAAAGGACATCTTTTTTGGTGAATTACAGACGGGTAGGAGATCTCAGGGTCGGCCTCTACTACGATACAAAGATGTGTGTAAGCGGGACATGATTGATACAGGCATTGATAATGCACATTGGGAGCAAGTCGCCGCTGAACGTGTTGCATGGAGGGCAACTATCAGAAACGGAATAAAGACAAAGGAGAAAATGATTGCAGATAAAGCACACACAGAGCGTGAGAGACGTAAGATGGTGCAAAATGGTGGAAATGGCCATGTTTTCACATGCACCTACTGTGGGCAAACATTTGCAGCAAGAATTGGCCTTACCAGACACACTCGCCACCGCCATGGATCGTAGTTATTAAGCCTTTTTAAAGCACAATGTACCAAACTATCGTCTGTCAAGACGGAAAGGTGCCAATGAATGAATCAAGTTGTAATCTCTTGTTAACAAATTAGCACAAAAAAAAATTTGTCCACATTTTCAAATATAATGTATAAATGTATAAGTAAAATAAAATTGCAATAATTAGTTATTTATACTGTTTAATAGCCTATAAATAATTAATAATTACTTATTGTGATAGGTTGCTGTAAACAAAATGGACATTATGTGTATGTGTGTGTGTGCGCGTGTGTGCGTGTGTCTGTGTGTGTGCATGTGTGTGTAAGAGAATGTTTGTGTCTCTGTGTGTCTTTTATGCGTTCCTGAACGGTCCATCCGATTGAGATGAAATTTTCTACTGATGTTCTTCTCATTTCCGCGCAGCCAACTGGCATAGTTATTTAGTTTAAAATCAACAATTTTCCCCCAAGAACGAAAGAAAAAGGCACGCGCTTCAGAAAAACAGACCCAGAAATGTCCCGCCACATTGCTCAAAGGGAACTCACTCTCTGATTAAGCCAGAAATTAGTTAGGAACAGTTGTTGTTCTTTACTCCCGCGGATCAAACTGAACAAACGAGCACGGGAACAGACGTGAACGGATAGATAGATAGATAGATAGATAGATAGATAGATAGATAGATAGATAGATAGATAGATAGATAGATAGATAGATAGATAGATAGATAGATAGATAGATAGATAGATAGATAGATAGATAGATAGATAGATAAGATAGATAGATAGATAGATAGATAGATAGATAGATAGATAGATAGATAGATAGATAGATAGATAGATAGATAGATAGATAGATAGATAGATAGATAGATAGATAGATAGATAGATAGATAGATAGATAGATAGATAGATAGATAGATAGATAGATAGATAGATAGATAGATAGATAGATAGATAGATAGATAGATAGATAGATAGATAGATAGATAGATAGATAGATAGATAGATAGATAGATAGATAGATAGATAGATAGATAGATAGATAGATAGATAGATAGATAGATAGATAGATAGATAGATAGATAGATAGATAGATAGATAGATAGATAGATAGATAGATAGATAGATAGATAGATAGATAGTTAGTCGACAGATCATCCTCGTTGCACATCGAACCATTCAGTCCATAAGTGCTCGGATCCCCTCCTCAGCAAATCCCGCAGCGTGTAGCGGCTAACGACGCCAGTTCTGTGTTGGTTTATCAATCGTCTTTGGCTTCCTGCGTAGTGTTCTTGTTTGGCCACCCCTCTTTTAATTTGCTGCTCCTGCAGTCTTGCCATTGTTGTAGATTCACAGTCATCACTTGGTTCTCGCAAAAGTCTCACTTCTCGTAGAGCATTCAGAATGTCAGCCTGGTCCATAGCGCGTCCGCCCTCCACAGTAGCCTCACCTGCGAGCTTGTCAGCCCGCTCATTTCCTTGTACTCCCGCATGACCTGGCACGAAGATGAAACTAATCTTTGCCAGCCGAGACCGCTTCAGAGGCAGCAGCCATTCTCTTCGGATCGACCCTCCTCTATCCTCTTGATCATGTTCATTGAGTCGCTAAGGAAACAAGCCCTAGTGAATGTCTGTGTCTCGAGCCATGTTATTGCTTTACTTACTGCCATGACTTCCATGGTCAGGCTACTTGTGACTTGTGGTTTCAGTGAAAGCACCAGAGTCCTCCTTCACAATTCTCCCTCCGGCCCGAGCTGTAAAGGCTGTAAGATAGATAGATAGATAGATAGATAGATAGATAGATAGATAGATAGATAGATAGATAGATAGATAGATAGATAGATAGATAGATAGATAGATAGATAGATAGATAGATAGATAGATAGATCCCCGCCAGGAAGCCGGGCCGGGTCAGCATATATATATATATATATATATATATATATATATATATATATATATATATATATATATATATATATATATATATATATATATATATATATATATATATATATATATATATGCGCTTCTAAAAATTTCATAGTAATATAGATATAGATATGTACACATCTGGAAGACTAATTGGTATACTCTGGTATATTCAAACTGTCAACTATAAGTATATAGATATATTATTATATTAATTATAAGTAATGGTTCCTTTCACACGTCTTAATTCGCAGTCGGCATATGGTGCTGGAAACATATTTTATAGACCAATCAGCACTCGGAGAGGTATGTTTTCGGTAACATTTCCCAAGATATTTCCTGTATCCCATGGTAATGCTGGATCGTTCTGGGAGATCAGGTCAAATTTTTAAAGTGCGAATCATCCCCGATGCGGATCGAATGCATGACCACCCGGCCAGCGGGCTAGCTACCAGCCACCACGTACTGATAGTAGTAAGTGGAAAGTAAAGGGCATTTTTACACACCTTAAGGCGCATTAGACTTTCGGGTCTAGACCCATGTTGAATGTTGTTATAGAGTAGACTATATAGACCAATCGGTACTTGGCGGATGAGATGGTCAGTTTCACATCGGCCACCTTTACTTCCTAAACCTTTTCTTATTACCAATTTTAGGCTTGGTGGACCTTAGAGCCAATTTCAATGTTGAAAGACATATGCAACACCCATGCGGTTCGAATCCATGAACACCGGGTCGGCAGGCAAGTGTGTAGTGACTACGCTACCGCGGCTCACAGATAGGTATACTGCTACGTAAACTTCTTTGTGATTAATATGTATCCTACAGTGGACTGAGCGCTGCGGAAGTCTGTTGTTCGTAAAGTCACCTTCATCTTCGTCCCGGGACATGCGGGAGTCGAGGGAAATGAACTAGCTGATAAACTGGCTGGCTCTGCATACCCTGTAGATGGCCAGCCCAAGGATCGTGCCGATGTTATTAACGTCCTCAAAGATATGGCGAGGACAGAAGACTTTGACGTCAGTGAATCCACATCGCTGTAAAGGATGAAAGACTTGGGAGTAAGAATCGGCACAGCCAGACGCGAGAGGTACATCGGGAAAACAAGGCGCCTCGTCAACCAACACAGAACTGGTACTATTAGCCACTGGACGCTGATGCATATGGTGGGGGGGGGGGGGAGGATCTGAGCACCTATGGACATGTCCGGAGTGCAATGAAGATACCCCAACTGATAGATAACTGATAACAAGAAGCTCATAAGCGGGCACTCTCCCGCTGTTTATACTTCACCTCGACACCGTAAGGTATATTAGGAATAATGAGATGAGATGCGATTAGCAGTTTACCCAAACATCTATCCATCTTTATTGCAGAAATAACTGAGATACTAAAAAGCTCTTGAAGTATTATTCACACCAGCCGCCTCCCCCCTTTTTTCCCCCGCCCTTTTTTCCATTCGTCTCTATGAGTTTAGATATTTAAGTATCGACTCAGTGTGCAGAGGGATTCTTTAAGCTTAAACCAAATAAAATATTAAACACACACTCACTTAATGTCTCATAATTGTGTATTTTTACTTACTTATTTATATTTTCATAATTATACATCTTGTAAATCAATAATTAAAAAAAACAAAAACAAAAACCACGAGGCACAATTGTTTTCTATATCCTGGCCACGACCAATTGATTTTACACTGTTACTGACTGCAGCACTTCACATTGCCGTGGAAGCAAACAAGTCGATGGGATATTGATATCGTTATAAATTATTTATAAACATGGGGACTTTAGACAACGCCAATCCAGTCGTCTTTCAGCGCTCCAAAGACAGAGATGTCTTACCAGAGGAAGAAGATGATCTAATAAAAGACGCAATTGATAATAGGGAAGTTTTCGGTTCGTATCGCTTGCTTAGTTAAACATCAGACGTAGTTACACGGTAGTTTGTTAATTTTTACTTTTTGGCTGTTTACTTTTTTTTTTTTTTCAAATGTAATTTTTACTTTTTTACTAGCCACTTTAATAACATATATTAAAGGGAGCCCCTATTCACACACTTGTGAATAGTACGAGCCGTAAAAAATGTGTGGCTGGTCACGTGATTATTCGGCACAAAATTTTGTGAATAGTACGAGCCCCTATTCACAAAAATTTGAAGGAGACTATTATTCTCTCTTCTTGTCTGTCTTTTTTTGTTTTCCCCACAAGTTCTTTTTCTTCAAACCTCACAAAGACAATATATGTCGACAAGGACACACTCTACGTACGGTGATATTTTATTTGGCAAATAAAATTCACGTTAAATAAAGACATCTATTGGATTCATCCAACACTCGATCACTCCGTTATTTTCTGAGGCATACGCCCCCGGCAGCTACCGCAGATCCATACAGAACACTTTATTCAGATGCTTCGAGTTTCTCAGTTCTATATTTTAGTTCCTAAAGAGGAGGCAAGTGAAATATTTCGGCTATGTTATTATTGTTAAAAGACATGATACTCTTATAAAAACCATACTGGAGGGCAAGGTTGAGGGCAAGCGAGCAAGAGGTAGACAACGATACAAGTGGGAATATAACATCAAGAGATGGACGAACATCAGCCTGACAGAATGTACAGTCAAGGCGAGAGACAGACAGTGTTGGAGATCCATTGCAGCCAACCTTTATTGTGGAGACGGCACCTGATTGATTGATTTAAAAAATAAAAATAAAAAATAAATTGCTGGCGGGGAGTCGAACCCCTGTCTCCCGTGTGACAGGCGGAGATACTAACCACTACACTACCGAGAATACAGTCCCACAAACATTAATAATGTAGTCAAAAGGAAGTAGACATCACGTGACCAGTCGAATAATCACGTGACCAGCCACAAATTTGTGTGTATAGCAGCTCGCACTATTCACAACATTTTGTGTATAGTCATTCCGTTTTTTAAATTGCTTTTTAATTATATAACCTGCAATGTTGGATACCTGTTGGAAAAAAAAAAATCCATTGGTACCTTATTCAAGTCTGTAGGTCATGTGTAGGGCATTGACTGTACAACATCAGAAACTTTGGGAAATCATGAGGAATATGGGCTTTCCATCACATATAGTACAACTCATTAGAATGCTCTATCTAGACCAACAAGCAGTGGTTAGAATAGATGGTGAGACATCAGATTGGTTTGACATCAAGCAAGGAGTCCGTCAAGGATGTGTGCTGTCCCCCTATTTGTTTAATTTGTATGCCAAAAATATAATGAGAAATGTAAGAGATGATATAAATAAGGAGCTATATGATGCCCTATATATCGATCGTCTTGACATACCAGAGATTTGGTATGCTGATGATACAGTATTGCTATCCGCAACACAGTCTGGTATAGAAAACCTAATAGCCTCAACCCAATTGAATAGTGAAAATCACAACTTGGGGGTTTCGTGGTCTCGAGGTATGGTGTCCGCCCCGAGTGCTGGAGGTCCCAGGTTCAAGCCCCGCCGGTGAGGACCGGGATTTTTTCACGTGGACTTCTAGTAATAAAATTTCCCCTGGTCTCTGGGTTGTGAGATCGGACACCCGTGTGTATTGTTGTGCACATAAAAAATCCCTTGGTAGTTGGAAATCTAAAAACAAATTTCGAGTTAAAAATCTACCCAAAGTAATTCAGGATCCTCGCCGGTGCTACGGAGTTTGTGCACTGAGCTGAGTTTCTCCAGACTCAGGTTTGAGTTTGGAGGAGAACGGAGCACTTATGGGTTACACCCGTGTGCCGTGATGTTGATCCCTCGACTAAACTAAACTAAACTTATCACAACTTGTATCTTAACATTGCAAAAACAAAGATAATGCATACAGATAAAACCACTATGAAGAAAGAAATATATGTTAATGAGGAAAAATTGGAGGTGGTGGAAAATTTTGAATATCTTGGGTCATTGATTACCAACGGTGACACAATGAAAGAAATTAACCCTTTACAGGGCAGACGATTGTCCATTTTTTAGCCCTGAACGGGCAAGATTTTTTCAGGTTCGCTAAAATTTCGGGTTGCGTTAGTAAAAACATCACAAATAAGGTGTTAGTCAACCGATTTTAGTTAAATAAACAACACAATGAAGGGAAAAGCATGCAGAATATGTTACTCACGTGATTGTTGCCGGTAATCCATATATGAACACAAATATTTACGAAATACGGCATGTTGTTTGTGATTTTCCGTCATCTATACGGCAATTTACAAACAATTTTCAGAATCATAATCACTTTCTTTAAAGTCCGACTCACGACTGCTAATGCAAAGTAACGCTTTGCACTGATACTAGCTCCGATTAATAATCAACTTCGTGCCCTTTAATGTCATTTAAATTGAACAGAGCGAAATCTCGGCTATCACTTGAAGAATCGCCGAAATCCATTTTGAAAAACAGCGTAAAAATCCCGAAAACTATCAAAAAAAGTCCGTTAAAGTCTGTTCAAAGTCATTGTAGCGCGTTTACAAATGGCGGCCACGTTGTCAAGCTATCGGCGAAAGTGAAAGTAGTCATCGGAAGTGTCGGAAAACCGAGAGATCGCATTTTTAAAACGACTAGTCGTCAAAGACGCGATTGGGCGCTATGCCCGTTTAACGCATCGAACGCTATCAGGCGCTGTGCCTGTTAAAGGGTTAAACGACGACTATCAATTGTTCTTCAGAACTACAAAAATTAGATATTTAAGAGCATGCATCTTTCCCATTGCAACATACGCCTGTGAGACCTGGACACATACTAAACAAGCTGCGCAGCACATAAATGCCTTTGAATATAAAAAAATGTTATAGACAAGTTCTAAGAACATCTTGGGTAAAGAAAAGAACAAATGCATCAATACTTCAAGAGCTGAATATTGAAGAAGGTTGGCTATTAAAAACAATAAAACAAAGAAAATTGAAATATTTTGGTCATTTGAAACATCATGAAAGTTTGGAGAGAACAATAATGGAGGGGTGTATGCTGGGAAGAGAGGAAGAGGAAGGCCAAAGAGAAGATGGGTGCAGGATGTGGCAGATGATCTCCAGATGGGTGTATCGGAAGCAGGACATCTTGCTTATGATCGAGAGGTTTTCCGGAAGGTTGTTATGGGAGCGAGGTTCTGCAAAGGACATGCTACGGAATGAATGAATTAGGTCATTTTTAAGCCGAGATATTTGACCTTTTCAATTTTTTGTGACCCTACCTACACACTCACACAACTGTTGGTTACACTTTACTGAAGAAATTATTAACACTGCAGCTCTCTAACTCAAGAATAGATAACTCTGCCAGTTTATACACACACACACACACACACAAATGTATACATCTCGACGTCATGCTGTGATGATGTCAGACACAGCGTGTGATTACACATGCGGTCTTGTCAACAACGTGAGGCCGCTGGCGTAGATGCATTTTGACAAAAGAAGTCCTGTTGGAAAGATGCAAAACTATCAATGATGTGGTCCATTTAGAAGGTTAAAAAATTATATGTAAATACATTAATGGGTTTTGAATGCAAACATTGGCATTGCAATTGCTATGAATGAATGTTCATAGTTGGAAGACAACTACCATGTCCCGCCATTGAAATACCACAATATACAGCATGCCATTTTTATAACTTCAGTTTGAAACGGGATTGCCAGCTCTAATAGTCAAAAACTACATAATCATAAATAAAAATGGATGATAAAGTTAAAAAAACATACTAGAACAATGCACAGTCTAGTTAAAACAGAATCAACGGGTGTATTTACGTCTTATAAAGTCGGTCTGTACTTCCATACAGGACACGGATTTGAGAAGATGAGAGGTATAGATTCATAGCTCATGAGGGGAAACATAATATCCAGTAATTGGTTTCTATTTTAGTGCGATCTTGAAATAATCAGGGAATTTAACGTCACAAGTACTCTATATATCCTTAAATCAGAGACACAAAAACAAGAAACCAAAAATTAACGCAAACAAATCTCCGGTAATATATGGCAATTGAAAAATATAGTGCCTACTAAATTTACTCTTTTCATAATTTTTTTTTTACATTATAAATTTTAAGTTATAAAAGCAGGATTGTTAAATAATAATTTGAAAAAGTAATCTAATGAAACCTGTCATATAGATATGATATAATGTTAAAGCTACATAGTGAGACAAATGTCGACTAGTAGGACGAGAATTAATTAGTGAATTAGGACGGCTGCCCACCATAAACTGACTTTACTGCTCAATAGCCCAGCTCTTGGAAGAATGGGGGTGTGGCTGGGTGCCATATGCTTCTTCTCTTTTGCCTGAATGCAGTCAGCATTGTGTTGTCTCCCTCACATCATCGTGTCTGCCGGCTTTATTTAGACATTAGCGCTGACTCTTGACTTCTTGTTCAGAAAGAAATGGCAAACAACTAAACATAAAATTTGCCTAGAACATCAGCCTGGGTCTGATTTCCACGTCTGCAAAAGAGCAACATGAGCTTGGAGAACAAACAAATGAAAAAACTTGATTTTCTACTGACAAACAGGAGAGGGAAAGAGAACTCAGCTGCAGCAACCCTCATGGAGATGGTTATGGTACTTTTGGTCAGGAGAACTCTCTGTACACAAACCTCACTGTGATAGATGCAAGCCTGTTTCACAATCAAACAACTTCAAAGCCAGTTAAGTTAGTTGCATATCCTTTTTACAGGATGTTGCAGTGAACACCAGCATTTGTTGCTGTCGTGATTTCTTGGCAAGTTTACGTTCAGTAGTTTGCCATTGCTTTCTGAACGACTGGTACCCATGCCAATTCATAAAAAACCAACGCAACATGGTCTGCTGCCAAATTGCGCACCTCTGTGTTTTGAGCACAGTTATGCTGGATCACGAACCGCGTCCCTAATCTCTTCACCACGGAGCCAGTAAACCAGTATTAAAAGTTAAAACTGGTGTTTAAAGTAAATGACCCATTTTTACCCACCTTGAGGTGTATTTTGCATGTGGTGCTAGCCCAATATTTGTATAGATTCATCAGCATCCATGGGTGATATGGTCAATATTATACTTCCCAAACCATTTTCTGGTACCCATTTTAGGATGCGTTGACCGGGAAGCCCAGGTCAATATAAAACATACACGCCTCAATTGGGATTTGAACATGTGACCACTGGGCCAGCATGCTAGCTGCTGCACTTCTGTGGCTTCCAATCATTGTGGGCCATGTTTATATTTATAATGCTTACGTGTACCAAATTTATTCAGGTTTTCAATTTGTTGAATTGAGGCCAGACAGATACCACATTAGGGATCACTCGGAACCTCCTCAGTGGTGGGAAGATGTTGGATCTCTACCCCTAGGATGCCTATATTATAAAAGGGGGTTTACATGTGATACACAATCGTTCTTGACTGTTTGCTATTTAACTTACAGATTTGATTCGTGTCATTAATGACCCTGAACACCCCCTCACCTTGGAAGAGCTCAATGTTGTAGAGGAATCGAAAGTGAAGGTAAATATAACAGCGAGTTAATGCCAATGGACTATGTAGACGTATCATCATCATCATGTGCTTTGCCAAATGTTATTTTGAACTATGTCACTGCAGTTCAGCATTTTTATCTGTGCTCAGTCCTACAGTGCAGCAGCCATTTCAAAGTATTTCTGCTGACTGTTCCCATGGGAGTTGGTTATATCTCTTCTGTGTGTGGGTGGGGAGATGTGTGTTAGTGGGGGGGGGGGGGGAATGTGGTGGTGGGTGTGCTGTATTGTAATTCCTCTGTCGTTGTGTCTTGCCATGTGAAATACTTTAGAACTTACGCAAGGAACTGGCTCATTAAACTTGGAGCTATGAAAACAGTCAACAACATTATGACGAACTTTGAAAAACAACGTGAAATAGGAGAGTTCCAGAAATTAACACTGTTTTATTATGGCCATTGATACATCTGATACATCTCACAGTGCATTAATTAGCGTCTCTGTTCTGACCAGAGGGGCATCTAATCTAAATCTACACTAGATGGTTTACTCAGCCTGTCCAAAGTTCGCCTGGCTGTCCCTCAGTATCACTTGTCCTTCATATGTTCCCTCCGCGTCTTTGCTGTCATCTTTCTCCGATTCTGTCTGTCTAAAGGGTTCCCGTCGTTCTCAAATCCATGGCGTTCTCCATATATACTTCCAACTGTTCTTAGCTTGGAGTGAGTTCACTGTTAGCCTTCAGACACTCCAATAATCCAATAGCCACAGCACGTTGTTATCCATATCGAATCCACGCCCGTTCACTTTGGTGGTCGCACAACGTATGATCTTGTTGTCACGCTAGCATCGGTGTGACGTATCTTCGTCTCCTATAGTTTTCATGCACCTTTTCCTTTGAGAGTTCCCTCTATCTTCTGTATGGCGTGATTTGTGCACTTGCTATGTGGCAGGTGGGTGGGGGAATGTATGTATGCCTGGGTGGGTGGGGGATGTGTGGGGGGGGGGGGGGGGGGTTGTGTAGTGGATGTGTCTCATAACATATGCATAATATGCATTGTTTATGTTTACAACATTCATTTGACAATGTTTTTTTCCTATGTGAATGTATCATGCACTATTGATGAATGAAAGATGAGTGATTGAAAGGGCCAAATGTAAGACAGGCCTGCGTGCCTAATTTGTTACCCTTTGAAAATAAAGTTTGTTTGTTTGTTCATTCTTCTCTTATCCGTGAAGAACGCATTGACATGCTTGACCAGGCTTCACTCCCAGTTCTTGTAGTCAGGCTAGCACCAGTCTCATCAAATGTTGCCAGCTGAGTCCGTACTGCATTGATTATATCAGTCTTGTCCATGTTTCTTCCTGTTTGTGTTAGTGCATTGTTTGTCAGTATGTCTGCAGTTTCATTACCCTTTATTGCAGCATGTCTGTGTGTGTACATCAGCTGACAACAGCCAAATGGTGCATACTTTCATGTATCCCCACAGATCTTAGCTCTTTGTGTTCTAATTCAGTTCTGTTGATATTCATGACAGCATCTGAGGCCACCCAGCATTTCTCTCGGTCTGCCTCTTCTACCACATATATTTCCAGTCATAGATGTAGTGGCAGCAGAAGAAACATGTGACACATTTTGTTAGAAGCATGTCTGTCTTTACACATTATAGCACTGGAATTATCTTGCATAGCCATATGTTTACCTGTTTTTACAATATTCATGTGTGCATTTATGTTTATAGTGTGTATAAAGGCAAATTCATGGCACATTGGGCAATAAAACGTGAAATGTTACCACATATATTAAGATGAGTTAGCCCCAGAGGTGTTCTCATTAAGAACCCACATAACCCAGATAGTAAATCTATGAAGTCTTTGTGAGAGAAGTCATCTGTCTATTTTGAACTTTACGCACTATGGACTAAGAATCAGAGATTCCTCTGTTGACTAGATTACCATGTAACCTAATCAAAGCCACCTTGATTTTCATACTTGAGGTTGTAGACCTATATGCCCAGTTCTGCTCAATAACTTTGACCTTGACTCTAGTTGAGAATCCTCTAAAAGATTTGTTTCCATGATGCACAGAACTGTTGGTGTGTAATAGATTTACATGCATTAGGTAATATTTTAAAATTTGCCAGGACACTGACATATTACAGCCTACTTATTGCAGGTCTAATGGGCTCTGATAAATGTGCAGACATTATTCCTCTAATTCACGTTTCCATTTATTTTTGTTTAGTCATCATCCAATGGCTTATACTGTACAGAACTTCACCCCCATGGCAGTTGTTCAAAATTGCTCACTATCAGAATCCAGATGTCCTGCCTCTGTTGATGTCATGTGTAAATTATCTATTACATCTTCAATCCATCTACATTGTGATCTTCCTGTTCTCCATCTCCTCAATACACTTTCCTCCATAATTAACTTTTCTAGACTTTCACATCCCTTGTATATTTCCAAAATACTTCATTTATTTTAATAATTAATGTTTCTTTTCTTAGTTAGTCCTTGTGGGATAGATTTGTTTGTTTTCCTTTTTGTGCTGTGAATTTTTAATACTCTTTATAACATGCATATTCAGAATTCGTAAAGGCTATCCCAGTTAGCAAATGCCGGAAATAAGTTGGATGTGTCAGCTGAAAGGTGCAGTTATCGCAGCTTTCATGTAAACATGCACAATGTAGTAACACCAAAAGCAACAAACTGTCAGACAAATGAAGAAGAAGATATTTAAAGGCAGATATGTTTAGGCAGAAGGCTTAAATTGGAAATACCTTAGACATAATATTCGTGGTCTTTATTCACATGTAATGAAATAAACATTTTTATTACATTATCAGGTTGATGACAGTGCCAACACAGTCCACATATTATTCACTCCCACAATTCCTCACTGCAGTATGGCTACTCTGATTGGTTTATCTATTAGAGTGAAGCTTCTGAGATCTTTGCCTGCAAGGTTCAAGGTACGTTTAATTTTAGAATTGGTATGTAAGGTACAACAGTAGTTTGCACTTATTTGTATTTGTAACTACCAGGAACTTGTCTTTATAATGGATGCAATTGAGAAGTAGTCTTGTTAGTCAACACATCATCCTCATTGCACATCTAACCATTCAGTCCATAAGTGCTCGGATCCCTTCCTCAGTAAATCCCGCAGCGTGTAGCGGCTAACGACATCAGTTTTATGTTGGTTTATCAATCTTCTTTGGCTTCCTGCATAGTGTTCTTGTTTGGCCACACCTCTTTTAACTTGCTGTTCTCACAGTCTGATCATGGATGTAGATTCAGTCATCACTTGGTTCTCGCAGATGACTTACTTCTAGAAGAGCATTCAATATATCAGCCTGGTCCATGGCTTGTCCGCCTGCTAGTAGCCTTGCCTGCAAGCCAAGCCTATCAGCCTGCTCATTTCCTTGTACACTCGCACGCCCTGGTGCAAAATTGAAACTAATCTTTGCCAGCCATGACTGCTGCAGAGACAACCACTGTCTTTGGACCCACCCCATCGCTATCTTTCTGAGTATACTCATTACTAAGGAAACATACCCGAGTGAAGGTCTGTGTAACGAGTATCATGGGCAAAACATATAGCACTGATTAAGCTTTAAAAAAGACTATTAGTACAGCACTTAGTTTGGCAGTGGTTTGTTTTTTAAGAGTAGAGAAAATAAAGACCTCATGTCCAAGCAGATGACACACAGTGCTCTTTCTAAGGTTTTACCTAGATAGACAAATACCAAGTAGAACATTGTGTACAAATATAAGAAGGAAACTGTTCTTTCGTTGTGTGATGAGGAGGGAATCTTTCGAAAACATCATGCTGACTGGAAAGATCAGTGGTGTAAGAGGCAAGGCAGACCAAAAGAAATGATGCTGCATGGACTGTGGTAGTGGCATACAGGAATATCATTAATAGAACTGATGCAGAACACCAAGGTCCAAGATCTGTGGAGATGCATCACACACCTCAGCCAGTTGGCAGGTCACGCCATGAAGCAGGAAGTAGATCTGTGAGTTGATAGAGCCATCACATATTGTAGGCTTGAATGCACGGAATCCAGTCTTTTCCTCTTTTAATTGGTGATGAACGCAGGTGCAGAATCCTTGCCTGTAAATCTCATTACATTTTTAGTGTACCTACCTATCACTTACACGAATGTGCACGCCCCTTAAACATCACAGGGAAACATAGCAGGGGGTTGTAACTCAGAATCACCATCATGCTGTAACAAATGTTCTAAATTAATTATTTGTATGTACTCTTTTCTTTACATTCAAGGTGGATGTCCAGATAGCACCAGGCACGCATGAGTCTGAGGCTGCTGGTGAGTATCGTCTCATGTGGTTGTCAACATCAGAGAACATTCATTTCACTAGTGTGAACTTATCTAACAAGAGGTCAGCATGGCTGAATGGATAACTGCTCTTGTTCTGAACATCCGGTGTGCTGATACAAAGGTTGCTGGTTCAGCCAGTACACCTGTCAGCTGGAATAAAATATTGACTTCTGGCCTTGGCTTGGAGATGCAAATTACAAGTACCTCTGAAGTCGGAGTGGGTTCACCTGATGGTGAGGGACACTGGTAAAAGGGAGAGCTATCCGCAGGCAAAGATCAGTCAGTGCACTAAAACAGTAGTAGCACATGTACGGACTACGTGTGAGCTCAAAGCAAGCGAACATGAACATTTTTAAAAAATATATCTAGCTGTCTGTTCATCTAACTATGTGTGTCTGTGTCATTATACCTGCTTGCCAATCTGTATCACACCGTCACTATCATTCTCTCAATCTATGAGTACATGTATATTGCACACATACACTCTTTCTCTCTCACTCCCTGCCTATATATATATATATATATATATATATATATATATATATATATATATATATACAGTCAAAGCTCTGTTTTCGTTGCCTTCCGTTTTCATTGGTTTCGGTTTTCGTCAATTTGTTTCCTCGAAAAATGTAAAAATTTGTCTCAGTTTTCGTTGGTTGCCTCCGATTTCATTGGCGTGCCCACTTGACCTCATCACTAATATTGCAAAAACATATAGACCCAAGCGTTATTCTGCTCATTTTGGCGTTGTTTTTCATTGTGTGAGCATCACTTGCTAATAATAAACTACGAGAGCGGTATTAAGATTGCTGAAATCGGCTGCATGTACGGGAAGTCGTCATTCACGATAAGTTCCATTATGGTGATAAAGGAGGCTAATGTAGCAAAAAGCATGAACGTGCTAACGAAACAGTGATCACAAACAATTGAAAATGTTGAACCATTATTATTAATTTGGATAAATCAAAACCAATTAGATGGTGATTCTGTTTCGGGGGCAATCATATGTGAAAAGGCCAGACTGTATGCCAATCTCATTAAGAAAATGCTTGAGATGAGTGCTAGTGTACTTAGTGATTTTAAGGCCAGCAGAGGATGGTTTGAAAAATTCAAGAGTCACACTGGCATACACAGTGTTACTAGGCATAGCGAAGGAGCAAGTTCAGACAAGTTTTGGGCCAAAAAATAGTATTAAACATTATATTTATTCTCTATAAAATGTGTTTTTGGTATGTATTTTGGAGTGTTTAGAATGAATTTATAGGATATACATTGATTCATATGGGAATAATTGTCTCGGTTTTGGATTTCGCCGATTGTCTTCGGACGGATTATCCACAAAAACCGAGGTTTGACTGTATATTGTATGTTGCATGTCCTCTGCAGGATGTTGCAATTAACGCCAGGTTGATTCTCTAGGCATTTGTATGTTCTGTAGTTTGCCATTCCGGCTGAACAAGAAGTTAATGTTTAAGTCCAGTTTAATGCTGGTGCATGTATATATCATAGTTCTCCACATCTGGCAATCTCTGGCGGTATATACCAGTACGTATGCTGACACTGGTCCATGCATTGACACAAGCCTGTCAAGAATCTTCTTTTGTTGTTTTTGTAAATCACTTCTGTTTCTTCTCCTTCTAACTCATTTCTCTTGTGATAGTTAAGCACTTCAAAAGTCAATGTGTCCGACTTCAGCATGCATGTTTGTGAGGTTTGCTTTCTCTTGACAAATCTCATCCAAAGTAATGGGCTCTCTTTACCCAAGGGTAGGTTTACTTTCTCTTGACAGATTTCATCCAAGGTAATGGGCTCTCTTTACCCAAGGGTAAGTTTACTTTCTCTTGACAGATTTCATCCAAGGTAATGGGCTCTCTTTACCCAGGGGTAGGTTTTCTTTTCCTAACAGTTTTGCCAGGGCAGCTGTCTTACAATCTACTCTTTGCAATTTCCAACTTCTGTAAGATTTTGATCATGCACAACTTTCACACAGGACTTCTTGTTATTGGCTCTTATTCGAGAAGATTAGATATCCATCCTCAATATCCAAGAGATGAGGGGATATCATTCATTCATTCAGTAGCATGTTCCTTGCAGAACTTCACTCCCTTAACAACCGTCTGGAAAACTTCTCGGTCATAAGCAAGATGTCCCACATCTGATACACCCATTTGGAGATCATCTGTCACATCTTGCCCCCATCTTCTCCTAGGCCTACCTCTTCTTCTCTTCCCGGGCTTATACCCCATCCATGATATCATTAGATACTAGCAGCTCTTGGCAACATGTCTGACCCTATGCTGGGATTGAACCAGGTGCCTTCTGAGCCTGAAGATGACACTGTAATCTCTCAGTCATGTAAATCAAATCAGACAAAAAGTTACCTGCATATTCTTTACAGGACGTCGCAGTCAACCCAAGCATTTTTTGGCTGTTATGATTTCTTGGAAAATTTACGTTCAGTAGTTTGCCATTGCTTTCTGAACGACCAGCACTCATACCTTTTTATGAGAAACCAACACATGGTGACCTGCTTCTAAATCACCTGCAGTTGTGTTTCAAATTCAGTATCCAGGATTACAAATTGCATCTGTAACCACTTTGCCACAGAGCCGGCTAAATCAGGATGCTTTCTGCAAATGTTAACATACTTTCCCATAGAAGCTTCACCGGCATTGTAAATTATTGGAATTTCTTTCATGTGATAAATCTAACCTATAGTACTTTTTGTATTATTTTCAGTTAACAAGCAGCTAGCAGACAAGGAACGGGTGGCCGCTGCACTGGAGAACTCACATCTTCTTAATGTCGTCAATCAGTGTCTAAAGAGGAGGGCTACAGGATAGCATGGCCGGACACTGAAGCATCAGAGGCAGGCAAAATATAGAAAATCTCTATTTTAGAGGAGCTAATTTTAAAAACTGCATTGAAAATGTGTAGGTTGCATTGATATTTGGTGAACATATAGTATGTGATATAATCCCATTTGTCAACCAGAGGGGTTGAATTTAAACAACTAGTTTAATTTATTTTCCAAAGGCTTTAATTTTATTCAAAACCATGTTTTCCCAATGTAAATTTGATTAAAGTAGAGACAAATGATAGAATGCACAATTCATTGCGTGGAATATTTTGCTGTGTCTCATCAGGTGCATATTATAGAAATAAAGCAAAACATGCAGTCTGTGTGTGGTACACCACACAAAATATATGCCTATTGAAATTTTCAGAGTTAACTGCGATACACGTGTAAATCTCAACGTTGTAAACAACCATAGTATGTATAAAACTACCATAAAACTAAAGAAGTTAACTCATGAAGATAACTGGTTACTTGCATCAGAAGAAAACAGTTCTTTGGGCATGTCAAGAGAAGAGGGAAGAATCACAATGAAAACGTTGGAGGGAAAGAGAGGAAGGGGAGACCACGAGAGACGATGCTGGACAGTTTGACATCATGGCATGGGGGGGCATCAGTGTCAGAAATTATTGGCAGCACAAGGGTCAGAAGGCTCATCTCATCTTGAACTTTGTGGTGTCAAGGAGAAGCATAAACAGTGGGAGATTGTTTCATATATCGAGATTATCGTGCACCCTGTTATTCCTTCTGTCCGTCGTTTACATGATTGACCTCTTCTTCTGGTCCCACTTGGTCTGTACATCATTGCTTACTGTAGTATACTGTTAGTTGGTAACCTAGTTACATTGTCTAACCATTTAACATGCAGTTTTCTAATTGAATCTAGCACTGCTATAAACCCCACTTTAGTCCTGATTTCTTCATTTCTGATTTTCTCTCTTCTTGATACATTGAGCATTCTTCTCAGGAATAAGGAATCTCTTTTCAGAAGGCTGTGGACAGATATGATCACCAGCATCAAACAACATGGACTATAGTAAAACTAACCATGATAACACATTGAAACATGTGCTGTGCATTTCAGCTGTAAGGATTGTGGTGCTTTATTCTATGTCAGTTAATTTCTATAGAATGCATGTGATGAGATACAGTGCAATATATTATTATGATATGCTGATGGGATTATATTACCTATAGTGAGTGTGTTCTCTAGTAAAGATACAGTGCAGACCTGATAAGACAAACTCACCTGGGACTTAGGAAATAGTTCTTCTTATCAGGAATTTCTCATATAAGAGTTCAAACATATAGTGATGCATTTAGAATGTACAATCCAATAGTGTTCTTCGCAACAGAAATTTGTGACATCCGAGATACTGCTATTGGGATGTGAAGTGTTAGGCCACAACATATGAGGTTGGGTGATCAATTTCCTTCCTCATCACCTTTCTCTGGTTGTATACTTATACAAGGTATAATCTGTCTTTAAAAGCAAGTAAGAAAGTTAAGTAAATTTGTTTAATCCCGTGAACAGATAATATAAATTCCACTGTCATGTACAAATTCCACTGTCACATAATAAATGTGTTAAAGTGAGACAGAAAGTCAGAAGGAGTCTCCTTGTTCAGGAACCAGGTCTGGAAGAGCTACTGTTAATTATCCCCTTCCAATCTTCTTCCACAGATAGTCTATTGAAGTTAATGTTCTTTTTTTTTTTTAAACGTTCGCTCACTTTGACCTCAATCATAGTATACACATGCTGCTACTACTTGTGTACAAGACTGATATTTGCATGTGGCTTTTTTCCCTACTACCAGTGTCCCTCGCCATCAGGCAAACCCATTCCAATTTTAGAGGTGCTTGTCATGTACGTCCTCAAGTCAAGAACGAGATGTCAACATTGTAGTCCATATGACCGGTGTAGGGGTTGAACCCACTGCCTCGGCATCAGCACATTGGAAGTTTAAAAGCAAACAGCAGAGCTGTGCTCTTGCACCATTAGGCCGGTACATCCGACTTCTGCTTGCATTTGTTGACCGGGTTAACCTTCCCAGGAAATTCACTTAATTAATACAATGTTTTGAATTTCAGCATTTATTTTCTTCTCTGTCCTCAAAAGTAATAAGATGCTACATATATGTACTACAGCAAAGACAGTTTGGTGTTTCTTCTCATCCTCACATGCCTATATATATATATATATATATATATATATATATATATATATATATATATATATATATATATATATATATATATATATATATATATATATGATAAATTACACACAAAGACACAAAATAAACAGAAACAGTAACACGTCTTTCTAACAGCATAACTGTGTAAGTTGTAAATGTACAAGTGAGAGAATGAATGAAAGAAAGGTGGGAATGCAGTCTTTGTAAATAAAATATGTTTCTAAATTGTTTTTTGAAGATAATTATCATATTAATACAAAATTGATTTTAATCATGTTTAAGGAGCTTATGTTTGACACACAATAACCATAATACTGTAAAGAGAAATGTGATTTTGAAAAGAAAAGCTGTGAATAAATAAGAGTGGTTTCATTCTGTTTATTCATAAATAAGCTTATAACGAGTGCCACATTTTTGACAAACTCAAGTTTAAGCTATAAAAGTTAATCACATCATAAATTTTGTAATTGAATATTGTATGGAGTTAAGAGAAATGCTTCACTTTTCTGATTTTATGACATTTATAGTCTTCGGATTTTACAGGTAGAAGAGTGATGACACATCTTTTGTATGTTACATCTAGAAAAGTCACATTTTCATAATAAAATTCAACTGTTATTCAGTTTGTGCAGTTGCTTTAAATTCCTTGTTTTGTATATGTAAATCACACAATCAGCTGTACATTCTGTTTATAGCTCATTTACAGTTACATTTTGTTTGCATCTGTGTATTTTCTTCCTCTTAACTGTACCCAATTAGAGTACCCTATTATAATGACATTAGTGCTGTTGTCACTAATAAGCATGATTCACCGTATGATTTGATAATCCGACACTTGGATCAGGTCTGTGTTCTTGTCTTGATTATGTCTTGTGGTCAAGTCATCCAGGTTATTATTTCTTTGCTTTCCTTTGGCCTTTTCCAGCTGTTCCTGGGATCCATATAATGCAGTGGTTCTCAACTTTTTTTGGCCCGTGCCCCCCTTCACCATATTTTCAGAACGTCATTCCCCCCTTTCATATTTCCTACCTAAAAATCCCCCCACCCCTACACAGTATACGTAAAAATGGAAGGTAAATGTAATAGCATATACTAAAACAATTCTAGACATCCACATAAAACATGATTTGTGGGTCTACTTACTTTATAAAATGAGTTTTAGAAGGATGAGACGTACATAACTAAAGTATGAAGGGAAAAACAATATCAAGTAATTGGTTCTTGTATTAACGCGATCTTGAAATGGTCTTCATCCCCCCTGGAAACCCTAAAATTCCCCCCTGGGGGAGAATTCCCCATCGGTTGAGAACCACTGATATAATGAATTAGTCATCATCATCATGTAGCAGATCCTTTGTAGAATGTCACTCTAATTGTTGCTTGTCAAAAACAATTGTCTATCCCTTGCCAGTTTTCCTGTCTCATGAATTTTCATGATCAGTGTGTCTTTAATGTCCTGTCGAATTTCGTGCTGTCACTGTTGTTTCCAGATCACTGAGATATTTAATATGACTGAAGTATTTCAGTTTTCATCGATGTTACATCTTGTAGGATGTCAGTGTTTTTCTTCTTCTTGGTGCATGTTATTTTAAAAATGATGAGTAACTGCTGGAAATGACTGTAGTACCTCTTCCATGACATTTGTTAGTACAGTGCCTTGAAATTCCATTCCATTATAATTTTGAAAAAGAAATGTTTCGGCCCCGTTCAACCGTCGATTCTCTCACTTGGTTATAATTGGGGCCCTTATTGTGTGTCTATTTCTGTTTGCGTAGATATGGCTGTGTATTTTCGTTTCCTGGATTCTGTCTGATTAGTTGTCTTTGTTGTTCATTTCATCTTTGGTGTCGTTTCACATGTCAAAGAGATGCATGGTGTTTTATATGGTTGATACCAATGTCTGCATAAGGGTATTTCAGCATGCACACTATTTTTTTTCAGTGCAGTTGACAGCTTTTTATTTGTATGTTTTCCATCTTGCATAAGGCTACCTTTACCATGACCATTCTTGCTCTAATTTGTACAAGGCATCTTCCATCTAATTTTATGACTGTTCCAAGATAATAGTGTTGATTCTACTCTTTGAGAAGTTCCCATTTCTTGGACGTTACATTGTGTAGATGATCATAATCTCTGTTTTCATAGAATTTAATTCTACTCCTAATTGCTCACTATATAAATAACTGCATCTACTAAATGCTGCAAATCCTGTTCATTATCTGTAACCAATACTATATCTGCATTTTCTGTGAATGTTCAAATCATATATTATTGAGCATCAGTAAAGGTAACCTCGCTTTTATAAATTTGTAATTTGCCGGTCTCCCTGGTTAAGGGTTTAGCGACGTTGTTTCTAATCCTGTATATCCATGTGGGGAAAACAGCTGCACAAGAATCCCCAGCGGTTCTCACCGTGCTGGTAACTTACGGGGGTATGTGAGCCGGTCGTTCAGAAAGCAATGGCAAACCACTGAAAGTGAAACTTGCCTAGTACATCAACAGCAGCTGAAAAATGCTGGTGTTGGTTGTGACGTCCTGTAGAGAATATGCAACATTTAAAAACAAGGTAATCTGCTGTTGTTTTCCTTTTGGCAGTGACCATACTGTTCTGTGATCGTACCAATTGTCTCTGTGGTTAAGCCACCAGCCTTTCAATCCGAAGGCTGTGGGTTCAATCCAAGACTTGATCATTCAGTTCACATGTGCAACTTTGTCAGAGATTCCTGGGGGTTATTGCTGGAGCTACGGAGTTTGTGCTTTGTGTGATGTTTTTGGCAGGCCACCCTAAAGAGTCTGAGCCAGATGGGATAAGAACACTCGTCCTTAAACATTCAGTGTGTTGATGTTGAGGTAGCAGGTTCAATCCCTACACCGGTCAACTGGCTGGACTATGTTAGACACTAGTAAAATGGGAAAGCTAATCCACATAAAAAATCAGTCCAATGCACTCAAAGTAGCAGCACGTGTATGGACCATGCTTGAGTTCAAGGCGAGCTAACGCACACATGAAAACTTGGTGCAGTAAAGTAGCTCCTCTCGTCTTTAAACCACATACACACACATTGTCTCTACAGGGAACCTCTGTCTTTAAACCACATACACACACATTGTCTCTACAGGGAACCTCTGTCTTTAAACCACATACACACACATTGTCTCTACAGGGAACCTCTGTCTTTAAACCACATATACACCCATTGTCTCTACAGAGAACCTCTGCCTACTGTCACAAACTTGAGACTATAACTAAACATGATGTCTGAACATCATCTTTCAATTTTTACTGTTTGTACAGCCACTGGATAGTGCATTATGAATCACTTAAAGCCAATGTTTCAACAATTGCATAACTACATACAGTTATATAGAATGATTGGTGGTGTTGTTCATGCTAGTGGTGCTGAGTTGTCCATCCCAGCAGACCAATTCTTGAGAAAGTGCAGACCCTCCACAGCTGTTCCTGAGATCCCTATAATGAGCTGGTCATCATTATCATCATGTGGCAGATCCTTTGTAGAATGTCACTCTAATTATTGCCTGTCAAAAACAATTGTCTATCCCATACCAGTTTTCCTGTCATGCATTGTCATGTCCAATATGTTGTTACTGTCCTGTGTCCAACTTTGTGCTGTTACTGTTTTTTTCCCAATCACCGATATTTAATATGACTAAAGCATTTCAGTTTTCACAGTTTATGAGCCAGTGTTCATTGATGTTACATCTGGTAGAATGTCAGTGTTTTTCTTAGTACATGTTATTTTTAAAATGATGAGTAACTGTTGGAAATGGCTGTAGTATCTCTTTCCTGACATTGATTAGTTCAGTGCATTCAAATTCCATTCCAATTTTGGAAAAAAAAGCATTCAACTGTCGATTCTCTCAATTGGTTATAATTGATTGATTGATTGATTGATTTAAGAACTGACATCACAGCAATCGGGGCATTCCCATAAGCGCTCCGTCCCCATCCTCAGAAGCCAGTGAAGAGTTCCAACCCCAATAGTACCAATAGCAATCTGATTATATGTGCTTCTCACCTTTCGTCTAAGCGTCGAGCATCGGCCAGATCCCCTCGTCACTCCATACTGTCGCATTCTTGCCAGACCATGGTGATCCATTTGCTCCTTCGAGGTGTACACGTGCTCCCACAAGGCCGCAACCACGTCTGCCTTATCATGCATCAATACTCCACCAAGTTTTGCAGTACCAGCCAATCTGTCTGCCTGTTCATTCCCCAACACACCAGCATGCCACGGAGAAAATATCCAGACTGGTTATAATTGGGTATCTATTTCTGCTTGAGTAGATATGGCTTCGTATCTTCGATTCCTGGATTCTATCTGATTAGTTGTCTTTGTGTTTGTTTCATCTTTGGTGTCATTTCACATGTCTAGTACATTCGAAGAGATGTATGGTGTTTTATATGGTTGATACCAATGTCTGCATAAGGATGCATGTTGAGAGTTGACAGCGTTTAAATGACTGCTGACTTTAGCATGCCTCATTTGAAACATACCAGTTATGTTGTTATGCTACAACTACAGATGCAAAGATCTATCAATGCAAACATACATGACACTAAAGAAACCAGCACAAGACAGACAACTATAGACCAGGGAGCTTCATTTCTTGATGATG
Source organism: Cepaea hortensis (assembly GCA_963921405.1). Lineage (NCBI taxonomy): Eukaryota > Metazoa > Mollusca > Gastropoda > Stylommatophora > Helicidae > Cepaea > Cepaea hortensis. Next base: position 51,879,096 of record OY992889.1, on the reverse strand, counting down.
ATGAAAGCCACTGATGTTGTTATTGATGTTGATGGTGCATCTCTATAAAAATAGTTTGGCTTGTCATCCCTTTATCCATCTGTTCGAGTCCTGTCCTGTATTGTTGTAGAGAATCTATACTTTTTTGACACTGCAAGAACTGCCACTCGTTGTTTTGTAGATTAGTACATCAATTGGCCCTTTGATTTTCCTATTGCCTGTTCTGTAAGATTATACTGCTGGAGGATACTACCAGAAGTGTTCTTCCTGCTAGAAAGCTTTCATGTGCAATGATTTTCAGTGCTTCCATGACAAGGAAGGCATCACTGAAAAATAAGTACATCACATGGCTTTAGCTCCATAAGATCAAACTGGTGATGTAACAATTCAGTGGCAGCTATTATCACACAGGTCTCGACTTTGAACTTGTGCAGCTGCACTGCAGGAATCACAAGGATATTCTGCCAGGATACTTGATGTAAATGCCATATCTTGGTAAAAGATGTCTTGAGTATTGAACCATCTGTGTAAGATTTAATTACTGATGTTAGGTGGCTGTTGAGTATCCCCAAGGCACTTGTCTTTGATACTGTCTGGCGTGAATCCATGTTGACCATCTTGTCAAAGTAGGTTTGCTTGATATGTGGATGGTGGAAATTCTCCCATTGAAGTAGAGCAAAATATTTTGACTCCATCTCTCTCTCTCTCTCTCTCTCTCTCTCTCTCTCTCTCTCTCTCTCTCTCTCTCTCTCTCTCTCTCTCTCTCCTCCCTCCCCCCCTCTCTCTCTCTCTCTCTCAAAATCCAAAACGGATTGCTGATCCAATGTTCTTATTTGTTTCCAGCTATCCATAATCACAAGGACTGATAAAGTGACATACAGTACATTACTTACTGATAACTGTAATCAGATGCACTGATGTCAAGATACAAGTAGATAATGTAGAGATGGATGAGAACAGATCATTATTTTCTGTCCCAGAATGGGTCACAACCCTCTATCTTGTACCCATGCATTACTGGAGCCATAAGAGAAGCAAAGAATAACAGCTCTGTAACCTACCATGCATGTCATGAGAGAGATGACAGAACACTGGCTACCTATCTTATAGAAAACTTTAGCTACAAAATCCCAACCAATCATTAACACATCTACAAAGGGCTTGGTCTGGGTTGGTTGAGAGCTAGTTGTTCCACTGGGAAATGAAAGGCAGGAGAAGAACCACACTGAACCATATTTCTTCTGCCCTTTATCTCTGAATCAAGCCTAGGCCGTCAACCAACTCCTGCCAAACTGTCCTATCTTTTGCTATCTTCTGCCGCTCCCTCCATGTCTTCCCCATATAATTCATCTGTTTCTCATCCTCATCTCTTCTACCACTTATGCTGTGTTTACTAGTTCACATATATTTCTAACATTCCATGTTCCAGTTCTGGAGATTTTCCTAGGTTAAAGGAAGATGGCAATCTGGACTCCTTGCGGCTTTCTCCACATTGCATCTGACCTCTTCTAGATGAGCCTCATTTCAACTGTAAATACTCAAAATTAAAATTGGTGACTCGGCGCAGTGTACAACATTCTTCAAGAATGCACCAACTGTGACATGTTAAGTATAACTTAACTGATTAACTGCCATGGGATGATTAATCAACTTCAGCGACTTCCTGTATCTGCCATGGGCTTATACATTGCAGTAATGTTGTCATTGCGTTATAATACAACACATCTGCTACCATATTAATAACTTTTAAGCCATAACTGTGACACACCACTACATCCCATTGTTCACCATCCATATTTGTTTGATCCAAACCTACTTTTTTGTTTGGTACTGAATCTGTTAATGGTGTATTAAAGCTTGTGTGAATATTCAACCCCATAGGACTAAACCAGAAGTACAGAAACCATCCAGTTAAACCAAGGGATAAAATTGTAGATATAAACAGTAAAAGAATCTCCAGTAGAAGAGAATTATCTAATATTCAGACATAGATCAACAAGTACCCGGGAAGGTTAACCCAGTCAACAAATGCCTGAAGAAGTCGGATGTGTCGGCCTAAAGGTGCAAACACTGCAGCTATGCTGCAAACAGGCACAATGCAACTACGTCCAAAAAATATTCCAAATGAAAGCAGAAGAAAAAGAAGAAGAAGATCAACCAAGTAAAAGATACATCATGTTGATGAGTCCAGTCACAATAACATTTTAACAGGTCGCATTATTCAACCTCATGGTTGCAATGATATTCATTGAAGATTGCTCATCGTCATTTAGCAGATCCTATAGCAAAGATCAGTCTCATCACAGCCTGCTGATAAGTATCTCAGTCCCTTGCCAGTTCTCCTGTCTCATAGACCCTCTTGTCCAAGGTGTCTTCACTGTTCTATGTCCATTTGTATGCTGGTCAACCCTTGCTCTTCACCCATTAACCAAGCCTTCCATCATTGTTCCTGTCAAGTCACTGTGACGTTTACTATAACCAATATATTTCAGTTTCTGAGAATTGATGCTGTTTATGAACAAGCTCGTCTTTGATGTACAGAATACCAGCATCTTGTTCCTCCCACAATATTCTAAGAATGTTTCTGTAACTTTAAGTTCCAAGGCCCCTTCTTAAGTGTGTGTGAAATGGTTCATAACTAGCATTTGTATGTTATTGAATAGAGTATTACATTACTAAAACTGCTTATTTTCTCTATATGTAGTGATTACAACTTGTTTAGCTTGTCTTTCAGCTTTGAACTGTCAAGGCAGCAACCATATTGGCGTGGATTTATGTTCATTTCTAATAAAACGATACATGTATTTTATGTGATAAAATTATGACAGCTAACTGACAAAAGCAAAACACGAAAAAATAAGCCTATAACAGCAAAACCTTATCTTGACATTTCAGAATGTTTAGTGTACACACACAACTTGAATTGACAATCTGACCCCTGAATATCAACTTTCACATCAGTTGGCTCTTTTGGGACAATTTGACTACGGTTTTATGAACAGACAAAAAATGGACTTAAAAAATAAACTGCAAATTGACATATGGGAGCCACGGTTGCCTGCTGGCCCATTGGTCATGTGTTTAAATTCTTATCAATCAATCAGGTGCCGTCTCCACAATGAAGGTTGGCTGCAATGGATCTCCAACACTGTCTGTCTCTCGCCCTGACTGTACATTCTGTCAGAATGTTCGTCCATCTCTTTGATGTTATCTTCCCACTTGTGTCAGTGTCTACCTCCTGCTTGCTTGCCCTCAACCTTGCTCTCCAGTATGGTTTCTGTAAGAGTTAAATTCTCATCATGGTGAATTACTACAGTTGACCTGGGCTTGCGGGTCAACCCTGCCTTAAAAGAGTACCAGAAAATGTCTAGGGAAGTGAATGCGACCAGCCTGGTACTGGACCCATCACCCCAGGAATGCCAATTGGTCTATACAAATATATATCTAGCAACACCCAATGCACCTATAGGCATGTGAAAGGGTCTTTTACTCTTTATTTTTAAGCAGAAAAGGTTAAGGATGATATCAACTTCATTGCAACGGGTTTCACCCCAGCTGGCTAGGTCTCTCTCTCTCTCTCTGTCTCTCTTGTTTGAATTGCAAACTCTTTAGCTCCAGCAATACCCACAGGGATCTACAGAAAAACCACTCATCTGAATGATACAGTCCGAAGGCAAACCCACGACCTTCAGATGCTGAGGCAGACAGCTTGATCAGGTTGTCATGGAGAACCTCGTTTAGCAAAAACAGACAGGAGACTATTAACTATGTAATAATAGGATATACAAGAAATAAATGACAAACATACATCTTAATAGTAGAGGCACAAAGTTATAAAAAGAGGCACAAATCAAACAGAAAGAATCTCACATTTCATTCAAATGATAGTAAACCTTTTAACACAAGAATGATTTCCAGATAGAAGTGACACAAATGATAGTAAACCGTTAAACACAAGAATGATAGTAAACCCATAAACACAAGAATGTTGTCCAGAAAATAAATGACACAAATGATAGTAAACCATTAAATAAAATAGTGATTTCCAGACAAAAGTGACACAAATTATAGTAAACCCTTAAACACAAGAGTGATGTCCAGATAGAAGTGATACAAAACCAGGAAACACCATTGTTTGAAATAAGAGAAAACAGCATAATACAGGTGTGATTAGAAGTGGGAGAAAGCTATAACTCGTGGTATAAATTTGAGTAAATCATACCTAAACACCATAAATATATCAGAGTAACACCGAAAGTAAAAATTTACAATTAACAAAGACTTAAAAAGAGGCCTTTTTAGTAATGCACAAAGAATCTAGAATAAGATTGTCATCATATAAAGGTGGTTTGTGTGCCTTTACAAAGAAGACAGAAAAAATACAAACATAAAGAGATAAAATCATAAAATATGACAGACGTAGGAATAGAAACATACAAACGTAAAAAGAAATCGTAAAACATGGGAGACGTAGAAATATAAAAACATAAAGACACAAAATCATGAGGCTTTACAATGTAATCAGAAAATATACAAACATAAAGAGACAAAATCATGCAACACGATAGACATAGGAAGAATAGGAAGAGAAACATACAAGCATAAAGAGACTACATCATAAAACATGAGAGACGGAGGAAGAAACACACTTATATAAGCTATAAAACATGACAGGCGAGGGACTTATAAAACATGATATGTTTGTCCTTACTAAAATGATATAAAGTAACCAATCTAGTGTATAGTTTGTGTCGTTGTTAAATGAAGAGATAAATGTGAAGAAATTTTGTTGGAACTGCGGTAAAGCTGTGAAAAATGTAAACAATATAAAATAACACAAAGTAATGCAGCTTTACATAACAGAATGTGTCGTAATTCTGTTATGTAAAGCTGCATTACTTTGTGTTATTTCATATTGTTTACATTAAAAGAGATCATGGTGATAAACAGAATTTAATACAGATGTTCGGGAAAATAAAGAAATTGACAAGGTCATTAGAAGTTTAAAACATAGTTTAAACACAGCATATAGGAAACTAAAGTGGTGCTGTACTTGTACTTGTAGCAGCCATGCCTTGATAATGATAATCGTCTGTAACTGGCAGCAAATTACAGTCAGTGACATCTGGAAATCTGAAATGAAATACAGACAGGGGTACAATGACACGTTTAAATTGTCTGCTTATGTGTCATCTCTGTGTCAGTGTCAGCACATCGGTCTAGTGCCGTGACAACCGAAGGTCCAATCCCTTATTTTGCGTTTTTTTTCTGGTCGACGTTCAGTTATAACTGAAAATTTCTTCTTCTTCTCCTTTATCGTTTCCATCTTCTTTATCAACATCATCCCCCTCCTCCTTCCTCCCCCCCCCGCCCTCTACTTCTCCTACCTCTTCTACTTTACCTTCTCCCTCCCCCCACACTTCTTCTTCTTCTTCTTCTTCTTCTTCTTCTTCTTCTTCTTCTTCTTCTTCTTCTTCAAACTGTCTAGCATCTTCTTTCTCCGTCTCCCCCGCCTCTCGTCCCCTTCAACTTTCTCATTGTTACGACAGCTTTCCCATTCTCATGATATCTGTGTATGTTAACAAACTATTTTGTCTAATTTTCATCTCCATAATTGTTTCATCACTTGTTTGTTTAAGACATCTTTGTTCGTTACTTTGAGTTGATTGGTTTGAGTTCGGTAAAGAATCACTGTCATTACACACAGCTTAGTGTTCCAGTCTCGCTCATAGATCACACACGTGAAGGAGAGTCTTGGGTCAGTGCACGAACTCATTAGCACCAGAGAGAATCCAAATGTGTGTACACCAGAATCACAAATCTATCAGTATTCTTTTGTGGCTCCTTTTTTCTAATTGTGCCTGACCAGCAGCTAGCTTATTTGATGTACTTTTGATTGTTGTACTGCCGAGGGATTTTTAACGTGCACACACTTCTGAGAATTTTGTGCCCTTCTCCGATAAGTCCAGCCACCCAATATCAGGGAGGGGTATACCACCCTTTTTAATTGTTTATTTGTTAATCCACACAGTCCAGACTAAAACCTTTCTGAATTCTTTAATGTAGTCAATAATATTGGGATGCACTAGAAGCATCAGATGGAAAATGTTTCCACAGTAATAAACATAATAGGACAAGCAAAACATGCAATTTATTAATATGAGTGGGACGCAGAGGTGTTTCCAAGGCACCAGGGCCGGGTTATATACTGGCCAAGACCTATTGACGCGTCCTCGTCGAGCGTCCTGGGCAACAGGTCCCTTCGGGGTGCTGGCTAAAGTCAGTAGGATCACCGATTCCTCCGAAGTCGGAGAGTGTCTGCCTGTACGGCGAGGAATCACCAGTCTGCACACCAATAAGCCAGACATGGGACAACGGATACTCACGCAAAACTCAGGTCCTGTATGACATGACACTGATGTTGGACAACAGGATGCCTTCATCCGACATACAGGACTTTGCGTTGGAGCTCAAGCCAACGAACGCAAGCAAGCAAGCAAGCATTAATATGAGTGATATTGTATACAATAAGTCTTTATTATTGGAGGTAGAATAATAATGATTATTGCCTGAAATTTTTAACATATAGCTATGAATCCTGGGCAATTAGTAAAACAAAAAAGCAACAAAATGCATTGAAGCTACATAAATATGGTTTCGTGGAATAATGAATGTTGAAAACTTCATGGACAGTAAAAATGAGTAATCTAGATATTTTCAAAGACACTAAATAACTTTAAAGACAGTTTATCACAAAAAGCAGAAAGAGACTTTCACCATGTTTGTCATTTTATTAACGCTACAAAACAATTGGAACATATTGTACCGACCAGAAATATTAACAAAGAGAATAGAGGAGGGCAGTATAACAAGATTTTGACAAAGTCCTTCTTGGTGGCATGCAGAGTCACCAGCACACGAATTAACACATTCTGTTGGCGATGTGAAGAAGCGTGCTTGCCCGCGCCAATTTATAAATATATGACAATGGTTTTGGCTGTAAATAAAATAGTCATATAATTATGTATATTGATGTTCTTAATAAGAGGCATTGTCTTTCCACAAATCCACACTGTCTACCGCCAATTTATGTGTTTATTTATAATTTTCTCGAAGTAATTCTCAGTAATATGGTAATCACATTACTCCTTAAACTAATCTTGCAACGTTCTTTATATTACGCTGACCCATGTTTCTTTGGCATAACTATAATATTTATTATATTTCAATACATCGCTAGGCATTGTGTGTACATTCAAGACATATTATCGACGCACTGTTAGTTTTAACTTCAACAATTTCTTAACTTATTAAGTGCCATAGGATGATTAACCGTCTTAAGGGACTTCCGGTTTCTGCCGTGGGCTAATATTTCGCCAAAATGTCATTGCGTTATAAAACAACATGTCTGCTACCATAATAACATCTTTTAAGTCATAACTGTGACACATCCCTACATCCCATTTTCCGTCATTCATTTTTGTTTGATCCAAACCTTTTTTTATGTTTGGCATAGAATCTGTTAATATTCTTCTTCTTAAACTGCTGCCCTTTGTCCACTATTTGAACTCCCTCAGCCAACTGAAGCCAAGCTGCCCTATCTTTAAATACCTCATGTATTTTCTCTTGAGTTCTCCTCACATTTGTCATCATTGTCTCTAATTCCGTTCTGGGTCTTTAGGTCTCTTATCTCTATTTCTTTGTCTGAATGTATGACCTACCCAGCACCAGCGTTTTTATTTTTAACCTCTTGATTCGTTGAAACATATTATCTCCCAAAGCACAGCTTTAGTGACTCTGTCATATCAGATGCCTCAACTGCTTATAGATTTTCGGGGGGTCAATGTGTTACGTTTGGTTGTCGTTAGACACATCATTATTTCATGTTAAATCAAGTACATTTAAAAACAATATTTGCTGTCATTTAGTGCCATAGAGTTACATATTTTTTTAAAAAAGCAAAAACTGTGCCGCGGCGCTGCTCTGGTGCACCATGGCACGATCACGCCACTGTTAACATCCACATGTGACATCCGGGCAGATACTATCCTCGCTATAGGTCAATCATGGTTTCCAATGTGATGGAATCTGTTGAGGACTCCAAACTTTGCATGGCACGATGAGATGCAGTGGCGTGAGAGGTTCTTTGATGCCCGGGGGCCAACCCCTTGATTGGATGCCCCTAAATTGTTCTTTACCTCATTCATTCCTCCTCCCCTCCGACTGCACTGTGCTGCCCCCTCTCCCTAACTGGATGCCCCCCCCCCCTCCCGGCTGGATGCCCGGGGCCGTCGCACCCCCGCACCCCCCTCTACACGCCACTGATGAGATGGCAAGAGAGTCACAGCAAATCTCCACAATAATGGTAGGCAATCAACACCCACGTTTTGCATTCACAGCTTAGAAACAGTTTTACGAACATATTCGAAACGAATGTTTGACCCCAGTTAACAGGTTAGTGCATATCCTTTACAGGACATCGCAGTCAACACCAATATGTTTTGGCTGTTTGTGATTTCTTGGCAAGTTTACATCCAGTAGTTTGCCATTGCTTTCTAACCGACAGGCACTCATACTATTGTATGGAAACCAACGCAAGACGGTTTGCTTCCAAAATGCCCGCAGCTGTCTTTCGAACACGGTATACGAGATTACGAATTGTAAGAACAGTATCAATAACAGTAATATACTTACACTGCCGGTACCCTTGCTAGTATGGCCAATGACAAGTAACTTTGCTGTATTCCTCACACTGTTGTGTGGCGTTGCTGTCACAAGCTGGGCACATATGGTTGCAAGGCATGTTGTTTGCTTCATTCTGTTTCACATCGTTAGGCTTCACATTACTTGCGTGTTCATTGCCCTGTGTTAGGTTAGGCGGTTGTGCACCGTTCTGTTTTACATTGTTTGCTTTCGCGCTGCTCTCCTTTACATTTATAGGCTGTTCAAAGTTCTGTTGTACGTTGTTCGGTGGTACAGCGTGTGACGCAGCAGTCCTCTGGGCAGCCTTTTTCTTCTTCATTTCCTGCTTTACTAGTTCTTTCAATAATTCGTCTTCTTTCTTTTTCTTTCTGGCAAAGAAATTAAGTTGATTATGTGGTTGTTTCGGGATTTGAAATTTAAATATTGAGCACAACCCACTACTGGCAACGCCGATCGCATTCCGGTATGAACCTAAGGCCTATCCACGTCAATATGGAAGCACTATACTCGAGTTTCGCCCTTGTTTGAGCTCGTCAGTAGTGCATATCCCTGACCGGACCCGGAAACAGTCCCGGATCACGCGTGTGAAGCGGGTGTGCAACCACGCGGCACACACTGGACACACCAAATTATCACAACAGAACACCACAACGCTACCCATCGTACGATGAAACTTAAGAAAACTTTATAAAACAGCGGTAGGGGTTTACGGCACTGTGGATCATACGAGGCAGGACTGGTTTTCCGCAAACAGCCAGACACTGCAGCCCTTGATTGGTAAAAAGAAGATAGCTCTCTTAAGAAACAAGGAAAGAACAACGCGTAACACTCTCAGTGTGCTGAAGCAAGCCAGGAAGGATGTGCAAAAGGCTGTCATGCAGTGTGCAAATGACTACTGGATCAAGTTATGTGAGTCCGTTCAAAATGCAAATGATAAGGGAAAGATCAGTAGCATGTATGAAGGGATAAAGAAAGCATGTGGTCCAATGTCAAAAGAAGTGCGCCACTGAAAAACCTTGACTGGAGAAATCATCACTGATAAGAAACAGCAGATGGATATGGGTAGAGCACTAATTGGTGCTTTACTCAAGTGAGACCAAACTAGCGGATGATGCCCTCAACGCCATAAAGGCCCTACCAACTCTTGAGCACCTGGACACACTTCCAACCATAACAAAATTTAAGTGTGCTATAAATGAACTTGTATCTTACAAGGCCCCAGGTAAGGATTGGATTCCAATAGAGTTTATCAGGAGTGGACAAGACACACTCACTCTACAGACCCACCAGCTAATAGAGCTATCCTGGCGAGAAGGACAAGTTCCACAGGATTTCAAAGATTCAAGCATCATAATACTGTACGAGAACAAGGGCGATCGGAGCGACTGTAACAACTACAGGGGTATCTCACTTCTGTGTATTGTTGGGAAAGTATTTGCCAGAATTGTTCTGCGCAGACTTCAAGTCCTAGGAGATCAAGTTTTTTTATTTTAGTCGATGGATCAACATCACGACACACGGGTGTAACCCATAAGTGCCCCGTTCTCCTCCTAACTCAAACCTGAGTTTGGAGAAACTCAGCTCAGTTCACGAACTCCGTAGCACCGGCGAGGATCCTGAAATATTTTGGGTAGATTTTTAACTCGAAATTTTGCCCGGGCAGCGCCGTTAGGCTACTCTTTTTCGATTTTCAACTGCCAAGGGATTTTTTTACGTGCGCAACTCTACACATGGACCTCCGATCTCACTACCCAGAGACCAGGGGAAATTTTATTACTAGAGGTCCACGTGAAAAAATCCCGGTCCTCACCGGGGCTTGAACCCGGGACCTCCAGCACTCGAGGTGGACACAATACCTCGAGACCATGCAGCCCCCCGACCTAGGAGATCAAGTCTGCCCCGAATCACAGTGTGGCTTCGGACAGAACTGGTCTGCCATTGATATGATATTCTCATTGTGACAAATGCAGGAAAAATGCCGTGAACAGAATCAACCACTGTTTATTGCCTTCATCGACCTCACAAAAGCATTTGATTTGGTCAGTCGTGAGGGTCTATTCAAGGCACTAAAGAAGATTGGCTGCCCACCAGCTCTTCTGTCCATTGTGAAATCGTTCCACACAGGCATGAAGAGTATAATCAAGTTAGATGGGCAACTTCAGAAGAGTTTGAAATCAAGAGTGAAGTTAAGCAAAGTTGTGTTCTAGCTCCCACCATCTTTGGAATATACTTTTCATTTCTACTGAAATATGCCTTTCGTGATCAGGATGGTGGTATATACATTCACTCACGCTCAGATGGCAGACTATACAATGCTCAGAGATTGAAGGCCAAGACCAAAATTAGGAGGGTACTGATCAGAGAGTTGCTTTTTGCAGATATTGCTGCAATTAAGACCCACTCTGAGGAAGAATTACGTCTACTATCTGCATTCTCCAATGCGTATTCTGAATTTGCTTTAACAATTAGCAAAAACAAGACACAGATTATGTCACAAGGTGCACATGGGGTACCATCAATCTTTATTGACGACGCCGAACTAAAGATAATAGACCATTTTACATATCTTGGATCAGGGATAAATAGCAAATTATCTCTAGATCAGGAAATCAACATCAGGATTGGCAAGGCAGCAAAAAAAACATAAATAAATAATGAACAGGTTAACAAAAAGAGTCTGGGAGAACAGGAAGCTTACTGCTAAAACAATAGTCCCTGTCTATCAAGCCTGTGTCCTCAGTACTCTTCTTTATGGCAATGAAGCCTGGACAATTTACTCACACCAAGATAAACGTTTAATCGCTTTCATATGCGGTGCCTGCGAAGAATACTCGGTATTAAGTGGCAAGACAAAATCACAAATACTGAAGTATTGAAAAGATCAGGTTGTGTGACGGTATATTCCATGCTAACTTCGCAGACTTAGATGGACAGGACACGTTAGGAGGATGGATGATGGTAGAATACCAAAGAACATCTTTTTGGTGAATTACAGATGGGTAAGCGATCTCAGGTTCGGCCTTTACTACGATACAAGATGTGTGTAAGCAGGACATGATTGATACAGACATTGATAATGCAGATTGGGAGCAGGTCGCCGCTAAACCTGTTGCATGGAGGGCAAATATCAGAAATGGAATAAAGACAAAGGAGACAATTATTGCAGATAAGTCACACACCGAGCGTGTGAGACGTAAGATGGTGCATGATTGTGGAAATGACCATGTGTTCACATGCATCCACTGCCAATATAATTTTCAATGGCTGTGTAGCGTTTGAAAATGTTGCTGGTCCAAGTTTTGTATTTATCTTTTATGTTGCATGAACTTTACAGAGGGTGAATACAAAACTTGGAACGGCGATATGTTCAAGCACTGCACAGTCATTAAAAATGCACTCTATATCAAATACATATTAAATAAAGATGAATTTAAAGCAATTCAAGCCACACATTTGACGCAAGATTTACCTTTTCTCTTCTCTCTCCCCACTCCCCCAACACTTTGTGACAAACACGCGTCACTTTTCAACGTGGAAATGACTGGTTGGTTGGTTGTTAATTAATCTTCTGGAAGTATTGTGTATTTGATTAAATCCGATTCGTTGACCAACGTGTTGTCTGGGCCCTGATACGAGCTTGCATCCGTTGGGATGTGGTTAGTGTAGAAATTTGCCTCCCGACCCAGTAGTAAACATGTGTCGCATGGTATGCTTGGCATAAAACATATACACCAATACAAGCTATTTAATGTTCGACAATTTGGCCATATATGGCTAAAAATTAGTCCAGAAAAGTGGAATCTGATGTTGAAGACCTTGTTAAATGGAAGATGATTTGTTTGGTATAAAACGTGCTAATATCACCCCTTCAACACACACACACACGCACGCGCGCACACACGCGCGCACGCACAAACAGACAGACCGACCGACCGACAGACAGACAAAGTAACTTACAATTCGCGTTCTTTTTGTTCCTTCTTAAGAGTTCTTTCTCGCTCTTTTTCTGCTCGTTTTTCCTTCCTTTGTTCCTCTTTCAGCTGCTTTATTGGTCCGGAAAGGTCGGGCATGAAGAACGCGGGTGGAATGCCGGCTTTTTTCTTTTTTGCCTTCGATTTCTTTTTGGGCTTGGCTTTGCCAGCAGTTTCACAGACCAACAAGGCAATAACCAACGCCAGACACAAAATAGTTATCTGCAATAAAATTATACCTATTTTATATATTATATGTGATTGTGTGTGTGCGCGCGCGTGTGTGTAAAGTATTTGCAATAGTAAACATATGCCAAAACCGAAGTAATGCAAATTAGCTGATCGCCGGGCCCACTAAGTATACAGATAAATAACACAACTCTGAAACAAGTTAAAGAATTCAAATATCTTGGAAGTATGATCACAGAAGATGGCAGATTGGACAGAGAAATCGAAACCAGATGTCAAAAAGCTAGTGCACTTACATATCAACTATCACCCTTACTGAAACATCCAAATATACCCATGTCCGCAAAACGACAGATAATAAACAGCATATTCACACCAACCCTATGCTACCAATCTCAAACTTGGACTTCTCCAAATCACACTTTCGCAAAATCAACACCTGCGAGATGAGATGCCTGAGGAGAGCTGTCAACTTTACAATCCGAGACCGAGTAAGAAATGCTGTTATCAGACAGACAGTGGGATCAACACCTTGTGCGACATTTATTGAAAGTGGTTTGGCCATGTCGTTAGAATGCTTTTTTTATGGCCATGTCGTTAGAATTCTTTTTTAGAATGCTTCTTTATGGCAATGAAGCCTGGACAACGTACTCACACCAAGAGAAACGTTTAATCGCTTTCATATGCGGTGTCTGCGAAGAATACTCGGTATTAAGTGGCAAGACAAAATCACAAATACTGAAGTATTGGAAAGATCAGGTTGTGTGACGGTATATTCCATGCTATCTTCGCAGATGGACAGGACACGTTAGGAGGATGGATGATGGTAGAATAACAAAAGACATCTATTTGGTGAATTATAGACGTACAGTGGAATCAACACCTTGTGCGACATTTATTGAAAGACAGAAGATCAAGTGGATTGGCCATATCGTTAGAATGCAACACCAACAACTACCATCACTGACCTTACACATTTATTGAAGGACAGAAGATCAAGTTGTTTGGCCATGTCGTTAAAATTCATATTTATTAACACTACCAACTACCATCACTGGCCTTACATCAAAGATCATCTGCGACGAGACCAAGAGGACGTCCAATTAGACAATTAGAAAATGTATTGTCGACATCAAAGACATTGTACAATCACACGGAATGACACTATCCTAGCCACTACGATACAGATTGCCGCATTTTAACGGAAATATATTTGCGGTTTTGTTCAGCAACTATTTCTTGTGTCTCCGATTTAGGGAGGTTTAGAGTACTCGTGATGTTAAATTTCCCGATTATTTCAAGATCGCTTCGGTCTCTGTGGCTAAGGACTTGCGAACGCGGTTTGTGAGCCCGTGTACCCGGGTTAGAAACACAGCGGTGCTGGATTTTTCGAAAAAAGGTATAGGGACCGGTCGTTCAGAAAGCAATGGCAAACTACTGAACGTAACACTTGCCTAGTACATCAACAGCAGCTGAAAATGCTGGTGTTGACTGCAACGTCCCGTAAGGGATACGCAACAAATTTTTTTTTTTAAAAGGGACCGATTACTTTATATAGTTTCTACCTCGTCGGTTTACGTGTGTACATCTCGAGTTTCTGAAATTCGTTTCCTACACAGAGATACAGAGTGACTTTTTCAAACGTAAGTAGACCCGCAAATCACTTTTTATACAGATGTATTTGTTTGTTCTAGTATGTGTTATTAGATGTATCGTCCATTTTTACGTAAATCTGATCATTTTCGTCTATTAAAGTCGGGAGGGTCATCTCAACCTAAAATGATGAAGATTGCATGCTCTGGTGTGATATTTCAATGGCCGGAAATAGCTGTTTCCTTGTTAGCGATGACTATTTAATATTATAGTGACTACCCAGTGCCACCCACCGGGCGCTGAAGCGCAAATTATTCCTCCTCACGGCGCTTGACAGCAGAAGTGGAAGATGATGAGGATGATGATGATGATGATGATGATGATGATGATGATGATGATGATGATGATGATGATGATGATGATGATGATGATGATGATGATGAAACATATGCTGTTATCTACAAATAGTTATCTGCAATAAATTATGTTCTCTCTCTCTCTCTCTCTCTCTCTCTCTCTCTCTCTCTCTCTCTCTCTCTCTCTCTCTCTCTCTCTCTCTCTCTCTCTCAATTTGTGACTTATTTATTAACTTACCCTCGTACTATAATTCGTCAGTTAAAATAGAACTGGTGCAAGATTGTTAGGATATATATTACATAGTCAGAAAAAGTGCTTCATGTCCTTCACAGGACCTTGCGATTAACCCCGAGGTTGACCATTTTACGACGAGCAGTTGACCGTTGCCGGCTTCCTGGCCTAGAGGTTAGCGACTTTTCTCCGTAATCTCGTATACTCTCGTAAGTAACGTGACAACGGTGAGAATCAGCAGTGGTTCGAATCGCGTCGGTAACTTACGGGGTATGTGAGCCGGCCCCTCAGAAAGCTATGGCAAACTACTGAGCGTAATCTTGCCAAGAAATCAACAATCACCTGAAAGATGCTGATGTTGACAGCGATGTCCTGTAAAGGATATGCAAACATTTTTTTTTTTAGTTGACCATTACTTTCAGAATGAGAAGTCAACGTTTAACTCAAACTGGCCGGAGTGTGAAACGAAGATATTATCTCGCTGTCAGAGCACAGGAACAGATTCTGTGCCAAACAAATCGTATGTCTGGATCAAACAAAAATGTATGGCGGAAAATGGGAAGTAGGGGTGTGTCACAGTCGTGAATTAAAAGTTGTGAAGATGGTGACAGACATGTTGTATTATAAGGCAATGACAACAATTCGGCAATATATAAGCCCATGACAGATACGGGAAGTCGCTGAAGGCGATTAATTATCCAGTGACACTTAATGAGTTAAACGATGTAGTAAGTAGTTGAACATAAGGAGTCTCTGTGGCGAAGTGGTCAAGCCGTTTGACTCGTGCTCCGAAGGTTATGGGTTCGATTCCGGGCCGCGTCCTTCGGTTTACGAGTTAAATGTTTCAGAGACTCCTGTGGGTCGTCGCTAAAAGCTACGGAGTTCGTGCTTTGTGCGACGCTTTCCGTGCTGCGGAAAGAGACCGAGCCATATGGGATAACACTCGGTGCAATGAAGTCGACCCTGTCGACTTTTAAGCGACTTTTAGTTGAACATAATGTATACAAGAGCATTTCTTTGCGTTCGCTCGCTTTGAACTCAAGTGTAGTCCTCACAAATGCCTCTACTATAACCAGTAGTTGCTACTACCAGTGCGTGCACTGAACTAACTTTATCCCAAGAGTTAGCTTTTGGCTATTGTTAATGTCCCTCGCCGTCAGGCGAACCCTTCTCCAACATCCCCAAGGTCAAGGACAAGAAGTCAACATTTAACCCCAGCAGACGTGTGTGAGATAGAAGAAAACGTTTCGGCGCATTAAACCTCTCAGTTACGTTAACCTCCACAGACGAGCTATATTACAATTGATCATACACATCAGAAAGAGGCAGTCATCATCTACCTTGGCCACATTATGGGAAGACTATCTGCCATGGCGAAAGTAGCCTTTAGCAAGATGAAAAACACTCTGACCAATAAAAAGATGTCAATTGAAACGAGAAAAAGAGTGTTGAGGGGATACATAGAGCCTGTTCTTTTGTATGGATGTGAAACTTGGACAATGTGCAGTCAAGCTGAAAACCACCTGATGGCTGCAGAAATGTGGTTTCTGAGGAAAATGCAAAGAATACCATGGACAGACAGAAAAACCAAAGACCAAGTACTACAGGAGACAAATGAAAATCGTAAATTGATTAGAGAAATTAGACTTAGACAGTCACAATTTTTTGGACATGTTATGAGAAGAAATGGATTGGAGAACTTGGTGGCAACTGGCAAGATCGAAGGGAACAGACCAAGAGGAAGACCGAGAGGAAAATACCTGGATGGCTTGGCTACATGGCATGGACAAGACAGGAACACTGAGCTGATCGAGTGGAATGGCGAGTCATGACCGCCCACGCTTTCCGGCATGGCACATGATTGATTGATTGATCTGCGGTAATTACAGACTCACTATTCACTTATTAATTGCCGTTGGATGATTAATCGTCTTACGCGACTTCCCGAATCTGCCCTGGGCTTATATATCTCCGAAATGTTATTGCTACCACATTAACAAATTTAAAGTCATAACTGTGACACACCCCTACTTCCCATTTTACGCTACATTTTCGTGTCGTCCAAACCTACTTTATGTCTGGCATATAATCTGTTAAGTCACCGTGACTGAGTAACTGTCTTGTTTAAGACCCATTCTTTAACAAACAACTTCACGTGTAATTTGAATAACAGAAAGACATGATTAACAAAGGCTCCCCATTCGAACAGTATCAGTGACTGCGTGTATTGTGTATTTCAGCTAGAGTATTATTCACCTATTCACTGCATATGATTAATAACTGCAATAGCCACCCGGGCAGATGCAGGGAAATATCAGCCAATCAGGTGCCTTCTCCGCAATGAAGATTGACTGCAATGGATCTCTAACAATGTCTGCCTCTCGCCTTGATTGTACATTTTGTCACTCTGCTGTTGGTCCATCTCTTGATGGCATCTTCCCACAGATGTCTACCTTTTGCTCGCTTGCCTTCAACTGTACCCTCTAGTATGTTTTTTTTTTAAAAATAACTGTTATGTCTTTTAACGTGGCCGAAATATTTCACTTGTCTCTTTTTTTTTTTTATTTCTTTCATCAACTATCTTTTCATTCTCTGTTTTTCTAGAACCTATGTATCTGAATTCCCCCCCCCCCCTCCCGCCACCCATAAAATACGACATATTCTTCTGTATACCCATATAACCAGGGTCTCTATGAGTCTTCCTAATTGCTTGTTCCACGCCACATAGTGGTGTTGAATATACATAACATTTGACAATGTTCATTTTAATACGTTTGTAATTTCTCTAGATGTTAATATTGATTTCATGTTGTTGAAAACATATTTTGGCCAATCCTGTTCTCTTTTTCATTTCCGTTTCACTTCTGCCGTCGTCTGTTATTAAGATTTTCAAGATAGGAAAAACTTATTACTTGTTCTAGTATCTCATTGATGGCCTTTCCTTTCCACTGCTAATTATCACAGTTTTCATTTTTAGAATAATAACATCTAAGCCACATTCTGCACTATGTCTGTTTACTTGCTAGTAACACAGTATTGTCAGCATATTTAAGATTGTTTATGATTCTTCCATTGATGTCAGGTCCAGGCAGTTCGACTTGTTTCAAAATTCTTTCTGAATGTAATTTGAAAAGGCCTCGGGAAAACACGCATCCCTGCCGCACTCCATTTCTGCAACAATCTCTATGGGCGGCGAATAATTATTTATGTATTTAATTGTCGATACTTGTTCCCAGAAAATTTTACTAATAAGTCTGATGTCTTTTCCGTCTACTCCTATATCTTGAATGCATGTTATACTCTATCAAAAGCTTTCTTGTAGTCTTTATAACGTACACATATATTTTTCTGAACTCCCATATAATTTTCAATTGATATCCTCAATCTTCTTGGGTGCCTCTGTTTTTGCGGAACCCAAATTGTTCTTCAAATATTTCCTCATCTATTTTATTTTGAATTCTTTCTTGTATGATCTAAGGTGTAGCTTAGTTATGTAGTTCATTAGGCTAATAGTTCTGGAATCCTCATAATCAACAACTCTTGGCTTCTTGAGAAATGTGATGAAAAGTGATGTTTTCAAATCCTTGGGGGTGTACCCAGTATTATATACATCATTACATACTTCTCTGCTGTGACAAGGATTTTATCATTCCGTTGTCGTCTTGTCAGGGCCTGCAGCCTTTCCTTGTTTCATCTTTTCAATAACCTATTTTACTTCAGCCTTTAATATGTTCGTTTCATCTTGAGTATTATACAGTGTTGATTTATCGACCCTGTTGTCCCAGAATAGATCTTCTGTGTATTCTGTCCATCTTGTTATTATATCGGTATTATCAACTATAATTTCTCACTTGTTACCGCTGATACAACCAATTCCTGTTGTTTTATTTTTCTTCTTTGTAAATCCATTTATATCTTCAGGTAAATCCTTTTATTTCTAGGTCCTCTATTTATTTTCATTTTATCTTAACCGCGCTTCTTTGGCAGCTCTGCCCATGTGACTTATTTACTTTTCTAATAATGTGTATTCTGGAGTGTTGTTTACTTTCTTTCTTTAAGTCATTTTGCTCATGATTTCATCGATTATTCACAATTACTTTTTCTTGGGTGAAGGACCATCGATATCGGAAATGATTCGCAGCACAAGAGACAGAAGGCTGTGAACAGACAAGATGAATGATCACCAACGCTATGCGACATGGGCTGCAAGAAGAACACAATAGCACTGTAAATTGGCTTTTGGTAGTTATTTCCCCTTTACGCTATTCATGAAATAGGAGATAAAGAAATTGAAGTGTCACGAATTTAATGAACATGGCTCCATTATCATAACATTAAGGGCTGCTCTGAAGAAGTCAGAAAAAGACTAACCACAGCAGTGTGAAGGTTAAACAGTATGGTGAACTTGTGACACAACACTAACCAAGATGCAGCAGGAGGTGACCAACATGATAATGGGTACAGGACATTAACGACACCCTGGGGCTGAAAATGCAAGAGGCAGGGCAATTGACGATGGACCGAGTGTCTTTCCAGATCGCTGTGCTCAGAACGACGTTCTGGAAAGGAATTGCTAGGTAATGATGATGATGCCAGTAAAGCCATGACTGTGTGAAACAATGGTCCAACTGATAAACCAGGATTTATAAAGGAAATAAACAAGACTGCAACAACTTATAAAAGGGTAATGTCAAGAAGCAATAAGAAATAAATACGCAGTCAGTTCATCGTCATCATCATGCGTCATACCGATAAGCGTAGGTGGTCGCGGTTAGTCTTCTCACACGATCACCAGTCCTGGATCGTGCCTTTATTGTTGTACCGATTATGCCATGTCGCCGAGTCATCCAGGTATTTATCTCGTTGCTTTCCCCTTGCTCTTTTATCATAAACTTTGTCAATTGTCCCTAAGTTTTAAAGTTTATTTCTCCCCATAAGGTGCAACAAAAATCTAGCCGCCTACATATGTTTAGTTTAGTTTAGTCGACGGATCAACGTCACGGCACACGGGTGTAACCCATAAGTGCTCCGTTCTACCCCTAATTCAAGCCTGAGTCCGGAGAATCTCAGCTCAGTGCATGAACTCCGTAGCACCGACGAGGATTCTGAACTACTTTGGATAGATTTTTAACTCGAAATTTTGCCCGGGAAGCGCCGTTAGGCTACTCTTATTCGAATTCCAGCTACCATGGGATTTTTTACGTGTGCAACAAAACACGCGGGTGTCCGATCTCACTACCCAGAGACCAGGGGAAATTTTATTACTAGAAATCCACGTGAAAAAATCCCGGTCCGTACCGGGGCTTGAACCCGGGACCTACAGCACTCGAGGCGTACACCATACCCCGAGACCACTCAGCTCTCCCCCCCCCCCCCTTTTTTTTGCCTACATATCTGTAATCAGTTTACGGTTTTCATCTACTATGTGAAGAATTTGCTCATCGGCTTTTCTGTCCGTCCATGGTATTCTTTCCAATTTCTCCATAAATTATATTTCCACTTCTATTAGATGTTTCCCAGTTTGTCTGCTTATTGTCTATGTTTCACATGCATACAACAGTATATGGTCTATATAGCACTTCAACACTCGTATAGTCATTTAGAGTGGTTATTACACACACACACACACACACCACACACACACACACACCACACACACACACACACACACATATATATATATATATATATATATATATATATATATATATATATATATATATATATATATATACACACACAAAGCAACAATGATAAGAAACATACCCTCATGATTCCGGTCACCGATCGTCATAAACTGGAAGGCTGTAGTTTGAGACAACTCAATTTGAATACAGAGTTATGACGAATATCCCCAAAAGACACGTATCACCTGACAGCTGTTGCTAAATCTCTTTGACAAGTTAGATGTCTGTGTTGGCCGACTGATCGCATCATTGACGTCCCTGAACGTATTCTGCTATTGAACAGCCAGCCACTTGCAAACTGCTCATTATTGCTTGGCTTTGTTGGACGATGAGATGGAGGTGTGAGAACTAATCATCTATTTTGTACACATACGTGGATTAATATTAAACAAGCTCGTTTTCTTACCTTCCACCATTCAATATTCTTGCCATCATAGCCATGTCATCGTCATCATTATCGATGTGTTAAACTGAAATGTAATTTTAATTTAAAAACAAAAATATTTTACCCGTAGTGAATTTGAATAATGAGGACACGTTTTATGTTGAGTCACTTCTACATTATGCACCTGACGAGTTGCAGCAAAACATGCCTGGCCATAAAGTGTACACATCTTAATTGTTAAATTTATTAATTTAATTTCTGATTACTATTGTTGATACGAGAATCATCAATGTGACAATTATATGTTGTTCAAATTCTTTGTTTCCTATCTGATTTCTCTACTATATTATTATTGTTATAAATTCACAATGAAAACAATTAATTTAAATATATTTCGTTTCTTCATTGCTCACACTCAGATCTCGACGTGATTGTCTCAAACAAAAGCAGTGGTTTCTTTGGGAATCAACGGTGGCACTGTGGCTAGTTCACTTGCCTGTCAGGACAATGGTGTGGGTTCAATCTACCGGCAATTTTCTGGGACGTCGCTTAATGGCGAAGGACACGGGTAATATGGAAAGCTAATCCTCATGCGAAAATCAGTCCAGTGTACTCAATAGTAGTAGCAAATACTAGTTGTGGTAATGCACGCGTGTGGACTACACTAAAGTTCAGAACAAGCGAGCGTAATACTTAAAAAAAAAAGAATTAGATTATGTTATCGACGATCATTACATCATAACTCAATTATGTTATCGACGATCATTGCATCATAACTTAATTATGTTATCGGCGATCATTGCATCATAGCTTAATTATCAGCTGAAATTTTGTGAGAGTATGTGTCTGTGGCGAACGGGTAGCGAACGCCACACAATTCCACATACCGCTTTCGAATGAAGCTACCTGCGATTTGGAAGCAGACCGTTTTGTGTTGATTTTTAACAGTAGTTAGTTGTTCAGAAAGCAATGGTAAACAGCCAAAAATGTAGGGGTTGATTGTGACATTTTATAAAGGGCATGTAACTAACTTTCTTAGTTCTTTCGCTGTCGTCCTTTGCTTTCAGTGCCTAGTATTTTTCCCCAAATGATTTCAGTGTCTCTACTACTTTCGGTAACCATGGCGACGCGGTAGCTAACGAGCTTACCTGTATGTCCCATGAGTATGTTGTTGGCAGTCCCTTAGAAGCCAGGTTTATTTATGTGACCAGGCTTCCAGCTCGATACAACATAAATTGGATACGAGGCAATTTTCAGAGAAGTAAAGGTGACTGGTGAGATACTGGTCACTTCACCCAAGGAGTGCCGGTTGGTATATTAAAATATAGAACTAGCATCATTTATCAAAACGCAACAATGCGTAGACAAAGGTCTTCTTTATTTTAAAATAAATTCTTGGATATGCTCAAAGGAGACTTTACAAACATTTGTTTTTGGCGTTCATTCATTTTGAGCTCAAGCGTAGTCCATACATGTGCTACTACTTCTAGTGCACTGGGCTGATTTTTTGCGTGTGGATTAGCTTTCCATATTACCAGTGTCCCTCACCATCATGCGAGCTCACTCCGACTTCAGAGGTCTTTGTAAAATTTTTTTTTTAAAAACCCAATTCAAGGACGATAAGTCAACAATTTAATCTAACTCACCTATGTAGGGGTTGAACCAGACACATCGGCATAATCACACCGGGAGTTTAAGATCGAACGCTTTTATCCATTCGGTCATGTTGACCTCTACTAAACAAAATGATGCAGCTCCTTCCTGTGGTGCTTGCTTGCTTGTGATCGCTGGCTGTGAACTCCAGCGCGAAGTCCTGTATGTCAGATGAAGACATCCTGTTGTCCAACATCAGTGTGATGTCATACCGGACCTGAGATTTACGTGAGTACCCGTTGTCCCATGTCTGGCTTATTGGTGTGCAGACTGGTGGTTCCTCGCCATGCAGGCAAATACTCTCCGGCTTCGGAGGAATCATCGATCCTACTGATCTTAGCCAGGTCCCCGAAGGGACCTGTTGCCCAGGACGCAAGGCGTGGACGTGTCAGCAGGTCTTGGCCAGTATATAACCCGGCCCTGGTGCCCTGGAAACACCTCTGCATCCCCTTACTGTGGTGTCTAGTTTATTAGTTTAGTTTAGTTGGATCGTCGTTGGATCAACATCACGGCACACGGTTTAACCCATAAGTGCTCCGTTTTCCTCCTAACTCAAACCTGAGTCTGGAGAAACTCAGCTCAGTGCACGAACTCCGTAGCACCGCCGAGGATCATGAAATACTTTGGGTAGATTTTTAACTCGAAATTTTGCCCGGGCAGCGCCGTTAGGCTAGTCTTTTTCGATTTCCAACTGCCAAGGGATTGTTTACGTGCGCAACAATACACACTGGCGTCCGATCTCACTACCCAGAGACTAGGGGCAATTTTATTACTGGAAGTCCAGGTGGATTTTTTAAATAAATCCCGGTCCTCACCGGGGCCTGAACCCAGGACCTCCATCACTCGAGGCGGACACCATACCTCGAGACCACTCAGCCCCCTCTAGTTTATGACCGTTGATTTATGTAAATGATACTGTATGTAAATGCTACTTGACATGTCACATGACAATCTTAAAAGTGTGATAGAAATTACAATAACCACGTCATTGTATGGTAACCTGTCATTACTGTTGTTAATGATGTCAAGAGTATTAAGCACGTGACATCACGGCGCAGACTAACATTATGACCTCATAAGGACAGTGTGTAGATGGCCGCCCCACTTTTGACACGCACAGTATAAGAGCAGCGCTCTGTTATCCGTTTATGTTATTTATTAATTTCCTTTTTTTTTTTTTTAAATCAGTGAAAGGGTGAAATCTATAGAGATGTATCGCCGAATGAAACTCCAGTAAGGTGATGCATGTCTGTCAGTCCAACAAGTGCACAAGTGAAATAGGAAGTTTAAAAACGGCGTGACTTCTGTGACAGACTGTTCACAACTGGGTCAGGCACACCGGGTAGTCGATTTTTCTACAGGAACCCAAGCACTTTATCGGCGCTGGGGGACTTGCATTGAACACAGTGGTGACTACATCGACAAATGATACATTCGTTCTTTACATTTTCAGAATATATTCACCAACAACAGAAAATGCATTTAAAGTTTTCATTTGAAGCCCCTTCGTAAATATTTAAATTATTCTAGAAGCGTAGGGGATTCCATGTTAAGTGACCATTTCTCTTTATTTTGCGTTTTGAGGTAAATTATTTCCAGCTGTCATAAATCTGCATCGATATAACAAGACTGCTTTTAAGGAACCGAGATTTGTGGCGATGCATGAATGCCTATGCCAGTTGGCAGGGTATAAGATGATGATAAACATGAGATGATGAAATAAACAATTTGCTAAAAGTTAGTGACCACGAACATTACACCCCACAACCTGTGTCCAGTAAAAATTAATACTACTGTTTTTAAGGCTTAAGGGCTTTTATTTGTGTTTCTTCTCTGACCTGTATAGTTGGAAACAAACAAACAAACAAACAAACAAAACTGAACGTTTAAAATGCAAGAGGACCGACTTTATTGCACCGAGTTTCATCCCCGGGAGGCCTGCCGAAAGCGTCGCACTGAGCACGAACTCCGTAGCTCCAGCGACGACCTCCAGGAGTTTTTCCGTAAACTGCACTCGTGAACCGAGCGATGTAGACAGGAATCGAACCCATAACCTTGAGAGTGCGAGGCAAATGGCGTAACTACTTCGCCATGAAAACTCCCGATTGGAAACAGACAGTGCATGCTGGGTAAACGTGTCAGACTGCGGTGAAGCGCGTGGAAGATAACGATTGGATATCAATGTAATGTCCTGTACAGGCTTGAGAACACCACATCACTTCGTACACGTCTGTGCAACGTGGAGAAATGCGCAGCGAACACTCCAGTGGAAGACCGAAAACAGCAAGCAAATAGTCAATCTTTGTCTTAATTTCGTCATCATTATCATCATTAACGTGCACTTTGCGGACAATCGTAGGCGGCCATTTTTTTTTTTAAATCTCACGCGATCACTATTCACAGATCACGACTGTGTTCTTGAGCCGATTAACTGAGTAAGTGCCATAGAATGATTAATCGTCTTAAACGACTTCCCCTATCTGCCATGGGCTTATATATCGCCAAATATTGACATTGGATTATAATACAACATATTTGCTACCATATTAACAACTTTTAAGTCATAACTATGACAAACCCTACTTCCAATTTTCCGCCATACATTTTTGTTTGGTCCAAACCTACATTTTGTTTGGCACAGAATCTGTTAATGCCTTGTGTGTGGCATCCGTGTATTTATTTCTTTGCTTTCCTCTTGCTCCTTTCCCATCAAGTTTGCCATTTTCCACTAAGTTTTCAATTGTTTTTTTTCTCGTTATAATGTGCCCAAAAAATCTTCGCTGTCTACATCTAATTTCTCCAATCAGTTTATGGTGTTCACGTGTTCCTTTAAGGACTGTTTCATTCGTTTTTATACTCGCCCATGGTATTCTTTGCATTTACCAACACATGTTTCTCGGCTTGTCTATTTCTTGTACATGTTTCACATACATACAACAGTGTAGGTTCTAAATTTCACTTTAATACTCTTTGTCCCACTGCTATTGGCAGCTGCTGTTTTCTGTTCATATTAAACAAAATGTTTTCCATCCGACATTTAAAATAATAATAACATACTATATAGAATGTTTTCAATGGTGATTCTTGTTCTAATCTCTAGAAGACATCTTCCGTCAGATGATATGATTATTCTAAGATAGTGTCTATGTATGTTATATTGTTGCTGTTATGCTCTCAGATGGCGATCTCTATGAATATCCTTGACATTTCTCATATTAGTTTCACCATGTAGGAAAAACAGGTCTGGGGACATTACACATCCCTGTCGCACACTTATCTTGGTTGGGTGGTATTTGTCTACTTTATGAAACATTTTTAGAAAGCACGTTTTTCCAACACACACACGCACACACACACACGCACGCACGCACGCGCGCGCGCACACACACACACACACACACACACCATCAACTCATGTGTTGATATTATTCCATGCAACGATAAAAGACCATCACGTTAACTCATATCTCTCTCGTTCACTCCCTTTGCTCTCTCTCCATCTCTCTCCTCTCTCCGTCTCTATCTCTCTATATGTCTCTATCTGTCTCTCATCTCTCTATCCCTATATCTCTCCTTCTCTATCTCTCTCCTTCTCTCTTTCTATCTCTCTCTCTTTCTCCCCCTCTCTATCTCTCCCCCTCTCACTCCGTCTCTATCTCTCTCTCCCTATCTCTCCGTCTATATCTCTCCCCCTCTCTCTCAGTCTCTATCTCTCTCCCCATCTCTCCGTCTATATCTCTCTCTATCCCTTTCTATATATCTCTCTCTCTCTTCTTTCTCTACCTCTCGATCTCCCTCTCTATTCCTCTCCCTCTCTATCTCGTTATCCCCTCCCTCTAACCCCCTCTCTTTCTCTAACTCTCTCTCTCTGTCTCTCTCAATTCTCTCTCTTTCTCTATCTCCCCACCTCTCTCTTTATCTCTCTACTCTCTCCATCTCTCTGTCCCTCTATCTCCCTCTTTATCTATCACACTCTCTATATCTTCTCCTTCTCTATCCTCTCTCTCTATCTCTTTCTATCTCTCTATCTCCCTCTCTATCTATTTCCCCATGTATCTATCTATCTTTATCTCCATACCTCGCTATATATCTCCCCATCGTTCCATCTCTATCTCCCCCTTTATCTCTCTCTCTTCTCTCTCTCTTCACCTACTATCTCTCTATCTCTCTCCCTCTCTTTCTCTTCTCCCTCTCTATCTCTCCAACTTCCTATATATCCTTTTAGCGGGGAGTCTCCGTGGTGAAGTAGTTACGCAGCCTGCCTCGCACTGCGAAGGTTGTGAGTTTGACTCTCGGTTACTTCGTTCGGTTCACAAGTGTGGTGTTTAAATGGAGTAATCGAGTTCGTGCTGTGTGCGACGCAATCGGCAAGCCTCCGTCGGAAAGAGACCGAGCCACATGGAATAAAGCATATTGCGATAAAGTCGAACCTCTTGCCTTTTCAAACCGTTTTTAAAAAAAAATATCCTTATAGCAGTAATCTTACCAGTTGTCACATGATATTGTAGATGTTCTCTACTTTTAGCAGTAATCTTACCAGTTGTCACGGGATATTGTAGATGTTCTCTACTTTTAGCAGTGATCTTACCAGTTGTCACAGAATATTGTAGATTTTCTCTACTTTTAGCGGTGATCTTTCCAGTTGTCACAGAATATTGTAGATTTTCTCTACTTTTAGCAGTGATCTTTCCAGTTGTCACCGAATATTGTAGATTTTCTCTACTTTTAGCAGTGATCTTTCCAGTTGTCACAGAATATTGTAGATTTTCTCTACTTTTAGCAGTGATCTTTCCAGTTGTCACAGAATATTGTAGATTTTCTCTACTTTTAGCAGTGATCTTTCCAGTTGTCACAGAATATTGTAGATTTTCTCTACTTTTAGTGGTGATCTTTCCAGTTGTCACAGAATATTGTAGATTTTCTCTACTTTTAGCGGTGATCTTTCCAGTTGTCACATAATATTGTAGATTTTCTCTACCAGTTGTCACAGGATATTGTAGATATTCTCTACTTTTAGCGGTAATCTTACCAGTTGTCACATAATATTGTAGATTTTCTCTACTTTTAGCGGTGATCTTTCCAGTTGTCACAGGATATTGTAGATGTTCTCTACTTTTAGCGGTGATCTTTCCAGTTGTTACAGGATATTGTAGATTTTCTCTACTGTTGGCAGTAATCTTACCAGTTGTTACAGACTATTGTAGATTTTTCTCTACTTTTAGCAGTGATCTTACCAGCTGTCACAGAATATTGTAGATTTTCTCTACTGTTAGCAGTAATCTTACCAGTTGTCACAGAATATTGTAGATTTTCTCTACTTTTAGCAGTAATCTTACCAGTTGTCACAGAATATTGTTGATTTTCTCTACTTTTAGCAGTAATCTTACCAGTTGTCACAGAATATTGTAGATTTTCTCTACTTTTAGCGGTAATCTTACCAGTTGTCACATAATATTGTAGATTTTCTCTACTTTCAGCAGTGATCTTACCAGTTGTCACAGGATATTGTAGATGTTCTCTACTTTTAGCGGTGATCTTTCCAGTTGTCACAGAATATTGTAGATTTTCTCTACTTTTAGCGGTAATCTTACCAGTTGTCACATAATATTGTAAATTTTCTCTACTTTTAGCGGTGATCTTTCCAGTTATCACAGGATATTGTAGATGTTCGCTACTTTTAGCGGTGATCTTACCAGTTGTCACAGGATATTGTAGATGTTCTCTACTTTTAGCGGTGATCTTTCCAGTTGTCACAGAATATTGTAGATATTCTCTACTTTTAGCGGTGATCTTTCCAGTTGTCACAGAATATTGTAGATTTTCTCTACTTTTAGCAGTGATCTTTCCAGTTGTCACAGAATATTGTAGATTTTCTCTACTTTTAGCAGTGATCTTTCCAGTTGTCACAGAATATTGTAGATTTTCTCTACTTTTAGTGGTGATCTTTCCAGTTGTCACAGAATATTGTAGATTTTCTCTACTTTTAGCGGTGATCTTTCCAGTTGTCACATAATATTGTAGATTTTCTCTACCAGTTGTCACAGGATATTGTAGATATTCTCTACTTTTAGCGGTAATCTTACCAGTTGTCACATAATATTGTAGATTTTCTCTACTTTTAGCGGTGATCTTTCCAGTTGTCACAGGATATTGTAGATGTTCTCTACTGAAATGCTACGTAATTTTCTCTACTGTTAGCAGTAATCTTACCAGTTGTCACAGAATATTGTAGATATTCTCTACTAATCTTATTAGCAGTAATCTAACCAGTTGTCACAGGAATATTGTAGATATTTTCTCTACTTTTAGCAGTATCTTACCAGTTGTCACAGAATATTGTAGATTTTCTCTACTTTTAGCAGTAATCTTTCACAGTTATCACAAGATATTGTAAATTTTCTCTACTTTTAGCAGGTGATCTTTCCAGTTATCACAGGATATTGTTAGATGTTCTTCTACGTATTTAGCTGTCAGGATATTGCTAGATGTCTCTACTTTAGCGATCTTGTCACAGGATTATTTCTCTACTTTTAGCGGTAATCTTACCAGTTGTCACAGAATATTGTAGATTTTCTCTACTTTTAGCGGTAATCTTACCAGTTGTCACATAATATTGTAGATTTTCTCTACTTTCAGCAGTGATCTTACCAGTTGTCACAGGATATTGTAGATGTTCTCTACTTTTAGCGGTGATCTTTCCAGTTGTCACAGAATATTGTAGATTTTCTCTACTTTTAGCGGTAATCTTACCAGTTGTCACATAATATTGTAAATTTTCTCTACTTTTAGCGGTGATCTTTCCAGTTGTCACAGGATATTGTAGATGTTCGCTACTTTTAGCGGTGATCTTACCAGTTGTCACAGAATATTGTAGATTTTCTCTACTTTTAGCGGTAATCTTACCAGTTGTCACAGGATATTGTAGATATTCTCTACTTTTAGCGGTAATCTTTCCAGTTGTCACATAATATTGTAGATTTTCTCTACTTTTAGCGGTGATCTTACCAGTTGTCACAGGATATTGTAGATTTTCTCTACTTTTAGCGGTAATCTTACCAGTTGTCACATAATATTGTAAATGTTCTCTACTTTTAGCGGTAATCTTTCCAGTTGTCACAATATATTGTAGATGTTCTCTACTTTTAGCGGTGATCATACCAGTTGTCACAGAATATTGTAGATGTTCTCTACTTTTAGCGGTGATCTTTCCAGTTGTCACAGGATATTGTAGATTTTCTCTACTTTTAGCGGTAATCTTACCAGTTGTTACAGGATATTGTGGATTTTCTCTACTGTTGGCAGTAATCTTACCAGTTGTTACAGACTATTGTAGATTTTTCTCTACTTTTAGCAGTGATCTTACCAGCTGTCACAGAATATTGTAGATTTTCTCTACTTTTAGCGGTGATCTTACCAGTTGTCACAGAATATTGTTGATTTTCTCTACTTTTAGCAGTAATCTTACCAGTTGTCACAGAATATTGTAGATTTTCTCTACTTTTAGCAGTAATCTTACCTGTTGTCACAGAATATTGTTGATTTTCTCTACTTTTAGCAGTAATCTTACCAGTTGTCACAGAATATTGTAGATTTTCTCTACTTTTAGAGGTGATCTTTCCAGTTGTCACAGGATATTGTAGATGTTCTCTACTTTTAGCGGTGATCTTACCAGTTGTCACAGGATATTGTAGATTTTCTCTACTTTTAGCGGTAATCTTACCAGTTGTCACATAATATTGTAAATTTTCTCTACTTTTAGCGGTGATCTTTCCAGTTATCACAGGATATTGTAGATGTTCTCTACTTTTAGCGGTGATCTTACTAGTTGTCACAAAATATTGTAGATTTTCTCTACTTTTAGCGGTAATCTTACCAGTTGTCACAGGATATTGTAGATATTCTCTACTTTTAGCGGTAATCTTTCCAGTTGTCACATAATATTGTAGATTTTCTCTACTTTTAGCGGTGATCTTTCCAGTTGTCACAGGATATTGTAGATGTTCTCTACTTTTAGCGGTGATCTTTCCAGTTGTTACAGGCTATTGTGGATTTTCTCTACTGTTGGCAGTAATCTTACCAGTTGTTACAGACTATTGTAGATTTTTCTCTACTTTTAGCAGTGATCTTACCAGCTGTCACAGAATATTGTAGATTTTCTCTACTGTTAGCAGTAATCTTACCAGTTGTCACAGAATATTGTAGATTTTCTCTACTTTTAGCAGTAATCTTACCAGTTGTCACAGAATATTGTTGATTTTCTCTACTTTTAGCAGTAATCTTACCAGTTGTCACAGAATATTGTTAATTTTCTCTACTTTTAGCAGTAATCTTACCAGTTGTCACAGAATATTGTAGATTTTCTCTACTTTTAGCGGTGATCTTTCCAGTTGTCACAGAATAATGTAGATGTTCTCTACTGGTGATACAACATCAGTGACCTCCTGGTGCCCACATATTATAAGTTCGCGTCATTTAGAAGTTAGATACAGAATACAGAACCAGGACCGCTGAATATGCCGTTGGGGCTTTTTAATAGGCTGGCTCAGATAACATGCTCTCCGCCCATGTTGACAGTTTGCAAAGTGGGGCGAACGTGTCTTAAGGACAGATGACAAATACATCACTGTAGCAATTATCCACAACATGACATAACATGGAAAAGTAAATGAACGGTTCTGTGTAAATGTCTTCATAACATATTAGCTGCAACGGAAACACTAAATGGCCAGCAAGATCGCTTCATGGAAATGAACACAACGTCTGGTTATTGGAAAAATGAGTTACTGGCATATTTCTATTAGGACACCCGACAGGCGTTTGACATAGTTTCTAAACCCAGCTTCCCCCTCTCCGCTAATCGCTTCTATCGCTATTATTTACTGTCCGAATCTCCAGGGAGAATCCAGTTCCTATTTAGCGAATTCAAGCTACAGCATAAGAAACGATATATAGATAATAAGATATACAAACGTAACATGATAACATCGTTTCACGTTAAGTATGTTCAGATTGGTTACCGCTGAAAGCCAAGACTACACATAAAGTGAATTAGGTTGAAGTGTGTCAGATACTATTTTCACCCAGAAAGTGGCTGGTGTTATTTTTCTCTCTAGATGAGCGACACATTATCCGTGTGTGTTGACATACATTAAATAAGAAGAGGAAGCTAAATCGGGCAACGCGATTTCCCAAGTTGTGTTAATTTTAATCTAGTATGCCAATACAGACAGTGCAATACAGCTTAGTGTGTGTTAATGTTCGTGCTGACAAGTTCGGAGAATACATAATTTGTTACAGAAGTTAACAGTTAGCAATACAACCTGTATTCTCCCTCACAAGTGCGAAGGTACTTCTAGTTTTAAACTAATGCTGTCGTTGCAGAACTGTTTAATCAACCTGTCGACGGGTCTCCTGTGGTCATTAAATTGTGCCAGTTAATTTCACGAGCGTGTTGTTACAAGGAGCGTGGCCGTCATACTGTGCTCCATGCGTGATGCAAATAATTAACTGATTCAGTGAGGAAGGATAAACATATCGCCACATGTGAACTCCCATTTGGACAAAAGGGCGATATATCGCCATACTAGGATCATCGGCTTATTTGTTTTGTTTCGTGCATCTTCCGCAATTTTAATGCGCAGTGAACGGGAATTTACATTATAATACATGTTCATTTGTTTGTGAACCATGTTTGGTGCAAACCTACTTGTTTGTTTGGCATTGAATCATTTAAATTATGTCAATTAATTTTCATAAGGTGCGTGGCTGTCAAACTGTGCCCCACGCGTTATCCAGGTAATTAAAGGACTCTGTGCTAGTGGTGTAGTTGAAAAGTTAATGGTACTAGTTAGGGCGATTCACAGACTGTATGACAATGACATAAAGTAACCTGCCATTACTGCCTATAGGACCCTGCGATGTAAGATTGATTCTTCAGTCTGGGGAATCAAGACCCCCTGGCTAGTGCAGTCGTCTAGAACTGTGCAAGTTAGGATTTTATTGTTAGAATTAGAAAATAATATCCATCACCTCACCGAGGATTCGAACTCGGGTCTTCCAAGTGGCCAGGCGCTGCCTTGTGGCATAAAATACTAGCAGTAAATACGCTAAGCTACAAAATATGGTATTATATGCAACATAGTGTTTGTTATTGTTGTTATTATTATCGTCATCACCATCATCATTAGTATATATCTATTTACGCACAGATAACGTATAACGCTGACTAACGGATGCCCCAGCTGCTTAATCATCTCCCAGAAAGGAAGATACTTATTTTTGCAAGAAACAGTAGTGAAAGGTAGCTAACTCTTGCTAGAATTGTTAAAAGAAAAAGGAAGAAAAGATCAGTTCACTTCACCACTACAACTTTGGATTTAGATAATAGCGGCATGCATTTATGCACATTTCAGTACAAGTTACATGATAATATCAATTTCGTTGTATTGTTTCTTGAAGCATGTGGCTCAGTACATCCGACATCGACACGAATTGTTGCGATTTGCTTCCCCTTGCCATAAACTGTCCCCAGTTTACCTACTATGCCGCAGGTTTGTGTCTCTGTTCGTCTGTTGTCTATCTCTTGACCTGTCCGACATGGGCGGCCCTACCAGTAGTTGCGCTACCGTCTGCATAGCTCTTGGGGTTGTTAGAACACGCGACTGCCTCCCCCCTCTCCCGCCAACTGTGAGGTGGATACACGACAGACTAGCGGTCCAAGTGAGATTCCTAACTTGTCAGGTACACACTGCTGTGTTTTAAGTAAGTTGGTTGCATAGCCGTAACAGGACGCCGCAGTCAACACCAGCATTTGGGGGGCGGGGGAGAGCGAGGGCGGGGGGCTGTTTGTGATTTTCTAGGCTATTTTACTTCCAGTAGTTTACCATTGTTTTCTGAACGACCGACGATCATATCGCTGTGAAAAGCAGTGCAACGCAATCTGCTTCCAAATGGCCCGAGGTTGATTTCGAACCCAAGTCACAAACGTTTGCCTTAAGATCATCACTAACGTTAAGTTATGGCATTTATTTAAAAAAATATATATATATTTGAAATCGAATATTAATCATGTGAAACTGAATACTCAAAGTTTAAATGAAATAAAAACAATCATATAAAATTGAATACTCAAAATTCATATGTATTTATCATCACCATTATGTGCCATCTCCACATTGACGGTTGGCTGTGATGAGTCTCCGACACTCTTTATCCACTGACGTCACGCTGCTCTCATACAGACTTATTCCACTTCAGCTTTTGTGGTCAATAACTCGCGTACAGTCTTCACTTTCTCCAAACAGATTCCATCCCAGTTCAAGGGTTCCATCTACCTCTGTGTAGGTTTGTTTTTCTTCTAAAAAGTTTACAACGGCAGCCACAATACGACCTACTCTTTGCGGTTTTCAACTGCCGTGAGACTTTTACCGTGTGCAACTTGTAAGCGGAACTTCTAATTTTTCGCCCTTATGAAAGAAGACTAAGTGTCCGAACTCATTATCCGAGAGATCAAAAGAATGCATTTTATCACTAGATACCAATGCATCCTCAAAAAACTAATCCCAACCCTTTGCTGGGATCCGAACCCAAACCTTCTGAGATAGAAGGGACACCATAACTTCCCAACTACGGCTCCTTCCGTCATGTATTTTATTAAAGCTCACTTTGAACTCAAGCGTAATCCACACACACACGCACACACTACTTCTAGTAGCACTGAACTGGATTAGCTTTTTCCTATTACCAGTGTTCCTCGCCATCAGGCGAACCCATTCCGATTTCAGGGGTACTTGTAATTACGTTACAAGGCAAGGACAAGAAGTCAACATTTTAGTCCAACAGTCTGGTGTAGGGGTTAAACTCTGTACCTCATCTTCAGCACACCAGAACGCGAGTTCTTATAAATTATGCCATGCTGACCTCGTAACATTTAAGAAAGTGGCTGTCAATTTGGTTCATGTCTGTCAGCCCGTGTCCCCACTTGAGCCCCCGTTTGTCAATGTTAGTAGTATACGAGGAAGTGTAACTTTGGTAGTAAAATTCCCCAACTGTCAACTGGTTATGTTAACACTGGGGAATTCCGACATGTGTATAAGTATGCTAACAAAACAAACAAACAAAAAACGGACGACTTATGCTTCAGTCTTCTTATGTTGCTTTCAAACAGCCAGTCGGGGTATATAGCCGTACACGGCGGTGTGTGATTTCTGAGTAATTTGTGCTGTTCTTTGAATATGGGGAAGAGGTTTCAAAATGTATTTCTATCAACACAACTTCCGATAGGTACAACTCGTGGCAGAGCTGTGGAACATCGCTTGGTTGGTATGACAATCCTAGTTTCAATTTTCTCTATGAGTTATTTCGCTAACAGGTAGGTAGGGGGGGGGGGGGGGGGTGTTGTGTGTATGTTATATGTGTCTGTATGTGTTTGTATGTGTGTTGTTTGTGTAACTGTGAGACATAGCGACATATATATATATATATATATATATATATATATATATATATATATATATATATATATATATAGAGAGAGAGAGAGAGAGAGAGAGAGAGAGAGAGTAAACTTTAAAACGTAATGACAACTGGCAAAATTTATTAGGGGAAAAAGCAAGAGGAAAACATAGAGATACATACCTGGATGACTTTGCCACATGCATAATCGGACAAGAACACTGACCTGATCAAACACTGGTGATCGTGAGAGAATGGCGAAGATTCTCTACACTTGATGATGATGATAATGATGACTCGCAATCAACGGATAACATGGCCTGTATGACGCCTTCAGGCTTGACTTCCCATGATATTTCTGTGTACTTGTTTTAGGCTGGGTAGAACTGGGAGCCTTAGTCAACTTTAGAATGGTGATTGCAACGGAACGATTCTCGTTGATAAGAGAGGGACCAAGCGTGTAAGCCATTGCCCTATGTGTGTACCTCCCGATGTACCTAGAGTTTTGATGTTTTCTCCTGGCTCGTATTGTCTCAGATCTATACCTAATGCGGTTGCTTCTATATGCCGTGGTCGACCACCATCGATGCATGCATTTCTCAACTTACATACACACTCCATAACTTACTCTAATCAATAGTGTGCATACTTTTTTCTTTTTATTAAAAGAGACGTATATTTGTTGCAGATACCCTAACAGATTAACGGCGACTTATGCAGCTGTGAATGGTTTGTGACTTTGTGAATTCTGATGATTATATATTCTTAAACATTCAAGCGGAATTTGCTGTCAGAAAACTTATTACGGCATTTACCTATACGCGCTGCTGATTTGATGATGTCTATGGTTTCAAGACGCCGGTGCCTACCGTCACTTAAACAACAAAGAAACCATAATCAAATGCTAATAGGAGTACGCCAATGACACGTGCTGCCACAAACAAGGGAAGCTGTAGTTTCACGAAGACGATCAAACAGCTATGTCAGCGCTTTCAAGGACGGAATCTAAAAACTGTCTGCAATTTAAGCTGGTGCTTCTCGGGAATATTGGTGTTGGGAAGACTTCCATTTTCATGAGGATTAAAGACAATGCATTTTACGGCAACAAGGCATCCAGTATTGGAATAGATACTTGCACCCGACAGTTGACTGTTGATAATATTGACATTCAGGTGAGTCAGAATACGAACTGTTGTTTTGAATGTTTGTTCTCTCTTTTGCATTCCGATGTGTTTGTAGCTTTTTATTTTCATGTTATATATTGTGTACTATGATCTCCACTTCTTTATCTTATATTTTATAGTGCCAACCAATACATGCTAATTTAGTTAGCTCATGTATTATTTAGAACATCACACACAACAGTAAGAAAGAGGCAAACAATGTTCTTTGATCACATAATGAGAAGAGAGTGTTTGGAGAACTTCGCGACGACTCGGCGTATCAGCGGTTGAAAAGACAGAGGAAGGCGGAAATAAATTATGCTTGGTCTCAGATGGTGGCACGAGGCAATATCAACAGAAGACTGATCTAGAACATCCAAGATCCAGAACTGAGGCATGACTTGAACGTCACATTGCAGAGCATACTGATCCAGAACTGAGGCATGACTTGAACGTCACATTGCAGAGCATACTGTGAAGACGATGATGATTATTCAGAGATCTCTTGACCTGTATGCAGTTGGATAACGTGTGAAGAATAAAGTATAAATGGGCGCTTCCCTGGAATCATTT
This sequence comes from Cepaea hortensis, assembly GCA_963921405.1. Classification (NCBI taxonomy): domain Eukaryota; kingdom Metazoa; phylum Mollusca; class Gastropoda; order Stylommatophora; family Helicidae; genus Cepaea; species Cepaea hortensis. The sequence continues at coordinate 51,842,159 of OY992889.1, read as the reverse complement.
AGGCAAATTACAAACTTTTCCATTTTACCGTTACTCCTACCCTGTTCAACATCAGATGAGAAGTTATATTAGGGTACATCCCTGGCTCAGATTAATAATCCTGTGACTGATTCAGTCACAAATATGATATTAATTTGAAAGTGATTGTTGTCCAAAGAGGGTAATGGCTGTGGAAACGCTACTCACAAGTGAATATTTATAGTATTTAACTCTAAAATGCCTGTAGATGTCGGCTTCCTGGCCTAGAAGTTAGCGACTTTTTTCCGTAATCTCGTCTACTCTCGTAGGTAACGTGACCACGGTGAGGATCAGCAGTGGTTCAAATCGCGTCGGTAACTTACGGGATATGTGAGCCGGCCGCTCAGAAAGCAATGGCAAATTACTGAGCGTAATCTTGCCAAGAAATCAACAGTCAGCTGAAAGATGCTGATGTTGACAGCAATGTCCTATAAAAGGATCCGCAAACAATTTTTAATATTATGCCTAAAGATGTCAAATGGGAAAAGCCACAAATTAATTTCCCAAGGCTAAAGCTACGGAACATCACCATGTAGCAGGACCTTGGCAGAACGACGTCCTCGTCATGGCCCGGCGACAAGTTTCTCCTGATTCATGCATGTTCATGCCGAAGATGTCTGCAGTGCACTGTTTCCATCGTCGTGATGGTCCCCTCAGCCTCTTCCTCCAGGAACCACGCCCCCCCTCCCTCCCCATCACTGTTCTGTCCAAACCAGTGTGTCCTTTAATATGACCAACGTGCTTTAGTTTCCGAGACATGAAGCTGATTTTGAGCTAATTTTCTTCGATGTTCATATCTAGTAATATGTCGGTATTTTCCTTCCTCTTGGGTCCTGATATTCTAAGACTTTTCTTAAATATGTCATTTCAAAACCCCCGATATTTTTCTTTAATGATTCCGAAATGGTACATGACTCACAACTGCGTGTTGCTACGGGAAAGATGCGTGTTCACCATATGTTACTATATGAAGCACATAAGCGGGCACTCTCCCGCTGTTTATATTTCACCTCGACATCGCGAGGTACAAGAGGAACAAGAAGAGATGAGGCGATATATCGCCATCGAGTTGTGTTTTGTTTCGTAGTATTTCAATGCTCGGGTGAACGGACATTTCCACTATAATACATGTTCATATGATTGTGCACCATGTTTGGTCCAAAGCTACTTTTTGTTTGTCACTGAATCAGTTAAAATAATAATAATAATAATAATAATAATAATAATAATAATAATAATAATAATAATAATAACCCATCCATCTACTATTGGTGGCGTGTGCTGGAAGTTTTATTTGTCCGGACCCCTTGCCCAGGCAATCACTGTGATTTAGCTGTTGTTACTGATGGATAGACCTACTGCGTTACGGTATTCATTGACTGGAATCGCGCGTCCAATAAATAGTTGTTTGAGTACGAAATTTCTTATCTGCTAACCATGTTGTAAGAACACGTGTTTTCATGATTGCCATTCTATGCCTTGATCTTATTCGATTTGTATAGCTTTTGTATTCCATGTCAAGCGACGATTAGTTTATCTGATCAATTTGCGGTTTTCATCCGCTTCTTCAAGGAATGCCTCAGTTGATTTTCTGTCCGTCCATGGTATTCTTCGCACTTTCCTAGGAAACCACAATTCTGCTGCCTTCAGACGTCTCTTATTTTGTCTACATATTGTCTGGGTCTCACATACATACAGCTGTATAGGTTATGTTTAGCATTTCGTGTTTTTCCTCACAAACATTGACAGTATGGGTATGCTTTTCATCTGGGAAAAGGAGGTCAGCATGGCCGAATCGATATGAGCTCGTGTTCTTAAACATCCGGTGTGCTGATGCCGAGGTAAGCGGTTCAACCCCTACACCGGACAGTTAGACTAATATGTTGACCTCTCGTCATTGACCTTGGAAAGTAAATTACAAGTACCCCTGAAGTCGGAGTGGGTTCGCCTGATGAGGACACGCAAAATTCAGCCCAGCACTACTATAAATAGTGTGTATGGAGTACTCTTGAGTCCAAAGCGAGCGAGCGAAAAAACAAGATCTGGGATAAGATTACATGCTATCTTTGTATCAACACACATACTATCTTTGTATCAACACACATACTATCTTTGTATCAACACACATACTATCTTTGTACCAACACACATACTATCTTTGTATCAACACACATACTATCTTTGTATCAACACACATACTATCTTTGTATCAACACACATACTATCTTTGTATCAACACACATACTATCTTTGTATCAACACACATACTATCTTTGTATCAACACACATACTATCTTTGTATCAACACACATACTATCTTTGTATTAACACACATACTATCTTTGTATCAACACACATACTATCTTTGTATCAACACACATACTATGTCTATCTGCTGTGTGTCTGTCTGTCTGCCTTGGATTTGTATACTTTATTTCATGTGTAATCTTTGGTCCCTCTATGGCTGCTTGGTGTTTCCTTTTCCACGAGCACTTGGGTGGGCTGGGACTCTGGATCCTAATCGGGTCCGTCACCGTACTTCTGTAACCCTGGATGCTGAAAACGATATCACGCGACGAACAGAGACGCGTCTCGCAATTGCCCGTTATACCGTGTTGAGGGTTCGAAATCAGCTACGGCGATTTGGAGGCAGCCTGTTTTGCGTTGATTTTGATGGTATGAGACGTCGTTCGTCCAGAAAGCAGTAGCAAATTACTCAACGTAAAATGTGCCTAGTCAATCATAAACAGTCAAAAGCATGATGGGGTTGATTGCGACGTCCGGTGAAGGACATGCAGCTTACTGTTTTTGTCACTGTCATAACTTATCTCAAGTACCTCACATATACGACGTTTGCAGCTGTCATAATTGATCTCACATACCTCATATATAGGACGTCTGCAGCTGTCGGTTCTAAGGTGTACTAATTCATCGAGTCTTACCAACAATATAGGAGCCGCGATGGCATACTTGTTAGTTTACGTGTTTGCCTAGATAGTTGTCCTGGTTCCATCCCCAACAGACACAAGTTTAATTGTTCCGAGTACTACAGCTCTAAAGTCAGCCCAGCCTCACAAAAAATGGGTGCCAGACAATTTTCAGAATATTCGGGGATTTGTCTGGGAAAGAAATGCGGGGAGGAACGGAACTGGCCACCCCTCCTCATATGTCGTGACGTTGAATATATGAAGGATTAAAGCTGTACATGCTAGCGGCAGTATCCGCTATGGGACTACTTGAACCTCTAAAAAAATTATAATGACGTCCCGCCATATTGCTTGGATTGATATCACGACCAGTAATATACTGACGCTGCTATATCAGCCAGAGGTCTCCGTAGCCACGGAGTTTAATACGATTGCACTTAAACTCCCGGTACGCGACAGAGGGGTAAGGAGTTCAATCCCAATACAGGCCAGTAGGACTTCAACCTTGACTGCTCGTTCAGTAAGCAATGGTAAGCTACTGAACGTAAAATGACCCGAAAAATTAACCTGTAGTTGATCGCAACATCCTGCAAAGGAATTGCATTTGTTCCCCTACAAAAGTCCTGGGGTCAACAATAGAACAATATAATGACCAGAAATAATAATTCGGCAAGCAAATTACTTTTTTTCTTCTAAAGTTCTTGCATATACTTTACAGAATGTAGTAGTCAACCCCAGCATTTTTTGGCTGTTCGTTACTCTTGGGCAAGTTTACGTTCAGTAGTTTGCCATTGCTTATTGAACGACCAGCACCCATACCATACCATAAAAAAGAAAATACAGCTGTGTTTCGAACGCGGGTTTGCGAGAATATAAACTGCGTCGATAAATCCTTCGCCACGGACACGTACATACCGTTCATTGTTGATGAACCCATGGAGCTGCTGGTCGATTGGCTAATAATACAGTGTTCTTCTTCGTGAGAAACGAGATGTAATCCTCGGTAAAGTGTGCATTTTTTTTTCTGTCGTGGCACAAAGAAAAGCCTAACCTGCACAGTTCGAGGCGACTGTACTAGCTAGGCGGCCTTAATTCTTCAGGCTCAAGACCCCCCTGCCCCACACCACAAGGTACTATAAGCAGTAGATGACAGACATGGTCTCAAGTTACGAAGAGAAAGAATAAATGATCCTGAACAGATTTACACATAGAACAGATGTGACAGACAGAACATATGTGGCAGACAGAACAGTTGGGCATGCATTTGGCAGAAAATAATAACCCAAAGGTCGATGAAAACACTATGATCGCAAGTGTCAAGATGCATCGCAGCAGGTGTATGGCATTGATTAAATATGTCATACAAATCGTTGGGAGTCGCTTCTGATAAAAAAAAAAAAAAGCGCGGGATTCGAATCGAGTTTGGGATCATACTCTGTGACTACATTGTGACAGGAGTCATCTAATGTCGGACACCGCAATGATCTCTGGGTTGTGTCTCGGATGACCGGCCTTTTAGGATAATTAGGATGCACATTGCTCAAATATCGGAATATTGTTACTTCATAATAGCTGCTTCTTGAAATGCAAATACACATATGCATATGGCTGATTTGCCAATGTTAAATTGTGTTTACATGTGGGTGCATAATCGGTTGTCTCGTACACTTGTTATACTGGCCTCAGATGAATGGAGTACATTATATGGAACAAATACCAAATAACGGACACAAATAGACACGTGTATATCATGTCGTGACAGATAGCTTAAGCATATATGGATCTATAACGATGAGACGACGTCAATAACAATAATTTTTCGTTGGTTTAAAATCTCAGAGAATAGGCCGTAGAGTGAGTGTCCTGGCAAAAGGATGAAAATGATAAAATCTGTGGATGTCGGCGTGACTGAGAGGTATAAGGCGTTTAAACTTTCTCTGGTGGGCTCGACGTAGTGAGTTCATGTCACACAATTGTCAGTTGAACTGAAAGGTTGACTTCTCGTCCTTGTCTTGGAGTCGTCATTTACAAGTGCCTCAGATGTCGTAGTGGGTTCACCTGATGGCGAGGGACACTGATAATAGGGAAAGTTAACCATAACGCAAAATGGCACATGTGGGGGACGACGCTCCATTTCAAAGTGAGCAAACAGAAATAAAGAACAGAAAATCGTTCAATAACATATTTATTTATAGTATCTGGTGAGGGGGGAAGATTGATATCGTGTGGAAGTCGGATACCGTCGCGTGATATCGTGTGGAAGTCGGATGTCTCGACTCACAGATGCAGAAATCGCAGCTTGGCTGTAAACGTACATAAAGTTACGGTGTACCCAAAGCAGACACTGTCATTGAGGTGTGATGTGTATATGGAAAAGAGAACTAGAGACATTCATGAATAATAAGGGAAGAACGTGAAAGGGGCTGCATGAGATAGCAAGACAGGTCTGTTTGGCATGAGTTCGTAGAGTACTATTCTTCAATATGAAATACATGGTAGACGAGGACGAAAATGAGCCTAAACGCACCCATGGAAAAGGACGAATTCTACTACATGCTTATGATATCCTCATTCATAAGACTGGCTAATATTACTAATAAGACAAGACATGGGCAGAGGAGTCCAGGAGACGTTACGCGAAATCGCTCAATGTTGTGAGGAGACCAGCACAAATAGTGAATACAGACGAGGCAAGTGTGTGATGGTGGCGCTTCTTGTACAACGCCCTGGTAACAGTTAACCTTCCTGGTGTGTATGTCAACAGGGAAATCTATTTATAGACACAACATATTGAAATGTCTGAAGATAACTTTGAAACGCAATCTACCATACACATCATCGTTATCATGTAGGTCAGCATGGTCGAATGGATAAGAATGCGTGTTCTGAAACATCCGGTGTGCTGATTTCGAGGTAAGGGGTTGAACCCTTACACCAGACAGTTGGACTAACATGTTGACCTCTCGTCCTTGACTTGGGGATGTATATTACAAGTACCTCTGAAGTCGGAGTGGGTTTGCCTGATGGTGAGGGACACTTAAAAGGGAAAAGCTAATCCACATGCAAAATTCAGTCCAGCACTGCTAAAAGTAGTGTGTATGGACTACGCTTGAGTTCAAAGCGAGCGAGCGAGCGCAAAAAATCATCATCATGTGACATGCCCATAAGCGTGGACGGCCATGTTTCGTCATCTCACTCGACCACCAGAGTCGTGGATCACCACTGTGTCTTTGTCCCAATTTATGCCATGTGGCCAAACAATCTAGATATTTAGTTATCTCTCTGCCTTGCCCTTGTTCTTTTCCCCTCAATCTTGTCACTTGTCACCAAGTTCTCTAGTGTATTTCTTCTGATAACGGTCATACACATAACTCACTGATAACACTATACAGTGGATCAAGCAATGAAATAGCAGCACTAAAAGCTAATGCAGCGGCTCAGATAAAACCGAGATGTCCTTTCTTCCTATCGCATCATCAGGTAGTCCGGTCCGTCATTGAGGACGGGCTGTCTGTAATCAGGCGGTCAGCAGCACGGTATGAAAGATTGGAACATCAATTGTTACGAAACCTTTGAGAAAACTTAAGACAACACATACACAAATTCACAAGTATCCAGGTGGAATGTCTAACATTTTTGTATTGCCTAGTGTCAAAGACTGGTACATAAAGGGCGGAGGTTTTCTCAAGATAGAATACCACTGGGAAGAGTGGTCAACCTCAAATAGATTAGAGGTGATACAGTGCCCCGATATCAGGGCAGGGTAGGTGATAGAATGGGGGACTATTAACTAGTTCTCTCATGAGACACGGAGACGTTGACCAGACAGCACTCTGGTCACGACAGGATCACGCCTACGTGATAGCCACGATTGCCACTCAACAAGAGACAGCTAATGTAAGCGTGCCAGGTGTAACGGCACGCAAAAAGCCGAAGGACACCTCAAGGTCCTTCCGCGTGCTGTGTAGCCACGCGAGTAAGAAAGTCAGACTGGGGACTGACTTGGTAGCGAGCACCTCGCTTAGTGTTGATAGGAGATTTGTGTAACCAAATAGATAGAATTAGCATTAGGGTTTAGAAACTAGTGATAGGCAATTCTGTGGCTTTCTGTGTGGTTTTGATAGCGACTGTTATGTACTTGTGAAGAGCCAATGGCAATAAAATGTATCATTTATTTCCTCTCACACGACTTGCAAGTTCCTTGTATGGTGTGGGAGAAGTAATCTGATGATGCCTTACACATAGGTTGTTGACAGGCAAAGATTAATGTGGTGTCAGAAGTGGGATCTGAACCCACGCCCACAACAGTCTAGAAGCCGACTTGGCCGAAAGAATAAGAACGCTCGCGCTTAAATTTTTCGTGCGCTTAAAGAGAGGTAAGGGTGTAATCATTACGCTGGCATTAATAAGTTAGACTGAAACGTTGATTTCAGAAAGAATTTAATAACTTCTGAATGTAAAATGAATAGAAAGTCAAATTGGAGTTGAAACGTTATGCAAAGGACATGCAACATGTTGTGTGTGCCCTCTAATCTCCACTTGTTTCTTGTACTTCTAGGAGCGGTAATAAATGCTTGCAAATTTGTTTACGTGCTGGCGAAAAATTGCAAAATATCCAAATGAAAGGAATGCAATTAGTGCGGGGCTACATTAGAGACACACCAGTTTAAACAATGTGATTCATACCTGACCTCAATGCAATGACTAATTTAAGAGTAACAAGTGGCAAAGGACATGACCAACACGGGGACATAGCTGACAGCAACGGAACAAGATTCAAGTGGAGGATTCTCACGCTTGGTGACAGCAGCCAAGGCAATCATGCAAGTGATTCGGTTTGAAGATGTGTTTATGTAGAAGGAATGGATTCACGTGTGCGAAGACAAGGCAAAATATCAAGTTCGTCAAACCAGTATGTAGTCAGGTCTTTGTCAGATACGACTGAGCTACCGTATAATAGTAGGCGGTACTACCTTCTTTCTGTTAATTTCGAATGCTGGGCGGTGTTCATCAAACCCAAACCCCACATTATGCCAACAGCTTCGGGCGGGGGAGCTCAATTGGGAGGGTACAAGCCTTATCCTAGTGTGAGGAAATGCAACCTGTTGTGGCAGGGTAGACCAGGCCCTAAGCCTTGGTTGATAACTGGTCTTCTGCAGCTTTTCTTATTCCAGATGTATTGGTCTTACATTTCCTCTGGAGTAAACTAGGCAGGCCGAGAGAGGGATCATGCTGCATGGGTTTTGTGTTATGGAGAGGTATAACTCCATTTGATAAACTACCGTCTATCAAGACGGCAAGATGCCAGTCAGAACAATTGACAGAGAATGCAGGAAGTGGTTCAGTAGGAGTTCAGATTTGGATATGAGGCAACTGATGTGTGTATGTATGTTAAATATGAATGTGTATATGTAGGTATGTATGCTTGTGTTTATGCATGTGTGTGTGTGTGTGTGTGTGCGCGCGCACGCGCCTGCCTGTCGCATAACATAGTAATATGAATTGTTTATGTTCACAGTATTAATTTAACAATGTTTTTTTTTTCTTTCTGTGTGAATGAACATGTACAATAGATAATTTATGTGTGAAAATGAGTGGTTGGAAGGGTCAACTATAAGTGAGACGGGCCTGCGTGCCCAATTTGTGACCCTTTGAAATTAAAGTTAATGTTTGTTGGTTCCAAGAAGTTGTTACTTTTTGAAATATGTGCTTTAAGATGAAGAAATTAAAAAACAATACCAGTGCAGGACAGAAGGATTAAAAATAATACTATTATGGATACAAGGGTGTTAAAATAACATCACAACGGGATAGAAGGAGTTAAAATAATATTATTAAGAATGTACAATAATACCACAAAAGGATAAGAGAATGTACAATAATACCACAATAGGATAAGAGAATGTACAATAATACCACAATAGGATAGAAGAATATACAATAATACCACAATGGGATAGGAGAATGTACAATAATACCACAATGGGATAGGAGAATGTACAATAATACCACAATGGGATAGGAGAATGTACAATAATACCACAATGGGATAGAAGGATGTACAATTGTACCACAATGGGATAGGAGAATGTGCAATAATACCACAATGGGATAGAAGGATGTACAATAATACCACAATGGGATAGAAGGATGTAAAATAATACCACAATGGGATAGAAGAATGTAAAATAATACCACAATGGGATAGAAGGATGTACAATAATACCACAATGGGATAGGAGAATGTACAGTAATACCTCAATGGGATTGGAGAATGTAAAATAATACCACAATGGGATAGGAGGATGTACAATAATACCACAATGGGATAGAAGGATGTAAAATAATACCACAATGGGATAGAAGAATGTAAAATAATACCACAATGGGATAGAAGAATGTACAATAATACCACAATGGGATAGGAGAATGTACAGTAATACCACAATGGGATAGAAGGATATACAGTAATACCACAATGGGTTAGAAGGATGTACAGTAATACCACAATGGTATAGAAGGATGTACAGTAATACCACAATGGGATAGGAGAATGTACAGTAATACCACAATGGGATAGAAGGATCTAAAATAATACCACAATGGGATAGAAGAATGTAAAATAATACCACAATGGGATAGAAGAATGTAAAATAATACCACAATGGGATAGGAGGATGTACAGTAATACCACAATGGGATAGAAGGATGTAAAATAATACTACAATGGGATAGAAGTATGTACAGTAATACCACAATGAGATAGAAGGATGTAAAATAATATCACAATGGGATAGAAGGATGTACAGTAATACCACAATGGGATAGAAGGATGTAAAATAATACCACAATGGGATAGAAGAATGTAAAATAATACCACAATGGGATAGGAGGATGTACAGTAATACCACAATGGGATAGAAGGATGTAAAATAATACCACAATGGGATAGAAGTATGTACAGTAATACCACAATGGGATAGAAGGATGTAAAATAATACCACAATGGGATAGAAGGATGTACAGTAATACCACAATGGGATAGAAGGATGTAAAATAATACCACTATGGGATAGAAGAATGTAAAATAATACCACAATGGGATAGGAGGATGTACAGTAATACCACAACGGGATAGAAGGATGTAAAATAATACCACAATGGGATAGAAGGATGCAAAATAATACCACAATGGGATAGAAGAATGCAAAATAATACCACAATGGGATATAAAACAATACCACAATGGGATAGAAGGATGTAAAATAATACCACAATGGGATAGAAGGATGTAAAATAATACCACAATGGGATAGAAGGATGCAAAATAATACCACAATGGGATAGAAGAATGCAAAATAATACCACAATGGGATATAAAACAATACCACAATGGGATAGAAGAATGTAAAATAATACCACAACGGGATAGAAGAATGTAAAATAATACCACAATGGGATTGAAGGATGTAAAATAATACCACAATGGGATAGAAGAATGTACAATAATACCACAATGGGATAGAATGATGTACAGTAATACCTCAATGGGATAGAAGAATGTACAGTAATACCTCAATGGGATAGAAGAATGTACAGTAATACCTCAATGGGATAGAATGATGTACAGTAATACCTCAATTGGATAGAAGAATGTACAGTAATACCTCAATGGGATAGAAGAATGTACAGTAATACCTCAATGGAATAGAAGAATGTACAGTAATACCTCAATGGGATAGAAGAATGTACAGTAATACCTCAATGGGATAGAATGATGTACAGTAATACCACAATGGGATAGAAGAATGTACAATAATACCACAATGGGATAGAAGGATGTAAAATAATACTAATACCACAATGGGGTAGAAGGATGTACAATAATACCAAAGTGGGATAGAAGGATGTACAGTAATACCACAATGGGATACAAGAATGTACAATAATACCACAATGGGATAGAAAGATGTAAAATAATACCACAACGGGATAGAAAGATGTACAATAATACCACAGTGGGATAGAAGGATGTACAGTAATACCACAATGGGATACAAGAATGTACAATAATACCACAATGGGATAGGAGACTGTACAATAATACCACAATGGGATAGAAGGATGTACAATAATACCACAATAGATAGAAAGATGTAAAATAATACCACAATGGGATAGAAAGATGTAAAATAATACCACAGTGGGATAGAAGGATGTAAAATAATACCACAATGGGATAGAAGGATGTAAAATAATACAACAATGGGATAGAAGGATGTACAGTAATACCACAATGGGATAGAAAGATGTAAAATAATACCACAGTGGGATAGAAAGATGTAAAATAATACCACAATGGGATAGAAAGATGTAAAATAATACCACAATGGGATAGAAAGATGTACAATAATACCACAGTGGGATAGAAGGATGTACAGTAATACCACAATAGGATAGAAGGATGTACAGTAATACCACAATGGGATAGAAGAATGTACAATAATACCACAGTAGTATAGAAGAATGTACAATAATACCACAGTAGGATAGAAGGATGTACAATAATACCACAATGGGATAGAAGAATGTACAATAATACCACAATGGGATAGAAGGATGTACAATAATACCACAATGGGATAGAAGGATGTAAAATAATACCACAACGGGATAGAAGAATGTAAAATAATACCACAATGGGATAGAAGGATGTAAAATAATACCACAATGGGATAGAAGTATGTACAATAATACCACTGTCAGATATCAGATATAAGAATGTACAATAATACCACAATGGGATAGAAGTATGTACAATAATACCACAATGGGACAGAAGGATGTACAGTAATACCACAATGGGATAAAAGTATGTACAATAATAATACAACAATGGGAAAGAAGGACTTAAAATATTACCACTGTGAAACAGAAGGAAGGAAAATAATACCACAATGAGATAGAATGATTTAAAATAATACATCCTTATGGAAAGAAGGAGTTAAAATAATACCACTGTGGGATAGAAGGATGTAAAATAATACCACAATGGGATAGAAGAATGTAAAATAATACCACAATGGGATAGAAGAATGTACAATAATAACACAATGGGATAGGATAATGTGCAGTAATACCTCAATGGGATAGGAGAATGTACAATAATACCACAATGGGATAGAAGGATGTACAATAATACCACAATGGGATAGGAGAATGTACAATAATACCTCAATGGGATAAGAGAATGTACAATAATACCACAATGGGATAGGAGAATGTACAGTAATACCACAATGGGATAGGAGAATGTACAGTAATACCTCAATGGGATTGGAGAATGTAAAATAATACCACAATGGGATAGGAGGATGTACAATAATACCACAATGGGATAGAAGGATGTAAAATAATACCACAATGGGATAGAAGAATGTAAAATAATACCACAATGGGATAGAAGAATGTACAATAATACCACAATGGGATAGGAGAATGTACAGTAATACCACAATGGGATAGAAGGATGAACAGTAATACCACAATGGGATAGAAGGATGTACAGTAATACCACAATGGTATAGAAGGATGTACAGTAATACCACAATGGGATAGGAGAATGTACAGTAATACCACAATGGGATAGAAGGATGTAAAATAATACGACAATGGGATAGAAGAATGTAAAATAATACCACAATGGGATAGAAGAATGTAAAATAATACCACAATGGGATAGGAGGATGTACAGTAATACCACAATGGGATAGAAGGATGTAAAATAATACCACAATGGGATAGAAGTATGTACAGTAATACCACAATGAGATAGAAGGATGTAAAATAATACCACAATGGGATAGAAGGATGTACAGTAATACCACAATGGGATAGAAGGATGTAAAATAATATCACAATGGGATAGAAGAATGTAAAATAATACCACAATGGGATAGGAGGATGTACAGTAATACCACAATGGGATAGAAGGATGTAAAATAAAACCACAATGGGATAGAAGTATGTACAGTAATACCACAATGGGATAGAAGGATGTAAAATAATACCACAATGGGATAGAAGGATGTACAGTAATACCACAATGGGATAGGAGGATGTAAAATAATACCACTATGGGATAGAAGAATGTAAAATAATACCACAATGGGATAGGAGGATGTACAGTAATACCACAATGGGATAGAAGGATGTAAAATAATACCACAATGGGATAGAAGGATGCAAAATAATACCACAATGGGATAGAAGAATGCAAAATAATACCACAATGGGATATAAAACAATACCACAATGGGATAGAAGGATGTAAAATAATACCACAATGTGATAGAAGGATGTAAAATAATACCACAATGGGATAGAAGGATGCAAAATAATACCACAATGGGATAGAAGAATGCAAAATAATACCACAATGGGATATAAAACAATACCACAATGGGATAGAAGAATGTAAAATAATACCGCAATGGGATAGAAGAATGTAAAATAATACCACAATGGGATAGAAGGATGTAAAATAATACCGCAATGGGATAGAAGAATGTAAAATAATACCACAATGGGATAGGAGGATGTACAGTAATACCACAATGGTATAGAAGGATGTACAGTAATACCACAATGGGATAGAAGGATGTAAAATAATACCACAACGGGAAAGAAGAATGTAAAATAATACCACAATGGGATAGAAGGATGTACAATAATACCACAATGGGATAGAATGATGTACAGTAATACCTCAATGGGATAGAAGAATGTACAGTAATACCTCAATGGGATAGAAGAATGTACAGTAATACCTCAATGGGATAGAATGATGTACAGTAATACCTCAATTGGATAGAAGAATGTACAGTAATACCTCAATGGGATAGAAGAATGTACAGTAATACCTCAATGGAATAGAAGAATGTACAGTAATACCTCAATGGGATAGAAGAATGTACAGTAATACCTCAATGGGATAGAATGATGTACAGTAATACCACAATGGGATAGAAGAATGTACAATAATACCACAATGGGATAGAAGGATGTAAAATAATACTAATACCACAATGGGGTAGAAGGATGTACAATAATACCACAGTGGGATAGAAGGATGTACAGTAATACCACAATGGGATACAAGAATGTACAATAATACCACAATGGGATAGAAAGATGTAAAATAATAGCACAACGGGATAGAAAGATGTACAATAATACCACAGTGGGATAGAAGGATGTACAGTAATACCACAATGGGATACAAGAATGTACAATAATACCACAATGGGATAGGAGACTGTACAATAATACCACAATGGGATAGAAAGATGTAAAATAATACCACAGTGGGATAGAAGAATGTAAAATAATACCACAATGGGAAAGGAGGATGTACAGTAATACCACAATGGTATAGAAGGATGTACAGTAATACCACAATGGGATAGAAGGATGTAAAATAATACCACAACGGGATAGAAGAATGTAAAATAATACCACAATGGGATTGAAGGATGTAAAATAATACCACAATGGGATAGAAGAATGTACAATAATACCACAATGGGATAGAATGATGTACAGTAATACCTCAATGGGATAGAAGAATGTACAGTAATACCTCAATGGGATAGAAGAATGTACAGTAATACCTCAATGGGATAGAATGATGTACAGTAATACCTCAATTGGATAGAAGAATGTACAGTAATACCTCAATGGGATAGAAGAATGTACAGTAATACCTCAATGGAATAGAAGAATGTACAGTAATACCTCAATGGGATAGAAGAATGTACAGTAATACCTCAATGGGATAGAATGATGTACAGTAATACCACAATGGGATAGAAGAATGTACAATAATACCACAATGGGATAGAAGGATGTAAAATAATACTAATACCACAATGGGGTAGAAGGATGTACAATAATACCAAAGTGGGATAGAAGGATGTACAGTAATACCACAATGGGATACAAGAATGTACAATAATACCACAATGGGATAGAAAGATGTAAAATAATACCACAACGGGATAGAAAGATGTACAATAATACCACAGTGGGATAGAAGGATGTACAGTAATACCACAATGGGATACAAGAATGTACAATAATACCACAATGGGATAGGAGACTGTACAATAATACCACAATGGGATAGAAGGATGTACAATAATACCACAATAGATAGAAAGATGTAAAATAATACCACAATGGGTTAGAAAGATGTAAAATAATACCACAGTGGGATAGAAGGATGTAAAATAATACCACAATGGGATAGAAGAATGTAAAATAATACAACAATGGGATAGAAGGATGTACAGTAATACCACAATGGGATAGAAAGATGTAAAATAATACCACAGTGGGATAGAAAGATGTAAAATAATACCACAATGGGATAGAAAGATGTAAAATAATACCACAATGGGATAGAAAGATGTACAATAATACCACAGTGGGATAGAAGGATGTACAGTAATACCACAATAGGATAGAAGGATGTACAGTAATACCACAATGGGATAGAAGAATGTACAATAATACCACAGTAGTATAGAAGAATGTACAATAATACCACAGTAGGATAGAAGGATGTACAATAATACCACAATGGGATAGAAGAATGTACAATAATACCACAATGGGATAGAAGGATGTACAATAATACCACAATGGGATAGAAGGATGTAAAATAATACCACAACGGGATAGAAGAATGTAAAATAATACCACAATGGGATAGAAGGATGTAAAATAATACCACAATGGGATAGAAGTATGTACAATAATACCACTGTCAGATATCAGATATAAGAATGTACAATAATACCACAATGGGATAGAAGTATGTACAATAATACCACAATGGGACAGAAGGATGTACAGTAATACCACAATGGGATAAAAGTATGTACAATAATAATACAACAATGGGAAAGAAGGACTTAAAATATTACCACTGTGAAACAGAAGGAAGGAAAATAATACCACAATGAGATAGAATGATTTAAAATAATACATCCTTATGGAAAGAAGGAGTTAAAATAATACCACTGTGGGATAGAAGGATGTAAAATAATACCACAATGGGATAGAAGAATGTAAAATAATACCACAATGGGATAGAAGAATGTACAATAATAACACAATGGGATAGGATAATGTGCAGTAATACCTCAATGGGATAGGAGAATGTACAATAATACCACAATGGGATAGAAGGATGTACAATAATACCACAATGGGATAGGAGAATGTACAATAATACCTCAATGGGATAAGAGAATGTACAATAATACCACAATGGGATAGGAGAATGTACAGTAATACCACAATGGGATAGGAGAATGTACAGTAATACCTCAATGGGATTGGAGAATGTAAAATAATACCACAATGGGATAGGAGGATGTACAATAATACCACAATGGGATAGAAGGATGTAAAATAATACCACAATGGGATAGAAGAATGTAAAATAATACCACAATGGGATAGAAGAATGTACAATAATACCACAATGGGATAGGAGAATGTACAGTAATACCACAATGGGATAGAAGGATGAACAGTAATACCACAATGGGATAGAAGGATGTACAGTAATACCACAATGGTATAGAAGGATGTACAGTAATACCACAATGGGATAGGAGAATGTACAGTAATACCACAATGGGATAGAAGGATGTAAAATAATACGACAATGGGATAGAAGAATGTAAAATAATACCACAATGGGATAGAAGAATGTAAAATAATACCACAATGGGATAGGAGGATGTACAGTAATACCACAATGGGATAGAAGGATGTAAAATAATACCACAATGGGATAGAAGTATGTACAGTAATACCACAATGAGATAGAAGGATGTAAAATAATACCACAATGGGATAGAAGGATGTACAGTAATACCACAATGGGATAGAAGGATGTAAAATAATATCACAATGGGATAGAAGAATGTAAAATAATACCACAATGGGATAGGAGGATGTACAGTAATACCACAATGGGATAGAAGGATGTAAAATAAAACCACAATGGGATAGAAGTATGTACAGTAATACCACAATGGGATAGAAGGATGTAAAATAATACCACAATGGGATAGAAGGATGTACAGTAATACCACAATGGGATAGGAGGATGTAAAATAATACCACTATGGGATAGAAGAATGTAAAATAATACCACAATGGGATAGGAGGATGTACAGTAATACCACAATGGGATAGAAGGATGTAAAATAATACCACAATGGGATAGAAGGATGCAAAATAATACCACAATGGGATAGAAGAATGCAAAATAATACCACAATGGGATATAAAACAATACCACAATGGGATAGAAGGATGTAAAATAATACCACAATGTGATAGAAGGATGTAAAATAATACCACAATGGGATAGAAGGATGCAAAATAATACCACAATGGGATAGAAGAATGCAAAATAATACCACAATGGGATATAAAACAATACCACAATGGGATAGAAGAATGTAAAATAATACCGCAATGGGATAGAAGAATGTAAAATAATACCACAATGGGATAGAAGGATGTAAAATAATACCGCAATGGGATAGAAGAATGTAAAATAATACCACAATGGGATAGGAGGATGTACAGTAATACCACAATGGTATAGAAGGATGTACAGTAATACCACAATGGGATAGAAGGATGTAAAATAATACCACAACGGGATAGAAGAATGTAAAATAATACCACAATGGGATAGAAGGATGTACAATAATACCACAATGGGATAGAATGATGTACAGTAATACCTCAATGGGATAGAAGAATGTACAGTAATACCTCAATGGGATAGAAGAATGTACAGTAATACCTCAATGGGATAGAATGATGTACAGTAATACCTCAATTGGATAGAAGAATGTACAGTAATACCTCAATGGGATAGAAGAATGTACAGTAATACCTCAATGGAATAGAAGAATGTACAGTAATACCTCAATGGGATAGAAGAATGTACAGTAATACCTCAATGGGATAGAATGATGTACAGTAATACCACAATGGGATAGAAGAATGTACAATAATACCACAATGGGATAGAAGGATGTAAAATAATACTAATACCACAATGGGGTAGAAGGATGTACAATAATACCACAGTGGGATAGAAGGATGTACAGTAATACCACAATGGGATACAAGAATGTACAATAATACCACAATGGGATAGAAAGATGTAAAATAATAGCACAACGGGATAGAAAGATGTACAATAATACCACAGTGGGATAGAAGGATGTACAGTAATACCACAATGGGATACAAGAATGTACAATAATACCACAATGGGATAGGAGACTGTACAATAATACCACAATGGGATAGAAAGATGTAAAATAACACCACAGTGGGATAGAAGAATGTAAAATAATACCACAATGGGAAAGGAGGATGTACAGTAATACCACAATGGTATAGAAGGATGTACAGTAATACCACAATGGGATAGAAGGATGTAAAATAATACCACAACGGGATAGAAGAATGTAAAATAATACCACAATGGGATTGAAGGATGTAAAATAATACCACAATGGGATAGAAGAATGTACAATAATACCACAATGGGATAGAATGATGTACAGTAATACCTCAATGGGATAGAAGAATGTACAGTAATACCTCAATGGGATAGAAGAATGTACAGTAATACCTCAATGGGATAGAATGATGTACAGTAATACCTCAATTGGATAGAAGAATGTACAGTAATACCTCAATGGGATAGAAGAATGTACAGTAATACCTCAATGGAATAGAAGAATGTACAGTAATACCTCAATGGGATAGAAGAATGTACAGTAATACCTCAATGGGATAGAATGATGTACAGTAATACCACAATGGGATAGAACAATGTACAATAATACCACAATGGGATAGAAGGATGTAAAATAATACTAATACCACAATGGGGTAGAAGGATGTACAATAATACCAAAGTGGGATAGAAGGATGTACAGTAATACCACAATGGGATACAAGAATGTACAATAATACCACAATGGGATAGAAAGATGTAAAATAATACCACAACGGGATAGAAAGATGTACAATAATACCACAGTGGGAAAGAAGGATGTACAGTAATACCACAATGGGATACAAGAATGTACAATAATACCACAATGGGATAGGAGACTGTACAATAATACCACAATGGGATAGAAGGATGTACAATAATACCACAATAGATAGAAAGATGTAAAATAATACCACAATGGGATAGAAAGATGTAAAATAATACCACAGTGGGATAGAAGGATGTAAAATAATACCACAATGGGATAGAAGGATGTAAAATAATACAACAATGGGATAGAAGGATGTACAGTAATACCACAATGGGATAGAAAGATGTAAAATAATACCACAGTGGGATAGAAAGATGTAAAATAATACCACAATGGGATAGAAAGATGTAAAATAATACCACAATGGGATAGAAAGATGTACAATAATACCACAGTGGGATAGAAGGATGTACAGTAATACCACAATAGGATAGAAGGATGTACAGTAATACCACAATGGGATAGAAGAATGTACAATAATACCACAGTAGTATAGAAGAATGTACAATAATACCACAGTAGGATAGAAGGATGTACAATAATACCACAATGGGATAGAAGAATGTACAATAATACCACAATGGGATAGAAGGATGTACAATAATACCACAATGGGATAGAAGGATGTAAAATAATACCACAACGGGATAGAAGAATGTAAAATAATACCACAATGGGATAGAAGGATGTAAAATAATACCACAATGGGATAGAAGTATGTACAATAATACCACTGTCAGATATCAGATATAAGAATGTACAATAATACCACAATGGGATAGAAGTATGTACAATAATACCACAATGGGACAGAAGGATGTACAGTAATACCACAATGGGATAAAAGTATGTACAATAATAATACAACAATGGGAAAGAAGGACTTAAAATATTACCACTGTGAAACAGAAGGAAGGAAAATAATACCACAATGAGATAGAATGATTTAAAATAATACATCCTTATGGAAAGAAGGAGTTAAAATAATACCACTGTGGGATAGAAGGATGTAAAATAATACCACAATGGGATAGAAGAATGTAAAATAATACCACAATGGGATAGAAGAATGTACAATAATAACACAATGGGATAGGATAATGTGCAGTAATACCTCAATGGGATAGGAGAATGTACAATAATACCACAATGGGATAGAAGGATGTACAATAATACCACAATGGGATAGGAGAATGTACAATAATACCTCAATGGGATAAGAGAATGTACAATAATACCACAATGGGATAGGAGAATGTACAGTAATACCACAATGGGATAGGAGAATGTACAGTAATACCTCAATGGGATTGGAGAATGTAAAATAATACCACAATGGGATAGGAGGATGTACAATAATACCACAATGGGATAGAAGGATGTAAAATAATACCACAATGGGATAGAAGAATGTAAAATAATACCACAATGGGATAGAAGAATGTACAATAATACCACAATGGGATAGGAGAATGTACAGTAATACCACAATGGGATAGAAGGATGAACAGTAATACCACAATGGGATAGAAGGATGTACAGTAATACCACAATGGTATAGAAGGATGTACAGTAATACCACAATGGGATAGGAGAATGTACAGTAATACCACAATGGGATAGAAGGATGTAAAATAATACGACAATGGGATAGAAGAATGTAAAATAATACCACAATGGGATAGAAGAATGTAAAATAATACCACAATGGGATAGGAGGATGTACAGTAATACCACAATGGGATAGAAGGATGTAAAATAATACCACAATGGGATAGAAGTATGTACAGTAATACCACAATGAGATAGAAGGATGTAAAATAATACCACAATGGGATAGAAGGATGTACAGTAATACCACAATGGGATAGAAGGATGTAAAATAATATCACAATGGGATAGAAGAATGTAAAATAATACCACAATGGGATAGGAGGATGTACAGTAATACCACAATGGGATAGAAGGATGTAAAATAAAACCACAATGGGATAGAAGTATGTACAGTAATACCACAATGGGATAGAAGGATGTAAAATAATACCACAATGGGATAGAAGGATGTACAGTAATACCACAATGGGATAGGAGGATGTAAAATAATACCACTATGGGATAGAAGAATGTAAAATAATACCACAATGGGATAGGAGGATGTACAGTAATACCACAATGGGATAGAAGGATGTAAAATAATACCACAATGGGATAGAAGGATGCAAAATAATACCACAATGGGATAGAAGAATGCAAAATAATACCACAATGGGATAGAAGGATGTACAGTAATACCACAATGGGATACAAGAATGTACAATAATACCACAATGGGATAGGAGACTGTACAATAATACCACAATGGGATAGAAGGATGTACAATAATACCACAATAGATAGAAAGATGTAAAATAATACCACAATGGGTTAGAAAGATGTAAAATAATACCACAGTGGGATAGAAGGATGTAAAATAATACCACAATGGGATAGAAGAATGTAAAATAATACAACAATGGGATAGAAGGATGTACAGTAATACCACAATGGGATAGAAAGATGTAAAATAATACCACAGTGGGATAGAAAGATGTAAAATAATACCACAATGGGATAGAAAGATGTAAAATAATACCACAATGGGATAGAAAGATGTACAATAATACCACAGTGGGATAGAAGGATGTACAGTAATACCACAATAGGATAGAAGGATGTACAGTAATACCACAATGGGATAGAAGAATGTACAATAATACCACAGTAGTATAGAAGAATGTACAATAATACCACAGTAGGATAGAAGGATGTACAATAATACCACAATGGGATAGAAGAATGTACAATAATACCACAATGGGATAGAAGGATGTACAATAATACCACAATGGGATAGAAGGATGTAAAATAATACCACAACGGGATAGAAGAATGTAAAATAATACCACAATGGGATAGAAGGATGTAAAATAATACCACAATGGGATAGAAGTATGTACAATAATACCACTGTCAGATATCAGATATAAGAATGTACAATAATACCACAATGGGATAGAAGTATGTACAATAATACCACAATGGGACAGAAGGATGTACAGTAATACCACAATGGGATAAAAGTATGTACAATAATAATACAACAATGGGAAAGAAGGACTTAAAATATTACCACTGTGAAACAGAAGGAAGGAAAATAATACCACAATGAGATAGAATGATTTAAAATAATACATCCTTATGGAAAGAAGGAGTTAAAATAATACCACTGTGGGATAGAAGGATGTAAAATAATACCACAATGGGATAGAAGAATGTAAAATAATACCACAATGGGATAGAAGAATGTACAATAATAACACAATGGGATAGGATAATGTGCAGTAATACCTCAATGGGATAGGAGAATGTACAATAATACCACAATGGGATAGAAGGATGTACAATAATACCACAATGGGATAGGAGAATGTACAATAATACCTCAATGGGATAAGAGAATGTACAATAATACCACAATGGGATAGGAGAATGTACAGTAATACCACAATGGGATAGGAGAATGTACAGTAATACCTCAATGGGATTGGAGAATGTAAAATAATACCACAATGGGATAGGAGGATGTACAATAATACCACAATGGGATAGAAGGATGTAAAATAATACCACAATGGGATAGAAGAATGTAAAATAATACCACAATGGGATAGAAGAATGTACAATAATACCACAATGGGATAGGAGAATGTACAGTAATACCACAATGGGATAGAAGGATGAACAGTAATACCACAATGGGATAGAAGGATGTACAGTAATACCACAATGGTATAGAAGGATGTACAGTAATACCACAATGGGATAGGAGAATGTACAGTAATACCACAATGGGATAGAAGGATGTAAAATAATACGACAATGGGATAGAAGAATGTAAAATAATACCACAATGGGATAGAAGAATGTAAAATAATACCACAATGGGATAGGAGGATGTACAGTAATACCACAATGGGATAGAAGGATGTAAAATAATACCACAATGGGATAGAAGTATGTACAGTAATACCACAATGAGATAGAAGGATGTAAAATAATACCACAATGGGATAGAAGGATGTACAGTAATACCACAATGGGATAGAAGGATGTAAAATAATATCACAATGGGATAGAAGAATGTAAAATAATACCACAATGGGATAGGAGGATGTACAGTAATACCACAATGGGATAGAAGGATGTAAAATAAAACCACAATGGGATAGAAGTATGTACAGTAATACCACAATGGGATAGAAGGATGTAAAATAATACCACAATGGGATAGAAGGATGTACAGTAATACCACAATGGGATAGGAGGATGTAAAATAATACCACTATGGGATAGAAGAATGTAAAATAATACCACAATGGGATAGGAGGATGTACAGTAATACCACAATGGGATAGAAGGATGTAAAATAATACCACAATGGGATAGAAGGATGCAAAATAATACCACAATGGGATAGAAGAATGCAAAATAATACCACAATGGGATATAAAACAATACCACAATGGGATAGAAGGATGTAAAATAATACCACAATGTGATAGAAGGATGTAAAATAATACCACAATGGGATAGAAGGATGCAAAATAATACCACAATGGGATAGAAGAATGCAAAATAATACCACAATGGGATATAAAACAATACCACAATGGGATAGAAGAATGTAAAATAATACCGCAATGGGATAGAAGAATGTAAAATAATACCACAATGGGATAGAAGGATGTAAAATAATACCGCAATGGGATAGAAGAATGTAAAATAATACCACAATGGGATAGGAGGATGTACAGTAATACCACAATGGTATAGAAGGATGTACAGTAATACCACAATGGGATAGAAGGATGTAAAATAATACCACAACGGGATAGAAGAATGTAAAATAATACCACAATGGGATAGAAGGATGTACAATAATACCACAATGGGATAGAATGATGTACAGTAATACCTCAATGGGATAGAAGAATGTACAGTAATACCTCAATGGGATAGAAGAATGTACAGTAATACCTCAATGGGATAGAATGATGTACAGTAATACCTCAATTGGATAGAAGAATGTACAGTAATACCTCAATGGGATAGAAGAATGTACAGTAATACCTCAATGGAATAGAAGAATGTACAGTAATACCTCAATGGGATAGAAGAATGTACAGTAATACCTCAATGGGATAGAATGATGTACAGTAATACCACAATGGGATAGAAGAATGTACAATAATACCACAATGGGATAGAAGGATGTAAAATAATACTAATACCACAATGGGGTAGAAGGATGTACAATAATACCACAGTGGGATAGAAGGATGTACAGTAATACCACAATGGGATACAAGAATGTACAATAATACCACAATGGGATAGAAAGATGTAAAATAATAGCACAACGGGATAGAAAGATGTACAATAATACCACAGTGGGATAGAAGGATGTACAGTAATACCACAATGGGATACAAGAATGTACAATAATACCACAATGGGATAGGAGACTGTACAATAATACCACAATGGGATAGAAAGATGTAAAATAACACCACAGTGGGATAGAAGAATGTAAAATAATACCACAATGGGAAAGGAGGATGTACAGTAATACCACAATGGTATAGAAGGATGTACAGTAATACCACAATGGGATAGAAGGATGTAAAATAATACCACAACGGGATAGAAGAATGTAAAATAATACCACAATGGGATTGAAGGATGTAAAATAATACCACAATGGGATAGAAGAATGTACAATAATACCACAATGGGATAGAATGATGTACAGTAATACCTCAATGGGATAGAAGAATGTACAGTAATACCTCAATGGGATAGAAGAATGTACAGTAATACCTCAATGGGATAGAATGATGTACAGTAATACCTCAATTGGATAGAAGAATGTACAGTAATACCTCAATGGGATAGAAGAATGTACAGTAATACCTCAATGGAATAGAAGAATGTACAGTAATACCTCAATGGGATAGAAGAATGTACAGTAATACCTCAATGGGATAGAATGATGTACAGTAATACCACAATGGGATAGAACAATGTACAATAATACCACAATGGGATAGAAGGATGTAAAATAATACTAATACCACAATGGGGTAGAAGGATGTACAATAATACCAAAGTGGGATAGAAGGATGTACAGTAATACCACAATGGGATACAAGAATGTACAATAATACCACAATGGGATAGAAAGATGTAAAATAATACCACAACGGGATAGAAAGATGTACAATAATACCACAGTGGGAAAGAAGGATGTACAGTAATACCACAATGGGATACAAGAATGTACAATAATACCACAATGGGATAGGAGACTGTACAATAATACCACAATGGGATAGAAGGATGTACAATAATACCACAATAGATAGAAAGATGTAAAATAATACCACAATGGGATAGAAAGATGTAAAATAATACCACAGTGGGATAGAAGGATGTAAAATAATACCACAATGGGATAGAAGGATGTAAAATAATACAACAATGGGATAGAAGGATGTACAGTAATACCACAATGGGATAGAAAGATGTAAAATAATACCACAGTGGGATAGAAAGATGTAAAATAATACCACAATGGGATAGAAAGATGTAAAATAATACCACAATGGGATAGAAAGATGTACAATAATACCACAGTGGGATAGAAGGATGTACAGTAATACCACAATAGGATAGAAGGATGTACAGTAATACCACAATGGGATAGAAGAATGTACAATAATACCACAGTAGTATAGAAGAATGTACAATAATACCACAGTAGGATAGAAGGATGTACAATAATACCACAATGGGATAGAAGAATGTACAATAATACCACAATGGGATAGAAGGATGTACAATAATACCACAATGGGATAGAAGGATGTAAAATAATACCACAACGGGATAGAAGAATGTAAAATAATACCACAATGGGATAGAAGGATGTAAAATAATACCACAATGGGATAGAAGTATGTACAATAATACCACTGTCAGATATCAGATATAAGAATGTACAATAATACCACAATGGGATAGAAGTATGTACAATAATACCACAATGGGACAGAAGGATGTACAGTAATACCACAATGGGATAAAAGTATGTACAATAATAATACAACAATGGGAAAGAAGGACTTAAAATATTACCACTGTGAAACAGAAGGAAGGAAAATAATACCACAATGAGATAGAATGATTTAAAATAATACATCCTTATGGAAAGAAGGAGTTAAAATAATACCACTGTGGGATAGAAGGATGTAAAATAATACCACAATGGGATAGAAGAATGTAAAATAATACCACAATGGGATAGAAGAATGTACAATAATAACACAATGGGATAGGATAATGTGCAGTAATACCTCAATGGGATAGGAGAATGTACAATAATACCACAATGGGATAGAAGGATGTACAATAATACCACAATGGGATAGGAGAATGTACAATAATACCTCAATGGGATAAGAGAATGTACAATAATACCACAATGGGATAGGAGAATGTACAGTAATACCACAATGGGATAGGAGAATGTACAGTAATACCTCAATGGGATTGGAGAATGTAAAATAATACCACAATGGGATAGGAGGATGTACAATAATACCACAATGGGATAGAAGGATGTAAAATAATACCACAATGGGATAGAAGAATGTAAAATAATACCACAATGGGATAGAAGAATGTACAATAATACCACAATGGGATAGGAGAATGTACAGTAATACCACAATGGGATAGAAGGATGAACAGTAATACCACAATGGGATAGAAGGATGTACAGTAATACCACAATGGTATAGAAGGATGTACAGTAATACCACAATGGGATAGGAGAATGTACAGTAATACCACAATGGGATAGAAGGATGTAAAATAATACGACAATGGGATAGAAGAATGTAAAATAATACCACAATGGGATAGAAGAATGTAAAATAATACCACAATGGGATAGGAGGATGTACAGTAATACCACAATGGGATAGAAGGATGTAAAATAATACCACAATGGGATAGAAGTATGTACAGTAATACCACAATGAGATAGAAGGATGTAAAATAATACCACAATGGGATAGAAGGATGTACAGTAATACCACAATGGGATAGAAGGATGTAAAATAATATCACAATGGGATAGAAGAATGTAAAATAATACCACAATGGGATAGGAGGATGTACAGTAATACCACAATGGGATAGAAGGATGTAAAATAAAACCACAATGGGATAGAAGTATGTACAGTAATACCACAATGGGATAGAAGGATGTAAAATAATACCACAATGGGATAGAAGGATGTACAGTAATACCACAATGGGATAGGAGGATGTAAAATAATACCACTATGGGATAGAAGAATGTAAAATAATACCACAATGGGATAGGAGGATGTACAGTAATACCACAATGGGATAGAAGGATGTAAAATAATACCACAATGGGATAGAAGGATGCAAAATAATACCACAATGGGATAGAAGAATGCAAAATAATACCACAATGGGATATAAAACAATACCACAATGGGATAGAAGGATGTAAAATAATACCACAATGTGATAGAAGGATGTAAAATAATACCACAATGGGATAGAAGGATGCAAAATAATACCACAATGGGATAGAAGAATGCAAAATAATACCACAATGGGATATAAAACAATACCACAATGGGATAGAAGAATGTAAAATAATACCGCAATGGGATAGAAGAATGTAAAATAATACCACAATGGGATAGAAGGATGTAAAATAATACCGCAATGGGATAGAAGAATGTAAAATAATACCACAATGGGATAGGAGGATGTACAGTAATACCACAATGGTATAGAAGGATGTACAGTAATACCACAATGGGATAGAAGGATGTAAAATAATACCACAACGGGATAGAAGAATGTAAAATAATACCACAATGGGATAGAAGGATGTACAATAATACCACAATGGGATAGAATGATGTACAGTAATACCTCAATGGGATAGAAGAATGTACAGTAATACCTCAATGGGATAGAAGAATGTACAGTAATACCTCAATGGGATAGAATGATGTACAGTAATACCTCAATTGGATAGAAGAATGTACAGTAATACCTCAATGGGATAGAAGAATGTACAGTAATACCTCAATGGAATAGAAGAATGTACAGTAATACCTCAATGGGATAGAAGAATGTACAGTAATACCTCAATGGGATAGAATGATGTACAGTAATACCACAATGGGATAGAAGAATGTACAATAATACCACAATGGGATAGAAGGATGTAAAATAATACTAATACCACAATGGGGTAGAAGGATGTACAATAATACCACAGTGGGATAGAAGGATGTACAGTAATACCACAATGGGATACAAGAATGTACAATAATACCACAATGGGATAGAAAGATGTAAAATAATAGCACAACGGGATAGAAAGATGTACAATAATACCACAGTGGGATAGAAGGATGTACAGTAATACCACAATGGGATACAAGAATGTACAATAATACCACAATGGGATAGGAGACTGTACAATAATACCACAATGGGATAGAAAGATGTAAAATAATACCACAGTGGGATAGAAGGATGTAAAATAATACCACAATGGGATAGAAGGATGTAAAATAATACAACAATGGGATAGAAGGATGTACAGTAATACCACAATGGGATAGAAAGATGTAAAATAATACCACAGTGGGATAGAAAGATGTAAAATAATACCACAATGGGATAGAAAGATGTAAAATAATACCACAATGGGATAGAAAGATGTACAATAATACCACAGTGGGATAGAAGGATGTATAGTACTACCACAATAGGATAGAAGGATGTACAGTAATACCACAATGGGATAGAAGAATGTACAATAATACCACAGTAGTATAGAAGAATGTACAATAATACCACAGTAGGATAGAAGGATGTACAATAATACCACAATGGGATAGAAGAATGTACAATAATACCACAATGGGATAGAAGGATGTACAATAATACCACAATGGGATAGAAGGATGTAAAATAATACCACAACGGGATAGAAGAATGTACAATAATACCACAATGGGATATAAGAATGTACAATAATACCACAATGGGATATAAGAATGTACAATAATACCACAATGGGATAGAAGTATGTACAATAATACCACTGTCAGATATAAGAATGTACAATAATACCACAATGGGATAGAAGTATGTACAATAATACCACAATGGGACAGAAGGATGTACAGTAATACCACAATGGGATAAATGTATGTACAATAATAATACAACAATGGGAAAGAAGGACAAAATATTACCACTGTGAAACAGAAGGATGTAAAATAATACCACAATGAGATAGAATGATTTAAAATAATACATCCTTATGGAAAGAAGGAGTTAAAATAATACCACTGTGGGAAAGAACAAGTTATAATAACCGCTAAACATTTCTCTCTCATCCACTTGTTTGCGCTAACCGACGTATGTTAGTGTAATGAAGTGGCTCCGAAAGAAAGCGTTAAGAGAAATATGTCTCGTATACAGTACACTATAGGCTCTTGGTTGAATTGTTTGGGATATTATTTTTTGCACTCGCTCGCTTTGAACTCAAGCGTAGTCCATACACACTATTTATAGTCTTGGTGGACTGAGTTGTGCTTGTGGGTTAGCTTTCCCTATTAACAGGGTCTCTCGCCATCAGGCGAACCCACTCCGGCTTCAGAGTTACTTGTAATTAACGTCCCCAAGTCAAGGACGGCAGGTCAACATTTTAGTCCAGCTGTTTGTTAGGTTTAGGGATTGAATCGCTTACCTCGGCATCAGTACACCGGATGTTAAAGAACACGCGTTCTTATCCATTCAGCCAAAGGGCCTGCGTTTCGATATAATTATTTAATATACTCTTTGGTTGTTTTGGAACACAAATAATTGATTTATACGTCCAAGTGTATTGTTCGTGCTTGTGTCCCGAGACAATTTAATAATATTTATCAACGCGTGGTTTTGTCAGAATAAAAATAAAGGATTAGTTGTTAACTTCTTGAACCGAAGAGCAGTTCCGGATCGTGTTAGACGTTCGTTCTTATCGAAGTGTTATCAGTTTATCGGTGTATGTGGTTAACTTGTCATATATGTTGAATGTGTTGATTCATTCTTAGTAATCAGCGCGTAAAGCTTTCAATGATTAATAATCATCATTATCAAGTACTATCACATATTACATCATTATCAAATGCGGTTCTTGCATTAAAAGTCGGTTGTAATAAGCTTCCATCGCTCTTTGTCCTAAAGTTTCACATTGCAAAAAAATTGCCTTTTGCAAGATGGAAACCATCCTCACATACAATAATTGTTGTCAATTGCATCGAGAAACAAGTATGATAGTGTTATGTTTTATATGCTATATGTGCACGTGTGGGATTTGAACAATAAGCAGAGAAACATTTGGTAGCAGCAGAAATGTTGTTTCTGAGAAAAATACGAACATTATCAAGGATGTACAGAGGAAAAAGAAACTAGCAGTCTTTCAAGAGACAAATTTGAAACTGCAAATTGATTTTAAAAACTTACACGCCGGGGATCAAGATTATATGGGCATTTCATGAGGACAAATGGGTTCGAAAATTTAGTGATAATCCGCAACCCTGATAACAAAAGAGTCAAAGGAAGACAAATAAATACCTAGGTGGCATGGCTAATTAGCTGATTCGGGACAAGAATAAGTGACAGAATGTAGATGTTGGTGATCGTGTGAGATGATGGGTCATTATAATTCACTCGTATCAGCATGGCACGTGATGATGAGGCTGATATTACACACTTGGGTCTTACACCCCTATATTAGAAATGATATATACCGTCGAAACGTCAAACAGATTTGAGGTTAAACTAGTGTACAGGGACAGTGGCGTCACTGGGGTTGGTGTCACCCAGTGCGGTAAACTCTTGGTGTCACCCCTCTAGACTTTCACCATGGTCTTCTTCCGAGTGTTCCTGTACCATATATAATCGCATATAGTAATGTTTGTAAAATAAGTCAAAAAGTTAATAAGGACATAAGAAAGAAAACAAATTGAACAATATAACTTCTATACGTCAGGTAAAACATAAATAAAGAACTTCGACAAACTCGGACAAAGTTAAATTTTTGTTATTTTGCTATGTCTGCTTTGTCAAATTTGCAATTTTTTTATTTTGGTGTCACCCCTTGATGGTGTCACCCGGTGCGGTCCGCACCCTCGCACCCCCCTAGTGACGCCCCTGTACAGGGATGTCATGAACCTATTAACTATCTTCTCCTTTATTAGAAACATTAACACGGAGGTCAAAGTGCAAACGTGGAGAAGAAAACAAATAGAGAAAGAGCTGCGCATGTTAGATTACACACTCAATGCTTTTCAGCGTTAGCTCTTTGTTCTAACTTTCTTGTTTCTAATCAAAGAAGTTGTACTTACCCCAACACGTACTTGGAAAAGAAGAAGTTAAAAAATAATACCAGTGTAGGATAGAAGGATTGACAATAATACTATTAATGGGCATGCAGCAAACTTTTGATTACTAAAGACGATAAAACAAAGAAAATTGAAATACTTTGGTCACTTGAAACGACATGAAAGTTTGGAGAGAACAATAGTGGATGGGGTTTATGCCCGGAGAGAGAGAAAGAGGAAGGCCAAAGAGAAGATGAGTGCAGGATGTTGCTGATGATCTCCAGATGGGTGTATCGGACCCGGGGCATCTTGCTTATGGCCGAGAGGTTTTCCGTAAGATTGTTATGGAAGCTAGGTTCTGCAAAGAACATGCTGATGAATGAATGAATGAATGAATGAATATGAATGAATGAAGAGATTTAAGAATGTTAAATAATACTACAATGGACTAGAACCATTTAAAATAATACAACTACACGATAGAAGAATTTAAAATAACACCACTGCGGGATAGAGGGATATAACATAATACTACTAAGGATGAACAATAATACCACAAGGCGATAGATTGGCAAAATATTAACACTATGGGATAGAAGGATGTATAATGATATCACAATGGGATAGAAAGATATTTTTAAATAACAATTCTGTGGGATAGGTGGATGCAAAACAATATCATAATGGGATAGTTAGTTGAATATCCTTTACAGGACGTCGCAGTCAACCTCAGCATTTTTTGGCTGTTTGTCATTTCTTGGTTTGGTAGTTTGCCATAGATTTCTGAACCACCGGCACTCATGCCATTGTATGAAAATCAACGCAATGCGGTCTGCTGCCGCATCACCCGCAGTTGTGTTTCGAACGCGGTATGCGGGATTATGAATTGCGTCCGTAATGCCTTCACAGAACCGGTGCAATGGGATAGAAGAATATGAAATGATTACAAAGACCCATAAAGAACATGTCTACAGGCTTGTCCATAGGATATATTTTTCTGTCTCATCCCATGGTAATTTATGCTGTCTCACCCCATCCCATTCCATGGGATTCCCATTATAATGTTAATATGCAATACAGTTCAAATAAAATTATGAAAGTTTAGGTTTAGTATCTACTAAATAGGACTACGTGTACAAAGAGACAAGTAAAACGACATAAATTATTAATGTTTATCTTCAAGAGTATTTTATTTATTTTTTAAAAGTTTAATCTAAATATGACAATTCAGTGTCATTCTGACACTCATTCTGTTTCTGAATCACTCTGCTCATTCAGCACATTATCAATTTCCTGCTGGTCGAGTTTCTTATAATTCAGTTAATCCAGGTAATCTCTGAACCAAAAATCCACACATGCTACCAAAACTAGTCCAAAATAAAAACGCCAACACGTTAAATTTACCGCAAATAGTCTTGAAAAGTAGCCCAATTTGGCGTGAAATCTGCCCAAATGGCAACACTGCTAATAGTGCGTATTACGTATTTTTGCTACGTAGATCAGTGCTCTGCAACATTTGTCCAGTCACGTTACACTTTTATAATTTTAATTGCTTTTGACGCATCAAAATGTAATCTTATATAATAAAAGGCTATGTGTATTTATTTATTTATCCGGTGTCCCACCACAAGATAAACAAAGAATAGATAAAAAGATATAAAGGAAAAAGAAGGATAAAAAGTTTTAAACGGGTAAAAAAAATAATAATTAAGGGTAGCTCTGACGTTAATCAAGTTGCTATGACATGGATACTGTCCCATAGGAAATACAAATGTGTGCTGTCCCATCCAATACCATCCAATGGGACCTTTCCCATGGGATTCCCATGAAAATAACATCCCCATGGCCAAGCCTGCATGTATAGCTAACAGGGTTGTATTCTCTTCATATACCTGTTATGGCAAGATTACCTTCTCCGTGTGTTGTTTGTTTGTTTTTTGTTTCTTTCTATATTTTGCTAGTCCCTCAAATTTAATGGGAAATATCAAAAACGGCGCTAGCTGTCACAATTTTCATCCATTCATACTTGTCGGAGATACACGTTCTGAACTCATTTCTAATACTGCCCTTCTCACAATCAGGGATAATTCTTTCTGTCGGAAGGCACCGTGAAGATCAACATCTTTTTCTGAATATATATGTATATACCGGGTATGATGTCCACAGTTAAAAATTACTTGTCGGTCAAAAATTATAATCAGTAGTGAATAATTTGAAAATGTCACAAACTTTGAATACCTCGGCACCATAATTAACAAACAATGTGGGATGTTAACAAGAAGTCAGATGGAGACTGATCATAGCAATGCAGAGGTTAAACTGTATTAAGAGACTATGGCACAACACGGGCAAAGAAATGCAAGTAACAATTTTGAGAGCATGCATCTTTCCCGTGCTAAAAGACGGGTGTGAATCGTGGATCGCGTGGCAATCACCGAAGAGACAATCAAGGCTTTTGAAATTAAATGTTTCAGAAATATTCTTAGAACACCGTGGATCAATGAGAAAAGTTCGTTGAATGCTAGTTGCATATCATTTACAGGACGTAACAGTCAACCCGAACACTTGTTGGCCGTTCGTGATTCTTGTGAAAGTTTACGTTCAGTAATTTGTCATTGCTTTCTGAATGACCAGTACCCATACCATTTCATTTAAAAACAAACGCAAGGCGGTGACCAATAAGAAGAAACACAATGAAATACTGTGGTCATATTACCATTCACGGGGATTTAAAAAAAACAAGAACAATAATGATGGACGTTCCTGGAAGAGGAGGCGACGGTAGACCAACACGATAGAGGACACCAGACATTAAGACACATATTGGGATTGAAAATGCCTTTGGCGTGAGAACTGGCAAACAATCGAGTATTTTCGACGGCTGTGAGAGCAACTTCCTGCAACGATTTGTTACTTGAACATAAGCGTGCCTGATCTTACTGCTGTATTTTGCTACCACTATTCATTCATTCATTCATTCATTCATTCATTCATTCATTCATTCATTCATTCAATAGCATGTCCTTTGCAGAACTTCGTTCCCATAACAACCTTCCGGAAAACTTCTCGATTGTAAGCAAGATGTCCCGCGTCCGATACACCCATCTGGAGATCATCCGCCACACCCTGCACTCATCTTCTCGTTGGCCTTCCTCTTCCTCTCTTCCCAGGCATATCCCCCCCCCCCCCCCCCCCATTATTGTTCTCTCCAAACTTTCATGACGTTCAAGTGACCAAAATAGTTCATTTTTCTTTGTTTTATCGTCTTTAATAGCCAATCCTCTTCAATATTCAGCTCTTGAAGTATGGATGCATTTGTTCTTTTCTTTATCCAAGATATTCTTAGAACTCGTCTATAACATTTATATTCAAAGGCATTTATACGCTGTTTAGCTTGTTTAGTAAGTGTCCAGGTCTCACAGGCGTATGTTGCAATGGGAAAGACACATGATCTTAAAAATTTTTATTTTTGTAGTTTTCTATGTGTTCAGACAGTAGTTTATAATGGCTTTCTCAACGATCAATGTCTCATACCATCACATTCGTCCTAGACTTGCGGGCGTAAATTACAAGTATCTCTGGAGTTGGAGTGGGTTCGCCTGATGACGAGCGTCACTGGTAATAGAGAGAGCTAATCCACAAGCAAAATTCAGTCCAGTGCCAATAGAAATAGTGTGTATGGACTACGCTTGAGTCTAAAGCAAGCAAGCGCCAAAAACGAAAAGAAAAATATAAACCATCAAAGCAACGTAAAGGGATCTGTTTCCAAATCGTCATCAGCTGATTTCGAACCTTCGACTGGATATGTCGGGGAATTGTAAAACTGCGTTTGATTCACTCCTATGTCACAGGAATACGACAATATGCTCTCGATATGATTTCAAACAGGGCTATAATTCAGATTGATATGGATAGGGCCTAACTATGGACTTCATGACAGTTTCATGAAGTGAAGAGCACTTCTAGTAAACAATAGTGCTATTTGTGACGAGGTTGCAGCTGCCATCACTAGCAGGATATGTGACGAAAGTGGCCATTTAGAATACTTGATCTAAACAAGGGTTAAAAGGGCTTATGAGGATCAACTCTATTACATCGGGATTCACCCCGTTTAACTCAGTCTCTGTTGACAGAACAGATGAAAGCGTAGCATAGAGTACGGACTCCGTAGCTACGATGACAACCGACAAACGCAAACCCAATAAGGTACTCAGAAAACTAACCCACGACATTCTGAGCACGAGACAAGCGGCTTTATCATTTCGTCACCGAGATCTCCACATTTGATCTGGTGACGTAGATGGGTTCAACATGTGAGAGATAATTTTATTCATGACACAGATTTAGGACATGTGTCTTACAGTAGTGTGTGTGTGTGTGTGTGTGTGTGTGTGTGAGAGAGAGAGAGAGAGAGAGAGAGAGAGAGAGAGATAAAGGCGGTTATGGGGTCAAGGTTCAGCACGGTACACGATAACAACGGGACTGATAATGTTGTAATAAATAATGAAATGATGTGTATGGGGCAGGGTTATCATAGTGTTTAGTGGCAGTATTCCCCCTTCGCTCTCTCTTTCTCTCTCTCTCTCTCTCTCTCTCTCTCTCTCTCTATATATATATATATATATATATATATATATATATATAGAGAGAGAGAGAGAGAGAGAGAGAGAGAGATGAAGGGGTATATGCCCGGGAAGAGAGAAAGAAGAAGGCCAAAGAGAAGATGGGTGCAGGATGTGGCGGATGATCTATAGATGGGTGTGTCGGCTAACATCCGGTAACAGAGGATTTAAAAGGTGTAACAGGCAAGAGGATCGGCTTCATTGCACCGAGTTTTAACCCATATGGCTCGGTCTCTTTCCACTAGGAGCCCTGCCGAAAGCATCGCACAAAGCCCGAACTCCGTAGCTCCAGCGACGAGATCCGGGAGTCTCCGGGAAAACTGCTGAAATCGCGAACCGAAGAACTCGCCCCGAAATTGAACCTACGACCTCCGGAACGCGAGGCAGGCGATGTAACTACGTCGCCGCGGAGACTCCCCATTATGTACCAAACACGCATCAAGGCGGGTGGAATGGGTACTTTCAGGAGAAAGTCGTGTTTTGTGTTAAAAATTCTTAACTATTATGTTTCCTTATTTGTTTTCCAAGTTAATGTTAATGTATTATTATTATCATCATTATTTTGTTCAGATATCACTGTGGGACACTGCGGGTGTGGAGAGGTTTCGAACGCTGACAAGGAACTTCTTCAGGAACACGAATGCTGTTCTCCTGGTGTTTAGCGTCGACGAGCCACCCACTTTAAACTACCTCAGTAAATGGGAAGAAGATGTCAGAGAGTATGCTCCTACAGGTATCTGCTCATTTTTACTCCCTTTTTGAATCTTAATATGAAGCCGCGATAGCGTAGTGGTATGATTTCTCGTCTACCAACGTAACAGACGGGGGTTGAATCTAGAGTAGAGACTAGACTGGAAGTGATCCACATAGAAAGGTTATGGAACTGACCCAGACTTAAAGAAGTTAAAAAAAAGAAAAGAAGAAAGAAACTGTGAAAGTAATACTGAACTTATGTTTTTTTTTTTTTTGGCGCTCATTTTGAACTCAAGTGTAGTCCATTCACGCTACTTGTAGTAGTACTGGGCAGAAATTTGCGTGTGCATTAGCTTTCCCTATTACCAGTGTCCTTCGCCATCAAGTAAATCCACTCCTACTTCTGATGTACTTATAATTTACGTCCCCATATCAAGGACGAGAAGACAACAGTTTAATCCAACTGGCCGGTGTAGGAGTTGAACCCCCATACCTCAGCATCAGCACACCAGAT
The DNA here is from genome assembly GCA_963921405.1 of Cepaea hortensis. NCBI lineage: Eukaryota > Metazoa > Mollusca > Gastropoda > Stylommatophora > Helicidae > Cepaea > Cepaea hortensis. The sequence continues at coordinate 51,804,689 of OY992889.1, read as the reverse complement.
GTTTAAGAACGAGCGCTCTTACGCATTCGGCCATGCTCATCTGTATATACCAGTCGATCACTCTATGATCCGAGCAATAAGTCATTCACCGTGTGCCATGCCGATAAAAGTGTTCGATCATGGTTTACTATCTCACATGATCATCAACGTCTCGGATCAGACTATTGCTTCGGATATGCTATTTAGCCAAGCCATACAGGTATTAATAGTTTTGTCTTCCCCGTGCTCTATTAACGTTGAGTTTGCCAGTTGTCAATAAGTTTTACTATTTTATTTCACCTAGTACCATCATTATCTTGTCATCATCTCATCTTGTTTCTCTTGTCCCTTGCGGTATCGTGGTAAAGCAAAAACATCTGTCCAGTGCCTGTTTAAGGGCTTCATATATCGAGAGTCCCATGGACTTTCCTGGCATCATGCCCATAAAATATTTACTGCGTGCATCTAATTACATGATATGAGTTGGCATAACGAAGCAAGATTATTATACTGTGTGGTACTGATGCGTAACACGAAACACATATCACGTGTATTACAAGTAGTCTGATCATATAACAACACCAACAGCACAATGAATTGGGGAATTTGATCATACAATACATGGTATAACAACCAGCCCTACTGTACTGACTATTTTATATGAAACAATGAAGCCTCGTTGCTTGCGTTCGCTGGCTGTGAACTGCAGCGCGAAGTCCTGTATGTCGGATGAAGACATCCTGTTGTCCAACATCAGTGTGATGTCATACCGGACTGAGGTTTTCATGAGTATCCGTTTTCCCATGTCTGGCTTTTTGATATGCAGGCTGGTGGTTCCTCGCCGTGCAGGCAGATACTCTCCGACTTCGGAAGAATCAGCGATCCTACTACGTCAGTCAGGACCGCGAAGGGACCTGTTGCTCAGGACGCACGTATACCTCCTATACATATATGTATTATATCCCCCCCCCCCCCCGCGCGTTTCCATCCTGTTTCAGGATATTGCGGTCAAAACCAGCATCTTTCAGCTGTATGTTGATTCCTAGACTAGATTACGCTCATCAGCAAGCCACGACTTTCTGACCGACCGGCTCCATACTCTCATAAGTCACTGTCGCAACTCGAAACACTTCCAATTCTCGTGCGCTCACGTCAACCACGAGAGTATATGGGGTTAACGGGGAAAGCTGCTAACTCCTCGGCCAGGGAGCCGGCTATATGTATTATATGGTTGTGTGAATATTGGTTGATGTGTGTATGTATGTGCGCTAACACATATCAGTCCACTCAGACTTTAGTATTCCCTTGCAACAAACATACAGGAGCACAGACATTGAGTTTCGCTGTTATCTCAATCATACTCTTTGCTCTTTATCATTCTTCTACAATGACCAACTCTTTCCTGGCACCCACTCATACTTTGCATGAACATTCACCGGGGCACTCCTTAGTTTTTAGTATCTGCAAACCATCATATCTCCATTGCTTCCAGCTTTCCGCCTTACCCCTCCTCTCCCCCTTTTTCTTCAATGTACCACTTCCACCCATTTTATCTTTGTTTGCGCATCCTATTGACAGGACATTGCAGTCAATACCAGCACTTTTCAGCTGCTGTTGATGTCTTGGCAAGTTTTACGTTCAGTAGTTTGCCATTGTTTTCTGATCGACCGGCTCACATACCTTTCCGTAATAAACCAACGCGACGCGATCCACTCCACTCATTTACCAGGGAGCTTTACTGAACCGTTACTATCCCCTACCCCGATCCCCATGACACCACAGACTCCTACGACTGTCTATACACTATATAAGAGTATCAATGTGAATAATGTTGTTAGTACCACAGTCTGGGATTCTGAAATAAGTAGCACATTTTATTCTTTGATTTTGTTTTCATTTTCTCTTGGTTGTTCTTATTTTTCATTCTTCTCATCTCGTTCTTATGCCTTCATGCAGTCACGTAACTGTGTTCTGTAAAGCTGCATTACTTTGTGTTATTTTATATTGTTTACATTTCTACAGCTTTACCGCAGTTTCACTAATTTTATTCATACTTTAGTAGTAGTACTAGTAGTAGCAGCAGCAGCAGCAGCAGCAGCATTAGTAGTAGTAGTAGTAGTAGTAGTAGTAGTAGTAGTAGTAGTAGTAGTAGTAGTAGTAGTAGTAGTAGTAGTAGTAGTAGTAGTAGTAGTATAGTAGTAGTAGTAGTAGTGGTGGTGGTGGTGGTAGATAATAGAGAGAGAGAGAAAGAGAGAGAGAGAGAGAGAGAGAGAGAGAGAGAGAGAGAGAGAGAGAGAGAGAGTATACATTATGTCTACAGCTAGATAACTTTACTAAATTTAAATCGAACAGATGTTGAATGCAGCAAGATGTGATAGTATTTATCAAACGTAATCACATTTACGAATTTTAATGTGTCTTTATTCGCAGCCCATCGTTTCTTAATTGGCAATAAAATAGATAAGGACAGGCTGATATCCCAGGATATCGCCGAACACTTTGCTGCATTTCACGACTGTGAGTTTGTGTTTCTCACATCGGCAAAGACAGGTATGTTCAAAGTTTGTAACCTGTGGTCTTCGGCATGGATATTTAAAAAAACATTGATTGATTGATTCATTCAGTAGCATGTCCTTTGCAGAACCTTGCTCCCATAACAACCTTCCGGAAAACTTCTCGGTCATAAGCAAGATGTCCCGCGTCGGTTACACCCATCTGGAGATTATCTGCCAAATCCTGCACCCATCGTCTCTTTGGCCTTCGTCTGTCTCTCTTCCCGGGCATATACCTCTCTATTACTGTTCTCTCCAAACTTTCATACCGTTTCAAGTGACCAAAATATTTCAATGTTCTTTGTTTTATCTTCTTTAGTATCCAACCTTCTTCAGTATTAAAATCTTGTCGTATGAATGCATTTGTTCTTTTCTGTATCTAAGATATTCTTAGAACCCGTCTATAACATTTATATTCAAAGGCATTTATGCACTGTTCAGCTTGTCATTGATACATCCATCCATCCATCATGTGCCATGCCGGTAAGCGTGGGCGGTCATGTTCTGCCATCTCACTCGATCACCAGAGTCGTGGATCAGCTCCATGTTTCTGTCTCGACCATGCCACAAGGCCTTGCTTCTAGGTCTTCCCCTTGGTCTGTTCCCCTCGATCTTACTAGTTGTCACCAAATTCTCCAATCCATTTCCTCTCATAACATGCCCAACAAATTTTGACTGTCTACGACTAATTTCTCTAATCAATTTACGATTTTCATTTGTTTCTTGAAGGACTTGTTCATTGGTCTTTCTGGCTGTCCATGGTATTCTTTGCATTTTCCTCAGAAACCACATCTCTACAGCCATCAGATGTTTTTCAGCCTGACTGCTCATTGTCCACGCTTCACATCCATACAAAAGTACAGGTTCAATGTAGCATCTCAACACTCTTTTTCTCGTTTCAATTGACATCTTTTTATTGGTCAATATGTTTTTCATCTTGCTAAAGGCTACTTTTGCCATGGCGATTCTTGTTCTAATCTCTTCAAGGCATCTCCCATCAGATGTTATTACTGTTCCGAGATAATTGTACCTGCTCACTTGTTGAAGAATATTCCCATTTACTTTCCGGTTACATTGATACATCAACAAGATTAAGTGTTTTCCTTTCGGAATGCACATTACTCGAAGTGCTGCTGCTGATGTTGATGATGGTGACAGCGATGATAATCATGATGACACTGACACTGATAATGATGACAATGCAGATGGTCGTGGTGGTTTTGATGTTGTGGTGAATAATGTTGAAGGCAATACTGATGATGGAACATGGAAGGCATTGCAAAATGTACTAAAGAAATGGAGAGAATTGGTTGAGGGTCTGTGCTCGACAGGAGGATAAAGACAGCAGAAGAAGAGAAAACATGTTGTTGGTGACTGTGGTTGTGATGGTAGTAATATAATTACAATATTAATTATTGATGACAGAGGTGGTGATGATGATGACAATAATGACGATGATGATAATAATGATGATGATGTATATAATGCTAGCAACATCATTCGTTTACTCACCATTGTCTGTGTCTCTACAGGTCAGGGTATATCCGATGTCCTTTCAACAGTCGCCAAACGTCTTCTCTCTTGCCACAAAAAGACATCTTACGAAAGAGATAACTCCTGGCTTGAACACAGCATACACGTAAACAGCGGACAGCACGACCAACACAAATCAAGCAGCTGTTGCTGACATCTTACCCTCTTAGTGAACATCGCTACAAGTTTAACTCAAGCTGTTGCTGACATCTTACCCTCTTAGTGAACATCGCTATAAGTTTAACTCAAGCAGTTATGGCTAGAGCTGCCGACATCTTGTTATTTCATGAACATTTTCACAATTTGACTAAAGAAGCCTCTACTGCCGATGTTTTTTGTGTTCATGAACATTTTCGCAAGTTTAACTCAAGCTGTTGCTGACATCTTAACTTGGCCATGAACACCGCCACAGATTTAATTCAAACAACCCGTGTTTACATTGTGTGTGTTCATGAACATTTTCACAAGCAGTCACTCCCACCATCTTACCTTAATCATGAACATAGTCATACTCATGCGGTCTCTGCTGTGGATCCATCCATCATTTGCCATGCCGGTAAGCGTGGGCGGACATGTTCTGCCATCAGTGGATATCTGTTTTTTTTCTCCCCATGAACGTTTTCACAATTTTAACTCAAGTAATCTCTGTTACCGTCATCTTTTTTGTTCATGAAAATTTTCAAAAGTCAAGCAGTTTCTGTTGACATCTTAGCTTGGCCATGAACATTGCTATAGATGTAACTCAAGCAACCTGTCTGCTGTTGACTGACATTATTTTAATTATTTGTTCATGAACATTTTCACTCAATCAGTAATCTTCTGTAAACGATATCAAAAGAACCTATAACCAATTATGGAACATAGGAGTACCATAACAGACAAGAATCAACACCAAGTCGTTATCATAGTATTTCGCATGGGCAAAAGACATCCATCCATCATGTGCCATGCCGGTAAGCGTGGGCGGTCATGTTCTGCCATCTCACTCGATCAACAGAGTCGTGGATCAGTTCCGTGTTTTTGTCTCGACCATGCCACAAGGCCAAGCCATCCAGATACTTGTTTCTAGGTCTTCCCCTTGGTCTGTTCCCCTCGATCTTACCAGTTGTCACCAAGTTCTCCAAATCATTTCTTCTCATAACATGCCCAAAAAATTGTGACTGTCTACGTCTAATGTCTCTGATCAGTTTACGATCTTCATTTGTTTCTTGAAGGACTTGTTCATTGGTCTTTCTGGCTGTCCATGGTATTCTTTGCATTTTCCTCAGAAACCACATTTCTACAGCCATCAGATATTTTTCAGCCTGGCTGCTCATTGTCCAAGCTTCACATCCATATAAAAGTACAGGTTCTATGTAGCATCTCAACACTCTTTTTCTCGTTTCAATTGACATCTTTTTATTGGTCAGTATGTTTTTCATCTTGCTAAAGGCTACTTTTGCCATGGCGATTCTTGTTCTAATCTCTTCAAGGCATCTCCCATCAGATGTTATTACTGTTCCGAGGTAATTGTACCTATTCACTTGTTGAAGAGTATTCCCATTTACTTGTATATTACACTGTGGTATTTCGTTCTTCTTAGTGACGACCATAATCTGTGTCTTTTTACAATTTAATTCTACCCCTTGTTGTTCACTATGTGTAACAACCGCATCTACTAAATTTTGCAGGTCCTGTTCATTGTCTGCAATCAAGACTGTATCATCTGCATATCTAATGTTATTGATGCATCGTCCCCCAATGTTGATTCCTTCCATATTTTCAATATTTCTGAAAATATTTTCACTGTACAGGGAAAACAGATCTGGAGACATTACACATCCCTGTCTCACACCTCTCTTAATAGGCTGATATTGGCTTACTTCATTATCAACTCTTATGGCAGCTTGTTGTTTCCAATATATGTTTTTTACAAGTCTAAGGTCTTTCCCATCAATTTGTAGATCTTCAAGCATCCTTATCATGTTGACATGTCTCACTTTATCAAAAGCCTTTGTGTAGTCAATGAAGCAAAGGTGTAGATCTTTGTTTACTTCTATAGAACGTTCGATTACGGTTCTCAGTATATACACAGCATTTACTGTACCCTTGCCTACTACAAACCCACATTGTTCTTCTCCTATTTCAGGTTGTATTTTCCTCCTAACTCTTTGCATGATAATTCTTAGCAAAATCTTCGTGATGTGACTCATTATACTAATTGTTCGATGTTGATCACATTCCAAGGCTCCTGATTTCTTTGGGATTGCAATAAATACAGAATTACATAACTCATGAGGTATGTTTCCAGTATCATATATTGTATTAAGCAGACTGGTAACTTTATCTATTCCATATTCTTCTAAAGCATTAATCATTTCTGTTGTGACGCTGTCTGGACCGGGGGTTTTGCCAGATTTCATATGATTAAGAGCATTCTGAACCTCCATCTTCAAAATTGCTGGCCCTTCATTGTTATTTTGAACAATATATTGTTCGTCTCTGCTATCGTCATAAAGGTTTTTCACGTAATCTGACCATACATGTAAAATCTGATCTTTTTCTACTATGACTCTTCCATCTTTTGTCTTTAGGCAGCCTCCTGATGTACGTGTTCTTTGATTAGTAATCTCCTGAATTCTTTTGTGCATTAGTTTCGCATTTTTACTGTTGTGTTGTTTTTCAATTTCTCTGCAATTTTTCTCAAGCCATGTTTCTTTAGCCTCCTTACATAAGGTTCTGACTTTTCTGTGAATTTCTTCATATTTGGCAGGATTATTTTTGTTCTGTCTTCTTGTTTCCATTAGTTGTAAAATTTCTTCAGTCATCCATGTCTTACGGCCAACTTTCTTTACTTTTGGAATAGTTTTTTCTGCTGCACAACTGATTGAATTCTTCAGCATTTCCCATTGATCATCTACATCTTGAAATAGGATCTCTAGATCAGACAATAAATCAAATTTGTTCTTTACTTCTATGTTAAAATTATCTTGTATTTCTTTGTCAGTTTTCAATTTGCACAAGTCATATTTAGGGTTTCCTGCTGTATACTTGACTTTCTTTAACTTTACCCTCAATGTGCCAGTAATTAATCTGTGATCACTGTAACAGTCTGCATTTGGAACTGTTTTTACAACTGTTAATGCATTTCGAAACCTTTTGCTCATCAGGATGTAATCTATCTGGTTTTTAATCCTGCTGTCTGGACTCCTCCATGTCCATAATCTTCTAGGATGTTGTTTAAACCAGGTGTTTCCTACAACCAATTCTTGTTCTTTTGCCCATTCTACAAGTCTGTAACCTCTTTCATTTCTCTCTCCCAAACCATGGTTGCCTACACTGTATCCATCGCTTTGCTTTCCTATTTTTGCGTTGAAATCACCCATTATGATATTTATTTCTGATTTTTTACAGTTCTTCAAAGCAGACTCCATGTCATTATAAAATGCCTCTATACTTTCTTCACTGCTTTCACTTGTTGGGGCATATACTTGAATTACATTTATTTTAAAAGGTCTTCCGTTTAATTTTACTAATAGAACTCTGTCTGACACAGCCCAATATCCTTTGACAGAATTTGATGTTTGCTTATCTAATATAATGGCGATAATCACCTCATCTTCAAGTATACTATTCATTAGGATCATCAAATATTTAGATTTTCAGTTTCAGAAAAATGGAAGACACATGAATTATTGTTGTTGTTTCCTTTTATTTTCTTGTCTTTATCACACATAATGATTGTTTCCTTCTATTTTCGTGTCTGTATCACAATGAATAACTGAGTACAGCACATACAAACTGGCTGTCATGATGCCCGATTTGATGTTTCCTTAATTGCCTTTAGGTAATGCACTGTCGATGGACATCAACACAATGCCCAGAGGAAGGGATTATCACATTACTGTGAATAAATTCAATATTGTGAATAAATTCAGTACTGTCAATAAATTCAATACTGTGAGTATTAAAAATTGTGAATATAGCCGTATCGAGTTATCCATTCTTGGCCAAAACAATTCAATCAGAAATAAACACACAGGAATTGTTTGGCGCACTCATAAAAGTAGGAGGAGGAAATAGAGACTAGAGGACGCACTAGACAACATACAAATTGAAAACTAATTACCGACCTGGATTTGAACCTGTCACCTCCAAATGACGACAGCTCCTCGCTGCAGGACCAAATGTATCTCGACACATGATAAATTAGACACCCCTAAAAAAGGGTGTCTTCATTAGCCAGGTCTATCATCCACATGAGCCCACAACTATGGAATATGGACATAATTTGTTTCTAACCACTGAGATAGCACCATAGGTCTCAGAATTTTATATACAACCAGCATAGGTCAAATAAACACACACACACCCGCACCATAATGCTATGTCCAGTATATTAACGAACATTTAAAGAAGAGAAATGATTGGTCGATTCCAATGTTGTACACAACACATAATACACAGAATCACAATTCAATCAGAGACTGTGGGTGTTGAGGTAATGGTATCATATTTCAAAGAAAAAGGCACCTCTTCCCTTTAGCTAGTCTACGGGACACCCCTGAGGAAGATGGAGTACCCATTTAGCTCCTCCAATCAGGGGTAACATGAACCCATGCATAGCATGTGGAGATCTGAGCGACAGGTAGTTGTTGGTTATGGTCGCAAGTTCACGATGATTTTTTTTTCATATCCTTTACAGGACATCGCTGTCAACACCAGCATCTTTCAGCTGTATGTTGATTTCTTGGCAAGATTACGCTCAGTAGTTTGCCATTGCTTTCTGAGCGGCCGGCTCACATACCCCGTAAGTTACCGATGCGATTCGAACCACTGTTGATTCTCACCGTCATCACGTTACCTACGAGAGTATATGAGATTACGGAGAAAAGTCGCTAACCTCTAAGCCACGAAGCCGGCTTCACGATGATAGCCAGGAGATCTCTTTATAGAGACAGTCATGATCACAGCCAGTATGGTATTTATCACGAAGGAAAGCCATGGCAGACTACACTCTTTACACATGCCTAGTAGATTATGGTTCAATAGCTCACACAATTTCAGGGAAATATCTGATGCAGTGGTTTCTGAGGAAAATGCAAAGAATATCTCGACAGCAACAAATTAGAGTTCTTCAAGAAACAAATGAAAACACTAAATTGATAAGATAAATTAGATGTAGACATTCTAGATTTGATGGGCACAACATGAGGAGAAAAAGCTTCAAAACTTAGTGACAACTAACAAACTTGCTGGGAACAGGAAAAAATAAAAGGGATGACAATTTAAATAACCAGATTTGTTGGCCACATAGCATAATCGGGATAACAATATAACCTGATTCAAGTTCTGGTGATTGCATGAGATGGTAAACAATGACCACCACTGCCCATCAGTGTGGCACATGATGATGATGGTGAATCATAGACTGGTGCTAGCGATGAAACTCATGCCTCACATGTTCTCCGTATCTGGTGTGAATTATGTGCTTAATGATCGTCTAGCATTCACATGAGGAATGGGTTGACTTGTAATCTCGCATCGTGTAATACGTAAGTTGTGGGCATGGTTTCAAAGCAGCGGTGACATTTTCAATCCTCATTTCAGCAGCCATACTGGTATCTGTTTCTCTGGATGTCCCACGATTGGGTACTAGTCAGTACGCTTCCTGAAACTAGTGCATCAGTAGTTTTACATCGACAAAATCAGGCATTATTGCTAGCAAGCTTCCCCACCAGCCCATGGTCATGTGTTCAAATCCCCTTCGAGGCGGGGAATTTTTTCAGTACCAATAAAATGAGTTCTGGAAATTTTTGGGGAAGTAAAGCTGGCCGATGTGTTATGAAAACATCACTTATTGAGTGCCAAACTGTCTAAACAATATGCGGCTAGCATCATATGAAGATCGTAAACTGATCTGAGACATTAGAAGTAGACAGTCATAATTTTTTGGGTATGTTATTGAGAAGAAATGAACTGAAGAACTTGGTGGCAAATGGCAAGATCGAAGGGAAGAGACCAAGGGGAAGACCGAGAAGTAAATACCTGGATGGCTTGGCCACATGGCATGGTCGAGACAGGAACACGGAGTTGGTCTACGACTCTGTTGATCGAGTGAGATGGCAAAACATGACCGCCCACGCTTATCAGCATGGCACATGATGATGGATGGAGCATCATATACCCAATGCACCTTATGGCCTGAAAATGGGCCCACTACTCACTTGAACAGTCAAACCTGCATGTGTCAGTTTTTTTATGTAATCATATTAATCTCTAATCAGGTTATAATTTGTAGATGCAGTTGTATCAATTTTTTCCCGTCTAATTTAGTTGTTGCTTCTGTTTTTCGTTGAGAAATTTGCACTCATGAATCAGAAGACAGTTTAAAACAAACCCATGACCTTCGAAGTGTGAGGCATACAGCTTAACCACTTTGTTCACTGAAGCCCACTACCTGCTTAGAGCAGTACAAATCTATGACTATACAATTCCCATCGCCAGTTTCACCATCTTTGGGAGAACCAAGGATGGAAAACTGTGCCCTGCATTGTCGTGGTCTAAGAATCAAGCTCAGAATCCATGGGGTGTGCTACAGTGTTACTAGAACCCCACATCTGTGGAAAGGCGTATTTGTATGTAACCAGGTCATGGTTTAGCACAGCATGGACAGGGATTAGGCCTGGGTTGGCAGTGTTTCCTTCTCAGGTTTCAAATCTTTTATTATCAACAGATCCAATCCCATTTGTTTTATGAGCTCTCTCCCTTTGAACTCAAGCAAAGTCCCCACGTGTGCACCTATTTCTAGTGCACTGGATTGATTTTTGCGTGTGGATTAGCTTCCCCTATTACCTGATTGCCGGCTTCGTGGTTAGCGACTTTTCTCCGTAATCTCGTAGGTAACGTGATGACGGTGAGAATCAGCAGTGGTTCGAATCGCATCGATAACTTACGGGGTATGTGAGCCGGCCGCTCAGAAAGCAACGGCAAACTACTGAGCGTAATCTTGCCAAGAAATCAACATACAGCTGAAAGATGCTGGTGTTGACAGCGATGTCCTGTAAAAGGATATGCAAAAGAAAAAAAAAACATTACCCGAGTCCTTCGCCATCAGGCAAATCCACTCCAACTTCAGAGGTATTTGTAATTTTCATCCTCAAGTCAAGAACAAGAAGTCAACATTTTAATCCAACTGAACGGTGTAGGGGTTCAATCCGCTACCTCGTCATCAGCATACCGGATGTTTAAGAAAGAGCACTCTTATCCATTCGGCCATGCAGATCTCCACCCGACACTATGCACAGAGAGTGCCACATAGAGAAAGACTGGGAGGTCATGGGTCACCATACTGAGAAGACTGAGAGGTCATGGGTCACCATACAGAGAAGACTAGCAGGTCATGGGCCACCATACAGATAAGACCTGGAAGTTATGGGTCACCATACAGAGAAGACTGGGAGGTCATGGGTCACCATGCAGAGAAGACTGGGAAGTCATTGGTCACCATACAGAGAAGACTGGGAGGTCATGGGTCACCATACAGAAACGACTGGGAGTTCATGGGTCATCATACAGAGAAGACTGGGAGGTCATGGGTCATCATACAGAGAAGACTGGTAGGTCATGGGTCATCATACAGAGAAGACTGGGAAGTCATGGGTCACCATACAGAGAAGACTGGTAGGTCATGGGTCATCATACAGAGAAGACTGGGAGGTCATGGGTCACCATACAGAGATGACTGGGAAGTCATGGGTCACCATACAGAGAAGACTGGTAGGTCATGGGTCATTATACAGAGAAGACTGGGAGGTCATGGGTCACCATACAGAGAAGACTGGTAGGTCATGGGTCACTATACAGAGAAGACTGGGAGGTCATGGGTCACCATACAGAGAAGACTGGGAGGTCATGGGTCACCATACAGAGAAGACTGGGAGGTCAGGGTTCACCATCTCACTCAATCACCAGTCTTGGATCATGTCCGTGTTCTTGTCTTGATTATGCCATTTGGCAAGTCATCCAGGTTGTTATCTCTTTGCCGTCCCGTGCTCTCTTCTCATGAAGCTTGCCAATTGTCACTAACTTTTCAAGGGTCAAATTACCCTGACTATGATGGTAATGTCATAGAGAACTGAAATTGTGTAGTGTTGATTTCTTTTACTAAGCCATCTGTGTTTGACCTTACAGACCTTGGGAATTTAACACCATATGTTTCAAACTTAGCCAGTTGTTTTCATCATTATGAAAATCATTTCCACTGAGTCATTTTTTTTAAGATTTAGTAAAAGATGATTTTCTTTAAGCTTTTTTTTTAAGATTTGGGGGAAAAATATCATTTCCTTTGAGCTGTTTTTTTTAGATTTGATAAACCAATGGGCTCACACTTTTCTCATGTTCAGTCTTTGTAAGCTTTTTATTAACTGTTCTTTCACTCAGTTTTACCACACTAGCCATCTCCACAATTGTCATTTTTCTATCCTGGTCAAAGAATTTCTTCTCTCTTACTGCATTTCCATCATTGCACTCTGAGAATGTCAGTGGCCTCACATAAACTGCCTTCCCCAGTGTTTCAATGAAGCAAATGAAAGTCATGAATCATGAAACATTGATTCCATCTATTAATGTATTTCTGTAGGTGTTTTTCCCCCCGTAACATTAGGAATTTTATCAGAAACCTAACCTCTGATTTCTCCATTCTTCTGACAAATCATAGGAGCAGAAGTAACATTGGGTATGTCATGCTGCACAACACAAATTTAAAAAAATGCATACTTCAGTGTAAATATGAGAGGCTCTGAGTGAGCCTAGTTTCAACTTTCTCCTGTTGCTCCTTCAGTCAGAAAAAAGACTTACAATGTGCCCATTTATATTTCTCCTCATACCACGTCCACACAGCTGTGACTGTTTACATCTAATTTCTTTCATCAGTTTGCGGTTTTCATCTGCTTCTTGAAGGACTGTCTTATTAGTCATTCTGTCCGCCCAACATACTGTTTGCAAATTTAGAAACCACATTTCTGCTGCCACAAGATGCTTCTCAGCTAGTCTGTTTATTGTCCAGGTATCAAATACTCACAACAATATAGACTACAGGAACCAATCTGGTGAAGGTGCAAGCCTTCAGTCTGTAATCATCAACTGCTAAGAAATATCCTAATCAGAAGACAAATAAATCTGCATGCTTCATCACTATGAAAATGATTTCCTTCTTTTGGGCCATTTTTTTTTTTTAAGATTTAGAAAAAGATATGATTTTCTTAGATATTTTTTTGTTTTTTGTAAAGATGTGGGAAAAGATGATTTGTTTTAGCTTTTATTTTAGAATTTAGGAAAATATATGATTTCCTTTGAACTGTTTTCTTCAGATTTGAGAAACCAACAGGCTCACATTTTTCTCATGTTCAGTCAGTGTAACCTTTTATTGCTATGCACTTCACACATTGAGCTCTGTAGTACTGACACAACGACATGTCAATGGTAATCCTGTTTTAGAGTGTGGCAGACACCATGGATATGACTTGAAGGCTAGTTGCTTTCTGTGCTGCGTCTTCGTCCCCCACACGAAAGTCAGTTGAGTGGATTTCCCATTCTATCTAACGAATGCCAAGGTCTCGCCAGCGATAGACAGCCATGATGTTCACCAAGTCCCACCTCCATTTGTTCGCTTTCTTGCCACTTTTATTCGTGACAAACCAGGTAATGATGACATCAGTTCTGCTGATAATGTTGGCACAAGTGTAGTCAATGACTGGGCACTACTAGGAACACAAGGTGACAATGATCGGGAAACAATACTGCTGCTAAAATATGTACATGTTGAAAGTTCACTGGGACAGCTTCCCCAGGTGTCCCCTTAACATCTTCTACCAGAGTTCCCAGTTGCATAGAATAGGAAGTTGATTCTTCAGAAGCTGCAGGTACACATGATTTTCTCTGTTAGTATCTGATTCTTCTTATAAAGATACTTTCAACATTTTGAAGTCTATGTCCTGTGTTCTTGTTAGTAATGTGTAACGGTCAGTCTTGAACACAGAGTCCAACTCCTCATAGAATAAATCCTTCACATCACCAGAAGACAACATTTGAACCAAACATCATTACCTTGAAGCTGCCACAGTGCAGATTGTGATACTAATCCTCTTCTTGTTAGGTCTGCGTACAAGCCTGTTGTAACACTGTGTACTGGAGATTGCCCTTGTTCTAGACAGATTTGGCATCTTTACTTCTGGTTGTCAACAGAAATTCTTTGATCTCTTGAATCCATTTAGGCATTCCACTGCTGGAACTATACAAAACAAACAAAACACACATTTCGCCCTAACAGATGAAAAAGTTTTCACACCATCTTGACCGATGGCAGTACACACGGAACCCTAATATCAAGACATCAAGTGGAAAAGAACTTAAAAACAAGATAACACAATAATTAATTAAGTTAAAAAAAAAAAATTAAATTCAACATTCCTTGTCAAAACATTTTTATTGAGTTTATGTTGAAACTTGCTCTTGAAGCAACACAGCAACATGGGTGACACACTACATCAATCAATCAATCAGGTGCAGCCTCCACAATGAAGGTTGGCTGCAATGACCTCCAACACTGTCTATCTCTCGTCCTGACTGTACATTCTGTCAGACTGATGTTCGTCCATCTCTTGATGTTATCTTCCCACTTGTATTGTCTACCTCTTGCCCTCAGCCTTGCCCTCCAGTATGGTTTTTATAAGAGTACTATATCTTTTAACGTGGCCAGAATATTTCACCTGCCTCTTTTTTATTTCTTTCATCAACTCTCTTTTCATTCCCAGTTTTCCTAGAACCACTGTATCTGATTGTTTTTGTTTCCATGAAATACACACCACATACATATCTTTAAAAGTCGCCTCAAAGAAGTAAAACATTAAAAACATAACATTTTCCAAAAAACAAAACAAAAAAGAGACAGAGATAGAGAGAAGGAAAGGTGGAAGACAAATATACATGTAGAAAACTCATGATCCACATGTATGGTCCTTGATAACAAACAGATCATACCTTGCCATACCCTGGACAAACCTGCAGTCAGGATATTACTGATAATAATTACTGTAGCTAATTTATCCCTGCCGGCTCCAAATCGATGGGGTTACGGGTGCAGTTCGTGACCCCGCATACCCACGTTCGAAACACAGCTGCAGGCGAGTTGGCAGCAAACCATCTTGCGTTGGTGTTTTACGAAATGGTATGGGTGCCAGTCATTCAGAAAGCAATGGCAAACTACTGAACGTAAACTTGCCAAAAGATCACAACAGCAAACAATGCTGGTGTTGACTGCGACATCCTGTAAAGGATATGCAACTAACTTTAACTTTAATTTATCTCTGAGGCAGTCTTGACAGTTATTTTTCCATTCTAGGATCACGAAACAACAGCTTTTATATTTATGCTTATATTCTTATCAATAATGATTTTATTCCTGGGATCACATTCCCCAATCACATGCAATACTGACATATCCTAGAGCACAATCTAAAAATGTAGTAACAACAAATACTTTGATCTAGAGCAATATTTTCACACCAGTAGAATTGCAATACTTTCACAGGCAACACTTCAGCTTTGTGAAGTTGTCAAATCCAGGTCCTTGAATGGTGTGGCGTCAAATAGCTAACTTGCCCTATCCCAAATTTCTTCATGAGATTTACAAGTCATTCACGCCCCATCAACCGACCAATGGTGTATTAACACAGCTGCTCCATGCACTTCCTCGTACCAACCCCTACCCTAAACAGTCAAGTAAGTCATGATCTGTTAGCTATCAAGGGCTCTAAATGTGTATCAAGACAAAGACACAAGTTTAAAAGAGAATGTTAGACTGTACCACTACGGGAAGAGACAGAATGCTGGAAACCCACTGCAATCAATATCAAATTTGAAACTCAACAATACAACTGCAAGCCAGTTAAACTGATGGTCTATCTGGGTTTGGGTGGCTCCATGCAGTTTCCGTCTGGGTACTTCTCCCGAAATAGTTTGACAATGTCAGGGTCCTTCAGCCTGACCCCTTCCACCTGATTGCCTAGTGTTATCCTGGAAACATACATAGGGAGTACATCAAGGTGTAAGTATGAATATACTTATCATCAAATAGTGATTGAAATGAACTTAATGGAAATAGAAATGAATTGAGTAAACTTAAAAATATAAAAACCAATATAAAACAGAGAATAACTGATAGATACAAAAATAACTGAACGACGTAGCAAGAAATGAAATGTATACATATATAAAACAATAACTGAAAGTCATAGCAAGGAGTGAAATATATATATCAAACACTAATGAAAGACATAGCAAGAACTTAAATATACCAGCAACATCACAAAATGACTGAAAGATATAGAAATAATAACTGAAATACATTGACATAATGTAGAAGTGAAAGAGAAATGAAACATAATGTATGGTTTTCATCAAATATAGGCCAACATGATAAAGAAAAATGATAGTTACACTATAACTTATGGTGCCTATAACATAAACAGAACTAATGGCATGTTCAATATTGTAAAACTAAATACTGAATAAAGTGAAACAAACAGTAAATGAAATACTCTAACAAATAAGACTATTAAGAGGTAAAACCAACAGCAAATTAAATACTGACAAGAAATAACCATTTACCAAGAAGTAAAACTACCAGCTTGGTATACATGTAACAAGGAAATCTAGGAACAAGATCCTGTGAAATACTACAGATTTAACACATACTAGGCAACAAAGAGTTAAAGTGGGTGACCTGTTTCCTTTCCTGTTGTGCTTATCATTTCCTAAAACTTAGATAAACTAGATCCCTGTTTTAAGCAGACTGAAATGATATATCCCAGTTTCAAACAAGTTACAATAGCCATAAAAGTCACACTTCTATGAATTATTTATTTGTTCTTGTATTTGCTTGTTTTGACTTAAGCATAGTCCACACACGTACTACTACTTTTAGTGCACTGGACTGATTTTTGCATGTGGATTAGCTTTCCCTATTACCAGTGTCCCTTGCCATCAGGCGAACCCACTCCGACTTCAGAGGTACTTGTAATTTAAGTCCCCAAGTCAAGGACGAGAAGTCAATGTTTTAGTCCAACTGACTGATGTAGGAGCTGGACCTGCAATCTTGGCATCAGCACACGGCAAGTTCAAGAGCAAGTGCTCTTATCTATTCAACCATGTTGAGCCTCCACTGCTATGGATTAATAACAGGTCTCCGCAGCGAAGGAATTGCGGATGCGATTCATGAGCCAGCTTACCCGTGTTCGAAACACAGCTGCAACCGATTTGGCAGCAAACCATGTTCCGCTGGGTTTTAATGAGTTGGTATGGGAGCCAGTCGTTCAGAAAGCAATGGCAAACTTTTTTCCCCCCGCATATCCTTTACAGGACATCGCTGTCAACATCTGCATCTTTCAGCTGATTGTTGATTTCTTGGCAAGATTACGCTCAGTAGTTTGCCATTTCTTTCTGAGCGACCGGCTCACATACCCCGTAAGTTATCAACGCGGAGAGAACAGCTGCCAATTCTCACGCAAAGTCACGTTACTTACGAGAGTATACGAGATTACGGAGAAAGTCATTTAACCTCTAGACCAGAGAGACCAGCAATGGCAAACTACTGAAAGTAAACTTGCCAAGACATCAACAACAGCAGTAAAATGCTGGTGTTGACAGTGATGCCTGTAAAAAGGATGTGCAAAAAAAAAAAAAACAACAACAAATATTGTAATGAAAATAAAACCGAGCAAAATGGTAACAAGAAATAAAGTAATCATACACAGAAAAATCGCCCTCACAACGGCCCACTGAACACTGTAACAATGTCTTGTCAGTTCTCCTGTCCAAGGTGTCTGCAAAGTCCTGTGCTCATTATCATGCTGGTTGATTCCCTGCATCTTCTTCCAGGTACCATGCCTCCTATCTCTAATCTATTATCATGCTGGTTGATCTCCTGTCTCTTCTTCCAGGAACCATGCCTCCTATCTCTAATCTATTATCATGCTGGTTGATCTCCTGTCTCTTCTTCCAGGAACCATGCCTCCTATCTCTAATCTATTATCATGCTGGTTGATTCCCTGCATCTTCTTCCAGGAACCATGCCTCCTATCTCTAATCTATTATCATGCTGGTTGATCTCCTGTCTCTTCTTCCAGGAACCATGCCTCCTATCTCTAATCTATTATCATGCTGGTTGATTCCCTGCATCTTCTTCCAGGAACCATGCCTCCTATCTCTAATCTATTATCATGCTGGTTGATTCCCTGCATCTTCTTCCAGGAACCATGCCTCCTATCTCTAATCTATTATCATGCTGGTTGATCTCCTGCCTCTTCTTCCAGGAACCATGCCTCCTATCTCTAATCTATTATCATGCTGGTTGATTCCCTGCATCTTCTTCCAGGAACCATGCCTCCTATCTCTAATCTATTATCATGCTGGTTGATTCCCTGCATCTTCTTCCAGGAACCATGCCTCCTATCTCTAATCTATTATCATGCTGGTTGATCTCCTGTCTCTTCTTCCAGGAACCATGCCTCCTATCTCTAATCTATTATCATGCTGGTTGATTCCCTGCATCTTCTTCCAGGAACCATGCCTCCTATCTCTAATCTATTATCATGCTGGTTGATTCCCTGCATCTTCTTCCAGGAACCATGCCTCCTATCTCTAATCTATTATCATGTTGGTTGATTCCCTGCATCTTCTTCCAGGAACCATGCCTCCTATCTCTAATCTATTATCATGCTGGTTGATTCCCTGCATCTTCTTCCAGGAACCATGCCTCCTATCTCTAATCTATTATCATGCTGGTTGATCTCCTGTCTCTTCTTCCAGGAACCATGCCTCCTATCTCTAATCTATTATCATGCTGGTTGATTCCCTGCATCTTCTTCCAGGAACCATGCCTCCTATCTCTAATCTATTATCATGCTGGTTGATTCCCTGCATCTTCTTCCAGGAACCATGCCTCCTATCTCTAATCTATTATCATGCTGGTTGATTCCCTGCATCTTCTTCCAGGAACCATGCCTCCTATCTCTAATCTATTATCATGCTGGTTGATTCCCTGCATCTTCTTCCAGGAACCATGCCTCCTATCTCTAATCTATTATCATGCTGGTTGATTCCCTGCATCTTCTTCCAGGAACCATGCCTCCTATCTCTAATCTATTATCATGCTGGTTGATCTCCTGTCTCTTCTTCCAGGGACCATGCCTCCTATCTCTAATCTATTATCATGCTGGTTGATTCCCTGCATCTTCTTCCAGGAACCATGCCTCCTATCTCTAATCTATTATCATGCTGGTTGATTCCCTGCATCTTCTTCCAGGAACCATGCCTCCTATCTCTAATCTATTATCATGCTGGTTGATCTCCTGTCTCTTCTTCCAGGAACCATGCCTCCTATCTCTAATCTATTATCATGCTGGTTGATCTCCTGTCTCTTCTTCCAGGAACCATGCCTCCTATCTCTAATCTTTCCTAGCCACTGAGGTGTTTAATATGGTCATAGCATGACAGTTTCCGAGACAGGATGCCAATTTATAAGCAAATTTTCTTCGATGTTTATAGCTTGGAGAATATTGTTACTTGTCTTATTCTTGGCCCTCCATATTCTTATATCGTTTCTGTAA
Organism: Cepaea hortensis; assembly: GCA_963921405.1. Taxonomy (NCBI): domain Eukaryota; kingdom Metazoa; phylum Mollusca; class Gastropoda; order Stylommatophora; family Helicidae; genus Cepaea; species Cepaea hortensis. The sequence continues at coordinate 51,784,978 of OY992889.1, read as the reverse complement.
TTTAAGCCCAAGAGCCCCAATTTCTTAAGTGATTGCAAAATAATCCATGAGTCAATTGCCCGTTGCCACAGGAAATATGCTTGTTCTCAACAATTGTCCTGTTACTTGTTGTTAATACTATTTCACCTCTCCTAGCTATGGGCAGTCTACACCTGACTTCTTGTGAGCAGCCCTCAAAGTTGATGATTATGGAGTCAAGATATAAACAGTTTTTGACATTTCCAATTTCTTCTCTGACTATTGTGACTAACTGTTCTCATATAGTTTTGTCTTAGAACAGTATTTTAAAAAAATGTTCACTGTGTTCTTTGACAAACAGGTTTAAGGATTAACTCTTACAATCATTTAGCACTATGTGAGAGGAGGACCATATCACCCACTCACTCTCTCTCTCTCTCACTCACTCTCTCTCTCACACACACGCATGCACACACAACCCCTCACCTCTAATGAAATAAGTTAAACCACAAAAACTGGTTACTGGCGCCAGAATAAGACAGTCCACACTCTTTTGGCATGTCATGAGAAAGGGAAAGCTGGAGTATGTTTTCACTTGAGAGGGTTAGAGAGGAAAAGAGACAGAGGCGAAACCAAAAGAGAAGATGCTGGACAATTTGACATCATGGCATGTAGGAACGTCGGTATGAAAAATGATTGGCAGTACAAGAGAATGAAGGCTATGGACAGACATGATCACCAAGGCCACATGGCCTGGACTACTATAAACAGAAGGTTTCACAGCAAGGAGAAGGTAAAAAAAAAAAGAGACACTGCCAGCACTGAAGAGACATATGAGGGAGCATAAAATGAAAACTAAAAGTCTGATAGAAATTACAATAACCATGCCACTGTCTTGTAACCTGTCAATACTGTTATGAAGGATGTCAAGAGTGTTCAGCATGTGACTTTAAGGTGCAGATGAACACGGTGTATCATATGGACAGTTTAAAGATGGCCACCCTACTTTTGATATGCACCAAAGAGGAACAACGTTCTCTTATCCATTTTTTGATCGGTGAAGGGTAAAACCTATAGAAATTCATTGACGAATGAAGGTCCAGTATGGCGATGCATGCCTGTCAGTCCAGCAAGTGTATGAGTGGAGTAGGAAGTTTCAAAACTTTTCGGTCCAATAAAGATATACAGCAGGTGGTGCATGGCTGGTTACGCATACGACCAAGAGAATTTTTATTCTACAGGAATCCAAGCATTTTATCGGCGCTGGAGGACTTGCATTGAATGCAGTGGTGACTTCATCGAAAAATGATACATTTGTTCTTTACTGTTAAAAATATATTCACATGCAAAAGAAAACAAAAAAGGTTTTCATTTGAAGCCCCCTCGTAGTAACAGAGTCTCACAAGATCAAGTTTAGCATCTAGCCCATAAAAGAAGACCTCTGCTCAAAATGTCTAGTAACAGGTAAAGGCAGACCCACAGACATTGCTATTGGGGAGAGGGTTGGGTCTGATTGTGTGTTTGTGAGGGTGTTGTGTGTGTGTGTTTCTGAGGTGTTGTGTGTGTGTGTTTGTGAGGTGTTTGCGTGTGTGTGTGTTTGTGAGGTGTTGTGTGTGTTTGTGAGGTGTTGTGTGTGTTTGTGAGGTGTTGTGTGTGTGTTTGTGAGGTGTTGTGTGTGTTTGTGAGGTGTTGTGTGTGTGTGTGTGTGAGGTGTTGTGTGTGTTAGTGAGGTGTTGTGTGTGAATGTGTTTGTGAGGTGTTGTGTGTGTTTGTGAGGTGTTGTGTGTGTGTTTGTGAGGTGTTGTGTGTGTGTGTTTATGAGGTGTTGTGTGTGTGTTTTTGAGTTGTGTGTGTTTGTGAGATATTGTGTGTGTGTGTTTGTGAGGTGTTGTGTGTGTGTTTGTGAGGTGTTGTGTGTGTTTGTGAGGTGTTGTGTGTGTGTGTTTGTGAAGTGGTGTGTGTGTATTTGTGAGGTGTTGTGTGTGTGTGTGTTTGTGAGATGTTGTGTGTGTGTGTTTGTGAGGGTTTGTGTGTGTGTTTGTGAGGTGTTGTGTGTGTGTTTGTGAGGTGGTGTGTGTGTTTGTGAGGTGTTGTGTGTGTGTGTGAGGTGTTGTGTGTGTTTGTGAGGTGTTGTGTGTGTGTTAGATATTGTGTGTGTGTGTTAGATATTGTGTGTGTGTGTTAGATATTGTGTGTGTGTGTGTGTTTGTCAGGTGTTGTGTGTGTGTGTTTGTGAGGTATTGTGTGTGTGTGTTTGTGAGGTGTTGTGTGTTTGTGTTTGTGAGGTGTTGTGTGTGTGTCTGAGGTGTTGTGTGTGTGTGTTTGTGAGGTGGTGTGTGTGTGTGAGGTGTTGTGTGTGTGTGAGGGTTTGTGTGTGTGTGTGTTTGTGAGGTGTTGTGTGTGTGTGAGGTGTTGTGTGTGTGTGAGGTGTTGTGTGTGTGTTTGTGAGGTGTTGTGTGTGTGTTTGTGAGGTGCTGTGTGTGTTTGTGAGGTGTTGTGTGTGTCTGTGAGGTGTGTGTGTGTTTGTGAAGGTTGTGTGTGTGTGTTTGTGAGGTGTTGTGTATGTGTTTGTGAAGTGTTTGTGAGGTGGTGAGTGTGTTTGTGAGGTGTTGTGTGTGTGCTTGTGAGGTGTTGTGCATGTGTGTTTGTGAGGTGTGGTGTGTGTGTTTGTGAGGTGCTGTGTGTGTTTGTGAGGTGTTGTGTGTCTGTGACGTATGTGTGTGTGTTTGTGAGGGTTGTGTGTGTGTGTGTTTGTGAGGTGTTGTGTGTTTGTGAGGTGGTGAGTGTGTTTGTGCGGTGTTTATGAGGTGCTGTGTGTGTGCTTGTGAGGTGTTGTGCGTGTGAGTTTGCGAGGTGTTGTGTGTGTGTTTGTGAGCTGTTGTGTGTGTGTATGCGTTTGTGAGGTGTTGTGTGTGTATGCATTTGTGAGGTGTTGTGTGTGTGTGTATGTTTGTGAGGTGTTGTGTGTGTGTGTTTGTGAGGTGTGTGTGTGTGTTGTGTGTTTGTGAGGTGTTGTGTGTGTTTGTGAGGTGTTGTGTGTGTCTGAGGTGTTGTGTGTGTGTGTTTGTGAGGTGTTGTTTGTGTGTTTGTGAGGTGTTGTGTGTGTGTTTGTGAGGTATTGTGTGTGTGTGTTTGTGAGGTGTCGTGAAATTATCCCCAAGCAGTTTCCTACTATAGGTCTGTGAAGTGATAGGACCATCACATTTTGTAAGCCTGAGTGCGTGGAGAAGTAGGTGGATAATCTTTCCCTCACTTAGCAGGCCTATGTGTCAAACTCTCATCCAACCGTGCTCATAACATTCATTATCAGCTTAGTTCCCTATCAACTTGGCTAATGTGCCTGCAGTGGGAAGTGTTAGATAGTCACATATTCTAGGCCATAGCATGATGAGATAGGATGAACAGTTCCCTTTTTCATCATCTTTCCTTCCCAATGATGACAATGATGTGGAACTCATTTGATGATGAAGGTGGAAGAATGATCAAATGTGCCACGCTTCCACTGATGATGGATAAAACTAGAAAAACTGCAACAAGAAGTAAATCTATATAAAAAAATACACTAAACTGTAATAATTATGCAAAATAACTAGAGAAATAACAGCATTAAATGATTTTAAAAACCGCCAAGACAAAAAAAAATGCACAGACAAAACAATGAAATCACAAACTTTAGAAACATAACAATGAACAAGAAACAACAATGATACCAAGAGGAACAACATACAACATCCACATTGAAAATGTAGCTGACACTAGAAATACAAGATCAGAAATACAACATAAATTCCACACATACAAACATCTCATTGAGAATGAACATGACAAAAGTATTTTTTGTTTGTTTGAAAACAAAAATATGACAACCCAAAAATGAATTGCCAAACATTCCAAACCAAACAAGTCTCATTCAATCTCCTGTAGATAAAGGATAACCAAGCTTACCAGTTTGGCTGTACATTATGTGGACGACCAAATAGTTCCACCTTCCTTGTTCCTGGTGATAATCTCTCAATTATTCCATAGATCTCATCAGGTTTATGACTTGTTGCCCGAACCTGCAAAATAAACAGATACAATTATATTCAAATGTTTGGTTGCAGGTTTATATTTATTTTTAAAAAAAAAAGGAGTTCACTACATAATAACAAATACAGTCTGGATTACATAAACAAATTTGTTAACCAGCTTATAACACACACATACAGGTTTATATATACAGTAAAAGTTCAATTAACAGTCACTCGTTTAACCGTCAGCTTATGTTATCCGTCAGCATCTTAAAAAAAAAAAGAAGAGATACAACATAAAGGATGCTATTTTCAAAGTCGCCTCTGCCTGGGCTGACCTTACAGTTTCTAACCTAAAGATTGGGTGGAATAAAATCTTGCCTGAACCTATTGACAAAACTGAAGGAACTGAGACTGTTAGTATTGACGAAATGTGCAACAATGTAGGACTAAACAGTAAAAACATTACGCAAGAAGAAGTAGCAGATTGGTTGGAATGTGACAAAATATATATATATATTATTTCTTTATGTGGCCTGAATGACACATGAAGGAGTCTTATATTGTAAGCTAATGTAACAACTAGCTGGAACAGAAAGAGTCAAAGCAATAATTAAGACAATATGTTAATATAACAACTCACTGGGAATAAAGCAAAAGAAGTAACAACTAGATAATGCTAGCTAATGTAACAACCGGCTAGAATAGAAAAATAAAGTAATAATTAGGGCAATATAGGTTAGTGAATAAATTGTGGAGTGGGACAGAATGAACTACAAAACTTAGATTTTTAAGAACATACATCTTTCCCATTGTAACATACACCTGTGAGACCTGGACACTAACTAAACAAGCTGAACAGCGCATAAGTGCCTTTGAATATAAATGTTATAAACAGGTTTTAAGAATATCTTGGATACAGAAAAGAACAAATGCAACCAAAGAACAAGAACTGAATATTGAAGGTTGTCTACTAAAGACTATAACAAAGAAAATTGAAACATTTTGGTCACTTTAAACGTCATGAAAGTTTGGAGAGAGTTGAGTTAAGCTAAGAACCAACATCACTGCACTCAAGACATTCCCATATGCGCTCTGTCCCCTCGTTCAACAGGGGAAGAGAGGAAGAGGAAGTCCAAAGAGAAGATAGTGCAGGATGTGGCAGATGATCTCCAGATGGGTGTATAAGACGCGGGACATCTTGCTTACGACTGAGGAGTTTTCCAGACGGCTGTTATGAGAGTGAAGTTCTGCAGTGGACACGTTACTGAATGAATGAATGGATGAATGAATGAATGAATGAATAGGTTAGTGCAACAACTGGCTGGGACAGAAAGAATTAAAGTAATTAGGACAATATAGTTAATGTAACAGCCGTGTTTAAACTAATATAATTTATAACATCATATTAAACTCGTTTCACTTCTTGTTAGTTTTGAGAAGCAACACTGTAATATGAAACCTAACAGCACAGTAGCAAGAAACAGAATATGCATACTTCTGCAACAATGACATCACAATCCATTCCTTTGTTGATTCCTTTGGGGTTCCCTTTCACACCAACCTGCAAACAAATAAAGACAAAAGTGTCCCAGTGATAACAAACTAGTACTTATATTCCAAAACCCAGTTAACAAGCACAATTAAATATTACTAGAAAGCATCTTTGTTACAGAGTAAAAGTAAATATTAACTCTTTCTGTAACTCTTGTCAGAGTCTGTGGCTCATGATATTTCAGTTGTGTGTTGCTCTCCACTCTCTACGGCTCAGTGTTTTATCTTATGTTTCTACTGTTACACTTCATGGGTTTCAAGTGGTATTTATTAAGAATGACCCAATTTCAATTAAGAATGTATCTCTGTTAAACATCAGATAATGAACAATTGTGTGTTTTAATCAAAATGATTTGATTGTCAGTGTAAACAAAATAAATCTGTCTAAGTCTAACCAAATTTAGGATATTTACAAGCGCTATTTCATATTTAATGTTAGAATGTATATCATAAATAAATTTGTTTCACATAAATATGGAATGTGAAGTATGGAGTCTTAACATTTTTATAGGTGAACTGTGTGAATGAAAATGCAACCGCACTTGTGTGATATTTTAACAAAAATACCAAAAATGCAATAACCAGACAACAAATATATCACTGAAAATTAAATTGTATGGAAGTATATCATGGACAAGTGAGGCATTATGTGGAGGATGCAATGATGTGGTTTTATAGAAGAATAATGAGAACATCGTGGATGGATAGGAAGAGCAATGAAGATGACTTGAAAGAAGTTACTTCACAAAGAGAACTGGTTACTAATATCAGAAGAAGTCAGTCCACAATCTTGGGGCATGTCATGACAAGGGGAAAGCTGTAAGGGGAGGAGAGGCAGGGAGAGACCAAGAGAGAAGATACTAGACATCATGACATGGAGGAACAACAGTATCAGAAATGATTGGCAGCACACAAGATGAGAGATGTGGACAGACATGATCATCAATGCCATACAACATGGACTATATAACATGGCTTCATTTATGTTCTATTTTAAATTTCCTACAATCTGATCAATTAGTTCAGAATAACAATTATTCTTACATCCTTGTAGAGTTTTCATTCCAAATTTCAGAGCACATTTAAAAAAGAAAAGACAAGTGCCTTGTGTGGCATGGGTTAAAAAGATTGCCCCTTTTCAAGAGATATATTTATTCTTCTTTACTGTCCTTCTCTGCCACTGGAGCACTGAGAAGAAGAATGATCTTCTTTCAAAAGCTCTGATGTTTGCTTCATGTTTGCCAATGGTGTTTATCTCTGCCTGTACTCGTCGTTCCCATGGTATACCTCTTGCACCATTGTAAAGAAACTACAGTGTCCTCCAAGGGGCAGTTTCTTGTGACATACCTGATACATAACTACAACATTTGGTCTGTTGTTTTATTATTCAATTAGTTGTATAAAAATAAACTAGTTTTAAGTTGTTATCATATACAGTTTTTTTTCCTACAGCCATTTGTGACTTACTTATTAACTTACCCTCATACCTTACAATGAACTCCAATCAATCAATCATGTGCCATGCCGGAAAGCGTGGGCGGTCATGACTCGCCATTTCACTCGATCACCACTGTCGTGGATCAGCTCAGTGTTCCTGTCTCGTCCATGCCATGTGGCCAAGCCATCCAGGTATTTTCCTCTCGGTCTTCCACTTGGTCTGTTCCCCTCTATCTTGCCAGTTGTCACTAAGTTCTCCAATCCATTTCTTCTCATAACATGTCCAAAAAATTTTGACTGTCTACGTCTAATTTCTCTAATCAGTCTACGATGTTCATTTGTCTCCTGTAGTACTTGGTCATTGGTTTTTCTGTCTGTCCATGGTATTCTTTGCATTTTCCTCAGAAACCACATTTCTGCAGCCATCAGATGCTTTTCAGCTTGACTGCTCATTGTCCAAGTTTCACATCCATACAAAAGAACAGGCTCTATGTATCCCCTCAACACTCTTTTTCTCGTTTCAATTGACATCTTTTTATTGGTCAGAATGTTTTTCATCTTGCTAAAGGCTACTTTCGCCATGGCGATTCTTGTTCTAATCTCTTCAAGGCATCTCCCATCAGATGTTATAACTGTTCCAAGACAATTGTACCGATTCACTTGTTGAAGAATATTTCCATTTACTTGTATATTACATTGTGGCACTTCTTCCTTCCTACTGACGACCATAACCTGAGTCTTTTTGCAATTTAATTCTAACCCCAGTTGCTCACTGTGTACAACAACCGCATCTACTAATTGTTGCAGGTCCTGCGCATTGTCTGCAATTAATACTGTATCATCTGCATATCTAATGTTATTGATGTTTCGTCCTCCAATGCTGATTCCATTTATATCCTCTACATTTCTGAAAATACTGTACAGGGAAAAAAGATCTGGAGACATCACACATCCCTGCCTAACACCTCTCTTAATTGGCTGATACTGTCCCACTTCATTATCAATCCTTATTGCAGCTTGTTGTTTCCAATATATGTTTTTTATGTCTAATGTCTTTCCTATCAATTTGTAGATCTGCAAGCATATCCACAATGCTGACATGTCTAATGCTATCAAAAGCCTTTGTATAGTCAATAAAGCAAAGATGTATATCCTTGTTTACTTCTATAGCACGTTCAATAACTGTTCGCAGCATATACATAGCATTTACTGTACCCTTTCCTTCTACAAACCCGCATTGTTCTTCCCCTATTTCAGGTTGTATCTTCTTCCTCATTCTTTGCATGATAATTCTTAGCAATACTCCAATACAATAAATATTTATTATCTCTCACATTTTTGCAGGAGCTACACGTAACTACCTGTCTTTCTTTTGTATTGTTATATCCAGCTGCAGCCGCTACTTCTCTTAACCATTAATAGTCCTGTTGTTGTTGTTCCATCGCTTGTCTTATATCGTCATTTCTGATTCCGTCTCTTCTTGTCACTTTCAATATTCTTATCAAAGCATAGCATTTCAGGTCAAGTGGATGTACTGATATGCTAAACTGGAATCACAGATTCTTATCATTGCATGTGTGCTGCTCTCCATCTATGGTTCAGGGGTGATGATGGAGGCCAGCAAACCTGGTGTCAGTGTTGCTTGTGAACCATCACTGAACTGGTGAGATCAGCCATCACACAATCGTTGACTTCTCAGGAGATCTGAGCACTTATAGACATGTCTGGCTTGCCTCAATGATTTTGTTGTTACTGCATGTCCTGTGCTACTGTGCGCTAATTTTCCAGGCAATTTTACATTCAGTAGTTTGCCATTGCTTTCTAAACAACATGTCATTGTTTAAGTCCAATTAGTCAGTCAGTTAGTACTAGCGGTTTCACCTTCACGGCACAGAGTCGCCCTATTATACTCTGTTCCTGCACCAGTGAATATCATACAAAGTGCTCCTCACAGTCCCATGTACAAAGTGGAACAGACAGGAGTCTCGACAAACCAACAGCACAGGTATACTATGCATAATGCCGTTTAAGTCCAAATGACCATTGTGTGGTATGAACCCACCACCCTGCTATAAACTCACAGGAAGTCTAAGTGTAAGGGTTTTAAACCTTTTGGCCAAGCTGAGCTCTAAATTGATGACAACCTATATTTAATAATGAGAATTTTATTATATTTCAGTTGTATGTAGTTTCCTCTGTCACTCTGCCTGATGTAACTGTCATGGCAGGAAATGGTCAACAAGCAGCATGTCAAAGACTCGACCACATCCCCTCCGCCAGGGAGAGCGGTCAACCCTGAAGAGACCAGGAGGAGATACGGTGCCCGAGGCAATGGCAGGGGAGATGAGGTAATAGGAGAGGGTTAGCCACTCCCTCATGAGACACGCAGGCGGTGTTCAGAGAGTTAGCACTCTAATCACGATAGTACCACACCTCGTGAAGCCATAGCACAGTTGAGTAGACACTCAACAGGCCACGTTTGCCAGCAGAGTGCGATGTGAGGTAACACGCACGAAGGTGAAGGTCACCCCGCGTGGTGTGTAACCACGGGAGAGAGGTTAGGGAGACGGGAGACTGGACTTGAGGCGTTCACATCGTTTAGAATAGCGTTAGGAGTTTTGTGTTCACTAATAGATAGAACTAGCATAGGGTTAGCAGTTTGTGTTAGATAATTCTGTGGCTGTATATTGTGTATTGCATTAGCGACTGTTTACCGCTTGTAAGCGAGCCAACGGCAATAAAATGGACCATACATTTTGCCTCCCACACGACTTGCAAGTTGTCTTGTATGGGTGTGTGAGAAGTACCCGTTGAGGCCTGTCAGTTGAGTTGTTGACAGGCCAGGGTAATTGTGGTGTCAGAAAGTGGTGCTTGGACGAAAGCGCCAAGCTAATACCCACAGTAAAAGGGTAATTGTGGTGTCAAGAAGTGAAGCTTGAACGAAAAGTTCAAGCTAATCCACTCATCCACGGGCTCCAGACTAGGGATTAATTTTTGTAGTAACGATAATTTGTGCAGACAGGAGAATTTGCGAGCTAGAAATATGCCTATCGTGACAAAATAGTGTTTAATTGTGTTTATGATATATTTATTGAATGAAATCATGTATTCTTCGAAGCTGTAAGTATTAATATTCTTATTTTCTTATATTTATTCATATATTTACCAATTTATTCTTGAATAAGCACCAAACATGATTCACGGCGCAGGAATACACAGGCAGCCGACAATATTGATTTTTGAGATCTAAAAATAGCGCTGCGCGATGACGTAGATTGATTGACAGACAGTTGTTCTGCGTCATTAGCATAAAGCAGTCGAGTGTTTACAAAATCGCTTAGCGGCGGCCCGCCTGAATCTGTGCTGTATATTGTTTATTATTTACTTATTTAAGTTACTAAATGAATATATTTATTTGTTGACACATTATTATGTTATTTTGATTTCTTTACAAGCATTTATTCATTTTTGGGTCTATTTTCTCTTTGCTTATCGTCACGATGGAACTATTTTCGGGCTAAGCATCTGATACTTAGCTGCACAACGTTTACAGAAATTAACTAGGTTAGTAACGAAAGGCAATTATTGTTTAAAACAAAGACAGGACATTGACATTAAAATTAATTAATACATATTCTAGGTGTTCGTAAGTCTGTCATTGTCTAAGTCATTGTCCTTAGTTGTCGAGTAAATCATATCGTTTAGTAGGCGTGTTTACTGCTGCCCTATATATCAGAGGGCAAACAACAGCTGTGCACATACACCTGTGAGCCAAATACCGTGTGCTACGTACGAAACGTGTCGCCACCCCAGTGTACCAAACAAGGTGACCTGTGTCAAAGGAGCTTCGTTCCCACATTAAGCTGAGTACACTTATATATTTTGTCATGCAATTTGATTAATAGTGCATCTCTTGTTCAGCTTGTAACGCGTTGACATATTTGTATACTCTGTTTTTCTGCAAGATAAATCTGGGCAGGGTATAAACAGAAAGCACAACTGATAGTGATCAGATAAGAACAAACATAACATATCAAAGATAAATAACTGATTAAAGTCATCATTGCCTATCACTGTTAGCCAAGTACTAAAGTAAGATGGCAACTTTATCAGATTTCATAAAAGCAGGCAAAGAACTGGAATTAACAGGAAAAGAACTACAACAATATGCTGATCAGAAATTTAAAGAAACAAAAGAGGAACAAACACGAAAAGAGAATGCGGAGAGGGACGAACGCGCACGAGAAAGAGAACATGATAAGGAGATGAAACAAAAACAATTAGATCAAGAGAAAGAATTAAAACAAAAGGAATTAGATCTAAAGCAAAAAGAGATAGATGAAATGGCAAGAGTTAAAGAAAAACAAATTCAGGTAGAATCAGAGACACAATTAAAGATGAAAAGCATGGATGTAGACTCACACGCAGAGATCTCTGCCACTAAACTAAGAAGTCAACAAGAGGAAAATAAGTTCAACAAATACAAAAATATTATCAAACCATATTGTAAAGAGGACTCCATATCTGCCTGGACAGAAAATGTAGAGTACCAATTTAAATATCACCAAGTTCCTTTAGATATGTGGGCTCCGATTTACATGAAGAATCTAAGTGGTGAGCCCCTTAAAGTAATAGAGTCTATTCCTATTGAACTTAGATCTAGCTATCAATACATCCATGATAGGATTATGCAGCACTTTTTACTTGATGCCCCTGGGTATCAGGTTCAGTTCTCAAATTTAAAACCTAAACCTAGTGAAACTTTTATAGATTATTTTTCAAATGTGCAGAGTGTACTAAACAGGTGGCTTAAAGCAGCTAACATAGGAAAAGACTTTGATAGATTAAAAAACCTAATAGCTATGGACAAGTGTATATCTACTATACCTTCTCCTTTTGCTAAGTTTTTGCAGCAGTCGGACATTGAGAACATCGAGCAGTTCGAAAAAAAAAGGCTCAGCATATTTTTCTTCTAACAGAGAGATTTTTAAGACCTCAAGTGACTCTGAGATAGTTTCCTTTGTCAAAGACCAATCAAAAAACTATCAGGGTAACAGAAAACCTTTTCAGAAGTATGATAAGAAAGACAGAAAAGTTTCCATATGCATGTACTGTCAACTAATGCACGACACTTATGCTATGTGCGACAAATCGCCGAATTATCCGGCGCATCTTGAAAATGTGATCAAGAAGCAGCAAAGCAAACGGTCTGCATACAGGCGTGCAATCAAATGTTTTTTTTGTTCCTCTTATGGCCATTATTCTAATAAGTGCCTTGGCCGCCAACGTTTGAAAGCTAACAACGCTATGTTGATTGACACCTCTTCAGATAGTGGTAGTGAGAATGAGTGTGAGATTGAAAGTGACTTACCAACTAACCAAGCAGAGGATGTGTGTGCTGCTAACGATATATTAAGCTTTGACAGCTGTGAACGATGTCACCAATTCCATGCAGACGGAATACTAGAGTGTGGACATACAGTACCATGCTCATCTGAGAGTGTGAATGCAGCATTAGCCTCCAGAGGCAAGTTAGTGTTCCACAATGCAATGGTCAATGATGTACCATGCCAATGTTTGCTGGATAGCGGCAGCACCCTTATTGGTCTTCGAAAAGAACTAGTGAGTCCGGGTGATTACACAGGTGACACTGTGAAATGCCGAACCTTTTCGGGTAACGTTGAAATTTACCCTTTGGCAAAAGCCCGTATTGATTCTCCTTTTCTTTCCGGTACCTTTACTTGTGCAATACTTAACAACCCTTGTACAGATTTAATTTTGGGGTGCTTACCTCAACTGAAACAATGTACTAGTGAAGAAATAGTTGCATGGGAGAAATTAAATGCAGCTAAGGCAACAACCAGAGTTGACACTTCAAAACATCATGACCCATTGCAAAATGAGACACTACTAATGCTTTTTCCAACCAGCACAGATGACAAAAACACACAAAAACTTATACACCAGCAGAAATCTGATTTTAATGTGTCTCCATACTTAAAATTGTCAAAAGGCAAAGCCAAAATGACCAAGAATGCATCTTGGTTCGTTAGACGTAATAATGGCATTTCAACTACATGTCATATTACTAGTAACCATGAACAGGTGTTACTTGAACAACATCAGTTAGGTGTGCTAAACAATGCACACAAAACACCATGTGCAGGTCATCGTGCATACAGCAATGCCAGGCCAAGTTTTTTCAATAACATAAAATTATTTTGTCATAATCTATTTGCTGGTAATGGCTGTCATCAATTGATACAAAAGTTGAAGGGTAAACATCCTACAGCTGAAATACAACCCTCTACACTGGCACCCAAGCCATTTGATAGAGGAAGGGTCAGTTCTACTACAAGCACACAAACAAATGTGCAAAAACAAGTAATCTGGAACGTGATCAAGACAGATTTAGGCTACTTCCATACAAACGAAATGGCAAGGACCATTCAAATTGGCACATAACCATGGTACATGTTGACTATGAAATATCGATAAACAGACACTTAGAGATATTCCATGTCAACATGCGGAAACCTCACTTTTCAAGACAAGAGACAGAAGTAGTGAGAGACGAACAGATTGCACCAACACCAAGTGATCAGACAACAGACATACACAACGCAACTACACTAGTTAGTGAGACTGGCAAATCCGACGAGGGGCATACATGTAGTGAACTTATAGAATACACATGAATAAATCAGAATACTGATGACTGGACAATACACCTACTGAAACTGAGACATGCCTTTGACAGAGTGCGACGCTTCGGTCTCACTGTCAAACCAGCAAAGTCAAATTATGCCTAAAATAAATTCATTTTTGGGTCATGTCATTTCTCAAGTCCAACTGTAGACTGACCTGAAAAGTAGTACCAAAATTATGAATCTGACCATGTCTAACAGAAAGAAACAGGTCAGAAACCTTTTGGGATTAGTAAATTACAAATATATTTTCCAATGTCTTAAAATCTTCTGGAAATGAAATGTGAAAGATGCATTATTAATTCCTGCATTGTCAAAATTGAAGATCCTTTTTTGTAAATATTCCAATCCCTCCGCTTGCCTAATCCTAGGCTCATTTATTATCTTAGGTCATATGCCAGCAGAATCTCCATCACTGCAGTACTAGGCCAATTTTTTTTTTTTGAGGGCATCTTCCATCCGCTTTGCTGCGTGAGCAGTAAGATCACACATGCTGAGTCCAAGGATTCCATATCACAGTTGCAGCCCTAGGCTTCATCTATGCGGTGAGAAGGCTCCATCGAGTTCTGACGGATGTTCACTGCATTGTCCAGACCGACAACTCCCTGATCACGGTCATACATAGTGGTGTGCATCAAAATGACCGGATATTCAGGTGGTCACTAGTTTTACCATCTGGGGTAAAAATACCTGAAATCCAACAGTAAATGTAGAGTGATGGTTGGTACATGAGTATCTGATAATATAAGATGTAAAATAGCTTACATACATATCCACATTGTTGGTGTAGTCATGTACCAAAACAATGAACTATCATGTGTCCGTGGACATCAGATTAAGAACTGTGCTGCTATACTTAGATACCACCGTGTGAACTAGGACAGCTCATTTCCAACTAAGCTCCATTCCGGTGTATCATATATATGAACCGCAGAAAACAGTGTCAGAACAGTGCTTAATTACAGACACGAAAAGACAGAGCTACAACACCAGCGAACTCTACACGTGCACTACCGAGAGAACATTAAGATGACTGTGTAATGTATTTCAGATACCCAGGCAAAGTGTGTGGTTATATTATGCCTATACAACCATTGCACATACATGAAGGCAACTACTAACCTGTGTAAACCAAATACTATGTATATAAACTTATTGTGATATGTAATATAATATTTTAAGATAGTGATAAATTAGATGTAGGTTAGGAACTATAACAGTTCTCATTTATTTTAATAATGTAGTTAGTACAGTAATTAACCCATTAAAATTAGATTAGAATATTAGTTTAGACATAAGAATAGTTTATTACAAGTTAAATTAAATTTATGATATGAATAGTACCATTTAGATTGTTATATTTCACTTAGTTTCATTGTAGTTAGTTTATTCCATCTTAATGAAACCATACCATCTTTCAAATATTACCATTTATTAGTATCATCATTTGACATCATAATAGATTAAAAAGAGTAGATAAGGTAACATACAGCATTTACACCAGTTAGATTAAGAACATCACTCATATAATTCCTTTGTGCATTTAAAAACATTATTTAGCATAGTATTTAGAAAAGTACATAAATTGTGGTCACATAATCCATTTAATTAAGGTACATAACTCACATCACAACAATTGCATTTAAATAGTTAGATTACATCACTTAGATTAGAAAAAAATAAGAAGTAATATAATCATATCATATAATTAACATAACAAATTTAATAAATTTAGGTAACACATTAAATACTTAGCTATAGAATTAGAATGGTATGTTAGAATGTAAAGTTTTCGTTAGTGAAATTGTGTTAGTGTGAATGTGTTGTCTGTAATATAGTTTAGAACTTAGATTACAGTATTTTGGGTTTCATAACAAGTGAATGTAGTCACGAATTAGTGTTATACACCTGTTTGTGGCCACATGGAACCAAATTATGACACTCAAAAAACTAACATACATACACATAGAATTTATAAATAGAGGATAGAAATTAGATTAGTAGATTTATTACATCCAAACACACAAACAAACAGAAAAACAAACATATAAATTGCATACACTATTTGTAAATCAAAGACAGATAACTATGGGGCCAGGGGACATAATAGACAACGAAGAACTAAATTAACAGTGAAATAAAGTCTTACGCGCGGAAGCGAAGGAGGTAAAGCCTGTCGCACACACTCTTGTAGAATGGTTGTTAAATATTATATGGGGGACATGAAATAATTCATGTGTTGACCCTAAGAAAGTCAACTTTGTATGGGTAGTAAGTTAATTTACTATGTGAGGGCAGGTCTTATAAGACAACGGTCCGGTTCAGACATACCTCTGATAAATATAATATAGCATGTGAGAAGGGGCTCACGCCAACCAGTCAAGTTTGTGGCGATTGCCAGTAGCCAAGTAAGGCTTTGCTACATTGTGACAATAGTTATTAATAGTCTATTGGAATGCCCAAAGCCAGGTTATCTAGAGTCTTTGACAAAAATTAGAGACACTAATTTTTTGTTTAGGAACCTCTTGCGTCACAACCAATGAGTGAAAGTTGATGACGCAACACAAGAGGGGTGGGTGTGTGTCAAAGACTCGACCACATCCCCTCCGCCAGGGAGAGCGGTCAACCCTGAAGAGACCAGGAGGAGATACGGTGCCCGAGGCAATGGCAGGGGAGATGAGGTAATAGGAGAGGGTTAGCCACTCCCTCATGAGACACGCAGGCGGTGTTCAGAGAGTTAGCACTCTAATCACGATAGTACCACACCTCGTGAAGCCATAGCACAGTTGAGTAGACACTCAACAGGCCACGTTTGCCAGCAGAGTGCGATGTGAGGTAACACGCACGAAGGTGAAGGTCACCCCGCGTGGTGTGTAACCACGGGAGAGAGGTTAGGGAGACGGGAGACTGGACTTGAGGCGTTCACATCGTTTAGAATAGCGTTAGGAGTTTTGTGTTCACTAATAGATAGAACTAGCATAGGGTTAGCAGTTTGTGTTAGATAATTCTGTGGCTGTATATTGTGTATTGCATTAGCGACTGTTTACCGCTTGTAAGCGAGCCAACGGCAATAAAATGGACCATACATTTTGCCTCCCACACGACTTGCAAGTTGTCTTGTATGGGTGTGTGAGAAGTACCCGTTGAGGCCTGTCAGTTGAGTTGTTGACACAGCAAGTCTGGACATGCACATTAACTAACACACTTGTTGACCTACCAAGCAATGTTCCTTCCCATGGTTAATCCAATGACCCGTTCTGCCTGTCCTGATAATTCTCTGCAGCTGGTTTGTCTTGACCCAGATAATTTCATCCACTCGTTTGTACCTGCAATTAAGAAAGAATATTGCATTTTGTGCTCAGGAAGAAAACAAAACATCTATAAATGTACAGAAACCTGGTATCACTGCTTTAACTTAAATTATCATTCACTTGCAACATCTGGGGGAGACGAAGCATGTATGAGTTTGCCAACAGTGCTATTATGATGATTCTATATTAACAATTAACTAAAATGATCATTGACGTACAAACTTTCTAAAAAAAAATAAGGGTCTATTTTCTTAGGTTATTCTTCTGATTTTCACAAGCTATTTTTTAAAAATGTTGCATATCCCTTACAGGACGTTGCAGTCAACACCAGCATTTTTCAGTTGCTGTTGATGTACTAGGCAAGTTTTACATTCAGTAGTTTGCCATTGCTTTCTGAACGACTGGCACACATACCCCTGTAAGTTACCAACGCGGGGTGATCTGCTGCCGAATCTCGCGCAGCTGTTTTCCCCACCTGGATATATGGGATTACGAACAACCTTAACCCCTTGGTTTGCCTGGACAAACGAGTATAACATGTAACAGACACCATGGCTGCCCTCTAGACACAGCATATAACACAAACTTTAAAGTTGTAAAACAAAGGAAGAAAACAACAGCTTTATTGCAGATGATGTAAAAACAATATAAGATTTAAATAAAAAAAAAAAACAGCAATCTCAAAGCAGATGATATAAACATAGAAACAACAGTCTCATAGTATTGGATATCAAATTCTCATAGTATGAGATATAGAAATAGAACATGGCAGACTCAATGCAGATAAAAAAAAATTATTATTAACTAAATTATATACATAAAATATTAACAACAGCCTTATAGTATTGGATATAAAAGTCTCATAGTAAGAGATATAACAATAGAAAACAGCAGTCACAGTGCAAACAATATACAATATAAAAATAGTTACATTATATACATAAAATATTAACAACAGTCTCATAGTATGAAAAGCAATGGCAAACTACTAAGCGTAATCTTGCCAAGAAATCAACAATCAGCTGAAAGATGCTGATGTTGACAGTGATGTCCTGTAAAGGACACGCAAAGCATTTTTTTTTCTTCATAGTATGAGGTATAAAAATAAAAACAGTGGTCTCAATGCAGAAAATTCTATAAAAAGAACAGAATCATTGTACACTAAGTTGAGTTTATAGATTTATACAAGCAAACAACTGCATTGTAATGCCACCACAAGATGATCTTTCTTACCCCCACAGCTCCAGACACTCTCTGCCTAGTTCCATAGCCCTGTGTGTGTAAATGAAAAAAAGCATGACATTCACAATATGAAACTTAAATCAATGAAACAATTCTGACTCAATCATACTTATTATTTGCTTACACTGGAACATAACATTTGTAACAGCTGATATCAAATCGTAGCATTCATAATATGAAACTTAAATCAATGAAACAATTCTGACTCAATCATACTTATTGCTTGCTTACATTGGAAAATTACATTTGTAACAGCTGATGTCAAAGCGTAGCATTCATAATATGAAACTTAAACCAATGAAACAATTCTGATGTACAGTGCAATCAAAGGAATATGTTTGCACACTAGATAGCATGGCCTACAGTATTAACCTGCGAGACTAAAAACAAAGACAAAACTCAGGAAGGTGACAACAAGAGATCTGCTGTTTGCTGATGATGCTAAAATTGTCAACCAGAGCTGAGAATAATTTCAGAATTCAATCAACTAGTTCTCCCAATCATGTAAGGATCTGGCCTATCAATAAACCAGAAGAAAACTATGGCAACAAGCCTGGGTGGGATGATCACCCTAGATGCTAAATTTGTACTGACAGACTATTAGAAAGCAGCAAGTCAAATGGTTTGGCCATGCAAGTAGGCTACCAGTCAACAGCATGCCACAACAGGCAATGACGTACAGACCAGATGGAAACAGAGGAAGAGGCCGACCACGTAAACGCTGGACGGAGGGAATAACAGAATCCATGGGAATGTCGATATACGAAGCCCATAACCGGGCACTCTCACGAAGTTTATACTTCACCTCGACACCGCAAGGTACAAGAGGAACATGATGAGATGAGATGAGACTTACCCTTCTTCTTCTTCCACCCTTTATCCCCCAGTGGACCAAATGCCTTCAACCAGCTCACTCCAAGCCCTCCTCCCATCTGTTGCCATCTCCTGCAGCTTCCTCTATGTTCTGCCCATATTATTCATCTCTATCTCTAATTCTCTTCTCCATGTGTATTATGTCTTCCTCTGTTTCTTCTGTCCTGTTGGTTCTAGGTTGATTATACTATTTATAGATTTTCCCAATATGTGTCCTATCTAGTGCCAGACTTGTCCTCATCTCCATATTCACCGGAATTTGTTTAGTTCTCTTCAAATGGTTTGCAATATTGATTCTGTCATATTATTTCAATCCCTTTCTGCTCAGGCATCAGCAAATGCATGTTCATAGTTTATAATTTACTGTGTAATTCTCCATGTCTGTCATTCATACAGACTTACCCTGGATGCAGACTTTGATAGCTGTTTTTGTGAATCTCACCAAATACGTGCGGAGAAATCTGAAACAGTGAAAACTAAGCCTATGGTGTACACAGTCTGTGTCCCTGCTCCCTCTGGTACAGTAGTGAGATCTGGACCACCTAGGCCCATCACAAATAAGACCTAATACCTTACACCAAGTGTGTCTGTGTTCCACCTAGGCCCATCACAAATAAGACCTAATACCTTACACCAAGTGTGTCTGTGTTCCACCTAGGCCCATCACAAATAAGACCTAATACCTTACACCAAGTGTGTCTGTGTCGGCATCTCTTGGAAGGACAGAGGAACAAACGTGCTCTCACACTGCGGTCATACAACCATGACCACGCTGCCTAGACAGCACTCAAAATGTGATGTCTTGGCCATGTATTCTACATGTCAATGGATGTTTACTAAAGGGCATTTTCTATGGGCAACTAGCAAACAGTAATAGAAAAACCGGATGTTCCCAGATACTATTAATTAAAAGTGGAAAAAAAAAGGTGGACAGAAAAACCACTGCAGGAGATCCTCCTCCTGGAATGTCAAGCATTCTTTGCCCACATTGTCAAAAAACATTTCAATAGAACTCACAGCGCCATACTTTCAATCTCACTGGATGAAATGAATGGTTATCATCATTCCTGATGGACAAACAACATAACAATTCAAAGATAACACAAGCAAGATATTAACATGCTGGGCAGAGCCACAACAACCTGAGAGGGGGGTGGCTTCTGATCATCATACACATGATACACTGTAAAGAATCATCTTGAGATCAGTAATAGGAGACTACTTGAACAATAGAAAAGTACCCACTGAATAGAATAGTAGACAGTGCGACTGGAAGCTTTCTGCTTATTGGGTGCATCTGGAAAGTCTTAAAAGCTCTCAATATAACAAATTAACCCCACAGTACATGTGATTACATAAGATATATGGCTCTTCTTTAAGATAAAATGACATGTGTAATGTAATATTTTACCTTCCTGTCACCCAAAGAAAAATAAATCCTTCATCTTGGAGTGTCGGAATGTCCAGTCCCCTCATCTCACTGTCTTCCATGGTTCCGTAAGGTAGCTCCATGTGAATGTCCCAGGGTGGGTCTGCCATAACTACGGCACACTTGCCTAATGTAGACATGTCAAAGTACCGCAGGTCACACTGAATCCACTGTGGAGAAGCATTGCCATCTTACTTATCATGTCTACTTAATCAACTTAACATGTCTACTTAATAAAAACATATCTGCTTAATCAAATTAAAATATCTACTTAATCTACTTAACATACCCACTTAATCAACTTAACATGTCTGCTTAATCAACTTAACATGTCTCCTTAATCAACTTAACATGTCTGCTTAATCAACTTAACATGTCTACTTAATCAACTTAACATGTCTACTTAATCAACTTAACATGTCTGCTTAATCAAATTAAAATATCCACTTAACATACCTACTTAATCAACATGTCTGTTTAATCAACTTAACATATCTGCTAAATCAACTTAACATACCTACTTAACCAACTTAACATGTCTGCTAAATCAATTTAACATGTCCACTTAACCAACTTAACAAATCTACTTAATCAATTTAACATGTCTACTTTATCAACTTAACACACCTACTTAACAAAGAAATATCAATTTTTGTAGGAGCACATAGGAAAATGTACAGGTAGTGAATGGTATGCCCCATAGAAGTGTTGAGTTGGCCATGCCCCAAAGTACACTTGTTGCTACAGTGAGGCACTTTCATAATTTGGAGTTGACCAGTTTGAATCTCAGCAAGGCGACTGATTTTCAATTTGTATATTGTCTAGCATATCCTCTAGTCTCTACTTCTGTGATTGCCAATCAGTACCTGTGAATTTGTGTACCTGCTACTTCAACAAATCTATGTATTTATCTTATAGGTAGTTTCCTACCTACCTCCTATTTATACCGTCTTTCAGCTTCTCTCTTTTTATCTGTCTGCCTATCTATCATATACATTACACAAACACAATCTCTAATTCACAATGTACACTCACACACATAGACAAACAGGGATTCATGGCAGTGAAGTGGCTGGCGAACTTGCCTGCCAGTCTCGTGGTCTTGTGTTCAAACCCCCCTCATGCCCCCCAGCATGCCACTGCCCACATCACCCACCATTGGCTTATATAAATATGGGGCCAGCACCATTTACCCAATTCTGTAAGCCTCGTGGCGTGGAAAGGGGCCCACTGCTTACTTTTACATATAGACATAAATTGGAAACAGTACATAGATCAGCGTACAATGGGTAACTCAATATCTCCGTTTTCACTTTTCCTGTTTCAAATAAAGTCTTATTACAGTCATCATTAATTATATCTGGTTAATGTATGCTTTAAATGAGGCCAGCTATTTATTGGAAGAAAATGTAACATGGTAGGTATGGTAGTAGGTTGACCGACTTCTCAGTGCTGTCACATAGTATGCGTGATGGCTAACATTTTAATCCCCTTCAGAGGTACCTACTTGGGAATTACCAATATTTTCTTTTTCAGAGATACTTTCTTTAGTTACCTTCTATACAACTGTCGTACTACTTTCTTCTGTGATCTTCAATCAACTGTTGTACTAATTTCTTCTGTGATCTTCTATACAACTGTTGTGCTACTTTCTTCAGTGATCTTCTATACAGCTGTTGTAATCTTTACAAGATGAGTTTCCAAAATACAGACCAACAATCTTAAAGGAGGTCTGGCCATTGTGAGAAGAATGCAATTGAAATGTGAATATGTAGAAACATGTGTTTATCCAGTCAAGACAAACTGACAAATGAAGTCTTCAGCTACAAATGAAGTCAGAATTGCTGAACAAGATCATAGCTTGAGAAATAACATAGTATGCGCACATACAAAGATATCATGCTCTGATGAAGAAATTACTAGAAGAAAAAGACTGCAATTTAAATGAGAAGACAGCATAATTACAAATGACAACATCTGACATAAGTGTTTAAGGAAAATAGTTAAAGTCACAAGAAGGAATAGAATAAACAAAACAATAACATCTCACAAAAAGTGGGAACAATTTTGTCAGAGTGCTGCTGTTCATGTAATGGTGCTCATTTGTCTTGTAGCAGTCCTGGCAATACTTCTTACATCCCAAAATTAATTAAAAATAACAATGGACAACTATTTATTTATCCACTAATACATTCTTCAACACAAGGAATTGTGGGAACACTCTAAATAATATTCATGCTCAAGTATGCTGGCACCCTAGATCTCAGCATCCGTTAAGCCGGGTACGATCTTTCAAACTTCATTAAGAGTTTCCACTTTCTCCCAATGTGGCTAACATGCAGTGTCCCCATTGAATGAAGTTTCAGAAATGTGTCCCACCTTAGATCACTAGACTGTTATCCATTAGTTTCCCCAGCTTCTTATGTTTTAATGCAAGTCCTTCATGCACCTTCAACACATTGCATGAGGGTGGTGAGTTGTAAATACTAAGTGACTCTAAACCAAACCACGTATCAACTCCTACACAAAGAGTCACTTAATTCACTGTTCACTGGTACCTTGCCGTCTTGACAGACGATAGTTTGTTACAATGTGTTTAAAAAAAAAGGCATAATAACTACAACTCTTGGCGGTAGTGAATATGACTGATAAGGCCAATTTGCGATGTAAATGTTCATCTACAGTGGATACATGTGAACACATGGTCATTTCCACCATCATGCACCGTCTTACGTCTCGCATGCTCGGTGTATGACTTATTTGCAATCATTTTCTCCTTTGTCTTTATTCTATTTCTGATACTTGTCATCCATGCAACACAATCAGCAGCGACTTGCTCCCAATGTGCATTATCAATGCCTGTATCAATCATGTCCCGCTTACACACATCTTTGTATCGTAGTAGAGGCTGACCCTGAGTTCTCTTACCCATCTGTAATTCACCAAAAAATGATGTCCTTTGGTATTCTACCATCATCCACCCTCCTAACATGTCCTATCCATCTAAGTCTAAGAAGACTGAGCATGGAACAAACCATCACTCAACCTGATCTTTTCAATACTACAGTATTTGTGATTTTGTCTTGCCACTTAATACCAAATATTCTTCGCAGACACCACATATGAAAGCTGTTTAAACACTTCTCTTGGTGTAAGTTCACTGCCATAAAGAAGAGTACTAAGGACATAGGCTTGATAGACAAGGACTTTTGTTTTGGCAGTAAGCTTCCTGTTCTCCCAGACTCTTTTTGCTAACCTGTTCATTGTTGTTGCTGCCTTACCAATCCTGATGTTGATTTCCTGATATAGGGATAATTTGCTATTTACCTCTGATCCTAGATATGTAAAACTGTCTACTATCTCCAGTTCGCCGTCGTCGATAAAGATTGATGGTACCCCATGTGCATCTTGTAACATAATTTGTCTCTTCTTTTTGCTAATTGTTAAACCAAATTCAGAACAAGCATTGGATAATGCAGATAGTAGACGTAATTCTTCCTCAGAGTGTGTCGTAATCACAGCATTATCTGCAAAAAGCAACTCTCTGATCAGTACCCTCCTAATTTTGGTCTTGGCCTTCAATCTCTGAGCATTGTAGAGTCTGCCATCTGAGCGTGAGTGAATGTATATACTACCATACTGATCACGAAAGGCATATTTCAGTAGAGGTGAAAAGCTTATTACAATGAGGGTGGGAACTAGTACGCAACCTTGCTTTACTCCACTCTTAATTTCAAACTCTACTGAAGTTGCACCATCAAACTTGATTATACCCTTCATGCCTGTGTGGAATGATTCCACAATGGACAGAAGAGTTGGTGGGCAGCCAATCTTCTTTAGTGTCTTAAACAGACCTTCACGACTGACAAAATCAAATGCCTTTTTGAAGGCAATAAACAGTGGCTTTTTCTGTTCACAGCATTTTTCTTGCATTTGTCGAAATGAGAATATCATATCAGTGGTAGACCGGTTCTGTCGAAAACCACTGTGATTTGGGGCAGACTTGATCTCACAGGACTTGAAGTCTGAGCAGAACAATTCTGGCAAATACTATCCCAACAATACACAGAAGTGAGATACCCCTATAGTTGTTACAGTCACTCCAATCGTCCTTGGTCTTGTACAATGTTATGATGCTTGAATCTTTGAAATCCTGTGGGACTTGTCCTTCTCACCAGCATAGTTCTATTAACTGGTGGATCTGTAGAGTGAGTATGTCTTGCCCACTCAAGAACTCTAAACCCAACCACATATCAACTCCTACATAAAGAATCACTGAATTAACTAAGTATAAGATATCAATTATCGTAAACAAATCTCATCCATAGAATACATAGAAAGACAGAGAATCAAATGTATGTTACCAAATTTTTCAGCTTCACAATTGTATTTCAACCAATATGAGTGCAGCAGAGCTAGAGTAGGACCCAGGGACAGGACTGATGGAGTTTGGGAAATGCGTCAAAAGCTTAGGCAAACAACAAAAACTGCATCTAGCCCATGGTATGAGACTGCAACTCTACTGCAATATCTAATGGCACAACCCTTGAGAAAAATGACAAAAGAAGATCTTTACATAGAGGAAAGAGGATGTTGCCATCTCTCTTGGCAAGAGGCTGAGAATGCTCGAGATCCATAGAAGCCAAACTTCATGATGAAGATGGCAACTGATCTGATCTAACAATTGCTTACAGAAGTGATGTCATCACAAATGTGTGCACCCTTAGGTCCTCACTCTGCCTGTGCCTATGTTAAGGGATACAGAAAGAAGCATACAAAACAAATCTGCACTATTACCAAATGCCTGCGATTTTATCATGTAATGACAGAATACATTTTTCAAATGCCTGGCGTGGGAAACTATGTCTCTCCACATCAATCACCCTCTAGTGTTATTTATCAGTTAATGAGTTAACAATCCATCCATTATACAGGATTCCCTGGTAGCTTTTCTCTGTCACTCTCCATCTATTTTCCCAATTAACCTTATCAGTTCAAGTTCTAATAAGCCAAGACTTTACCTGTGGTGGGTACATCTGCACACTGCCATCATCTCCAATCTCTGATGACAGTTTGCCAAGTAATGCCTCCTTTCTCAGTGAGTCAGCAGAGGGCAATTTCTGGCTTGGGTAATCAATTTCATAGTGGACATACTAAAGAAAAAACAGAAGACATAAATAAGTGGAATGCAATGTATCAATAAGATGACAAGTATATACTAACTTCACCAGATTAGTTGGGCCATGTGTGTGACACAAGCTGGCTTAGAGGCATGCCACCAACCATTAACTCTACCTACAATTCACGGTGTCAGTTTGTATAAACACATTGAAGATGGCATCTCTCCTCCTGATCCAGAAAATAACATGCCATGCATTGCTTGATCCACATGGACAGAATATGTTGCATGGGATATAAAGAGTTAAAGAGAGCCAATTCACATCAGTAAGACAAATAAGACAGACAAAAATCTTGTCAGAAGGACAAAATACTAGAAGACAGATTATATTACATTCTGAGAAAGTGCTTCAAAGTTCTAAAAGACAGATTTATACAACATTCTGAGAAAGTGATTCAGTTCTAGAAGACAGATTATACCACATTCTGAGAAAGTGCTTCAAAGTACTAGAAGACAGATTATGCAACATACTGAGAAAGTGATTTAGTTCTAGAAGACAGATTATACAACATACTGAGAAAGTGATTCAGTTCTAGAAGACAGATTATACCACATTCTGAGAAAGTGCTTCAACGTACTAAAAGACAGATTACATCACATTCTGAGGTGGTGGTTCACAAAGATAACAGCAAGCATTTGATGTCAAACTACAACTTGGCACTAACAATAAATGTGAGAGCTGTGGGAGTGCAGTGGCCAGCATATTTGCCTGCCGGCCCGGTGGTCAAGTGTTTGAATCCCCATTAAGGCTGGGCATTTTCGTAATCTGACCTGGGCTCCCAGGTTGACCTAGCCTAAAAAGAACACAAATAAGAAGTTCAGGGAAGTAAAAGTGACCAGTGTGATACTGACCACAACACCCATTAAGTGCCTTATGGTTGTATGAAAACATGGTAATAGCACCACATTCTCGATATACTTCAAGGTGTGCAAAATGCTCCTTTATTTTTAATGTTAAACATGATTTCATAACATGTGAGGCAAACATGTGAGGTAAACAATTAACAGAAATACAACTTATACCAGCATGAATAAAATGACGTACAAGCAAATAAGTGTTAGAATATCCAAGAGAGGAGTTTACGGCTGGCAACTTGCTGTCTTGATAGACGATAGTTTGTAAAATGGAGCTACACCTCTCCAAAGCACAAAGCTTGGGCTGAGTTTAGAAACCATGTGTTGCACTTGCAGATTGATCCCTCTCTCGGCCTGCCCAGTTTATTCCAGAGGAAAGGTAACACCAAGACGCCTGGAACAAGACAAGCTGCCAGATAAGCAAAGCAATGTTCTAACTGTCCGCCTTTCGAGCTTCCATCCTAGACCAGCTGCCGACAAAGGCTTAGGACCTGGTCTGCCCTGCCATGACATTTAGTCTTTAGGTTGCATGTCCTCATACTAGGGTAAGGCTTGTACCCTGCTTTAGCCAGAGATTCTTCCGCTGTAGACACAACTCAGCAGCTGAATGGGCATCATTTTCACAATATTCCCAAATCACTAGCCAGCAGCATATTTAATTTCATATTGCATTTTTTAAGGGCTCGCGGTTTACCAGGGGCCAGAGCCGCCCCATCGGGTCCCTTATCCCTGTGTGTCATTCAGATGACCGCCTCTGCTGGTGGACTTGTTTAGATCAAGTGCAGATACTAACTACACTTTGATCTTAGCCAAAAGTTAATTTCATATTCCAGCAGCCTTTGACTTGTGATGCCACTGATACTCATATCACCGTTCTTCTTCGTTCATCTTCAGACATTAAATGAATTAATCAAAAGAAAACAGCGATCAACTTAAGCTTGTAGACACCTCCATAACGTTTAGCCTCAAATGGAATGGGTGTAGGCCAAAAGTCTGTTCTCTGTTCTGCAAATGTAGGACACTCCTATAAGAAATGTTTAACTGTCATTTTACCAGTTATACAGTCACATTACCTATTACTGTTCAAAAACAGGCTACTTAAATACTGCATTATTTCCCTGGGTTAACTTCCCAAGTTTCATATTACAGGTTCGGCACGGCAGAATGGATAACAGCATTCGTTCTTAAACTTCCGGTGTGCTGATGCCGAGGTAGTGGGCTCAACCACTACACTGGTCAGTTGGACAAAAATATCAACTTCTCTTCCTTGACTTGGGGATGCAAACTTATAAGTACCTCAGAGTAGAGTGGCTGGCAGTGAGGGACCCTGGTAATAGGGTAAGCTAATCTAGAGTGGCTGGCAGTGAGGGACCCTGGTAATAGGGTAAGCTAATCTAGAGTGGCTGGCAGTGAGGGACCCTGGTAATAGGGTAAGCTAATCTAGAGTGGCTGGCAGTGAGGGACCCTGGTAATAGGGTAAGCTAATCTAGAGTGGCTGGCAGTGAGGGACCCTGGTAATAGGGTAAGCTAATCTAGAGTGGCTGGCAGTGAGGGACCCTGGTAATAGGGTAAGCTAATCTAGAGTGGCTGGCAGTGAGGGACCCTGGTAATAGGGTAAGCTAATCTAGAGTGGCTGGCAGTGAGGGACCCTGGTAATAGGGTAAGCTAATCTAGAGTGGCTGGCAGTGAGGGACCCTGGTAATAGGGTAAGCTAATCTAGAGTGGCTGGCAGTGAGGGACCCTGGTAATAGGGTAAGCTAATCTAGAGTGGCTGGCAGTGAGGGACCCTGGTAATAGGGTAAGCTAATCTAGAGTGGCTGGCAGTGAGGGACCCTGGTAATAGGGTAAGCTAATCTAGAGTGGCTGGCAGTGAGGGACCCTGGTAATAGGGTAAGCTAATCTAGAGTGGCTGGCAGTGAGGGACCCTGGTAATAGGGTAAGCTAATCTAGAGTGGCTGGCAGTGAGGGACCCTGGTAATAGGGTAAGCTAATCTAGAGTGGCTGGCAGTGAGGGACCCTGATAATAGGGTAAGCTAATCTAGAGTGGCTGGCAGTGAGGGACCCTGGTAATAGGGTAAGCTAATCTAGAGTGGCTGGCAGTGAGGGACCCTGGTAATAGGGTAAGCTAATCTAGAGTGGCTGGCAGTGAGGGACCCTGGTAATAGGGTAAGCTAATCTAGAGTGGCTGGCAGTGAGGGACCCTGGTAATAGGGTAAGCTAATCTAGAGTGGCTGGCAGTGAGGGACCCTGGTAATAGGGTAAGCTAATCTAGAGTGGCTGGCAGTGAGGGACACTGGTAATAGGGTAAGCTAGAGTGGCTGGCAGTGAGGGACCCTGGTAATAGGGTAAGCTAATCTAGAGTGGCTGGCAGTGAGGGACCCTGGTAATAGGGTAAGCTAATCTACACACAAACATCAGTCCAGTGCACTAGAAGTAGCAGCACGTGTAAGGAATGAATATGTATGAGTTCAAAGCATACGAACTGGGACAAAATACTACAAGTACTTTCAAAATGAATATCTGGCCCATGAACACAGCAAGACAAGAACAGTAGAACATATTCTCCATGTCTGATAACTAAACCATTATAGAGGAAAGAACACAAAGACATGATAGCAAAGGTATATTTTAAGCACTTTTATTATAATATATCTAACCATGTAAGAACATAACTGATATCTGAAACATTCAATCATTCAGATTATCAGATATTTGCTTAACAAAAATTTATATATATATATATATATATATATATATTATATACCTACAGATTGTCCAAAAGTATAGTAAAATTATGTTATCATTCTTTGTAAATACATAAATCATAAATGTAAATTATTTTTATACATCTGTATATGTACATATATTGTCTTATGGGGATGGCAACAATAAAAATCAAATAACATGTGTAAATAGTTAGTGGATTACCCACATAAAAAGGATCACATCTTTGCAGTCTGATAACATAGCCTACATACAGTCTTCAAACTTTAGATCAAGACATTATTAATCCTACAATCTGATATATTTACATAGACATAACTGTGAAATATTTAAATGCTTGTTCTGGGCACCTACAGTTTCTAATAAAAGAAATAACACCTGCTGAGGGAAACAGATCATCTGTGACAGTGGTTCTCAACTGGTGGGGAATTTCCCCCCCCCCCCCCCCCCCCCCCAGGGGGGAATTTTAGGGTTTCCAGTGGGGGAGGGGGGGGGGAAATGAAGACTATTTCAAGATCGCATTAATACAAGAACAGATTACTTTATATTGTTTTTCCCTTCATACTTTACGGTTCTCTATGACTCACCCTTCTGAAATTCATTTGATAACGTAGACTCGCAAATCATATTTTATGCGGACATCTAAACTTGTTTTAGTATGTATTATTAAATTTAGCTTCCATTGTTACGTATACTTTATAGCGGCTGGGGGGGGGGGGGGATTTGTAGGGAGGAAATACGGAAGGGGGGGGGGGGGGGAATGACGTTCTAAAAATATTATGAAAGGGGGCACGGGCCAAAATAGGTTGAGAACCACTGATCTGAGTTTGCTTGGAGTGTTATGTCAATTCTTTAACCAAAACCCAAGTACAGTTGATGAGAGGCTTATGGTGGAGCTGTAGAATATCTGCCAGCAACAGTGGAGATATGAGGTTTGTTTGTGCCATGAGTCATATTCACATAGGGGGGGTATGGTAGTGCATTGACTAGCATGCTTGCCTGCTGTTCATGTGTTCAAATATCCACTGAGAAGGAAAAAAAAAACTGATCTGGGCTCCCATGTCGACCATACTAAAATGGCCATCTGGAAATGTTCTGGGGAGTAAAGGCAGGCGGCATGACACTGTCCACACCCCCCACTGAGTGTCGATTGGTCTACAAAAATATGAGGCCATCAACATATACCCAATACTCCTCAAGGTGTGGCAGAGTGTCCTTTTATATTGACAAAGGCCATGGTCCAACACACACACAGAGGCGGTGGGAGGAGAAACAGAGTGCACTTTAAAGCTCCTCTATACGTCAGTGTAGGAAAAGAATAACTCAATGAATATACACACATTTATGTGTATTTGTGTGCATTTGTATGTAGTGCATTTGTGTGTATGTAGTGCATTTGTGTGTATGTAGTGATTTGTCTTGTTGTGGTTAGTTTCTCTACAAGTCTAGGTAAGTCTATCCTCTTCAAGGAATGTGATTAATTGTTCTACTAGTTTCCTTGAGGAAAATCTCAACGATTCATGTATACTACATCAATGAATTATTAGGTGGGATGACTATAATAATCCTGAACACTTAGTGACACCTGGCAAAATTGATGGGAAAAGAGCAAAGGTAAGGCAAAGAGATAAATACCTGGATGGCTTGGTCACAGGACATAACTGGGACAAGAGTACAGACCTAATCCAAGACTCCAGTGATAGTGTGACATAGTGAACCATGACTGCCCAAACTTACTGGCATGGCATATGATGACCATAACTAGGTACTTCATGTACGCCTCCTTGTATTTGACCAGTTCAGCAACTTGATATCATCATGTCAAAGTTAGCTGTCTATCCTTTGCAGTAAACCCCAGCATTTTTCGGCTGTTGGTGATTTCTTGGCAAGTTTTACATTCTGTAGTTTGTCATTGCTTTCTGAAAGACTGGCACACATACCATTGTATGAAAACCAACGCAAGGCCGTCTGCTTCCAAAACACCCGCAGCAGTGTTTCGAGCACAGCATGCGCGATTACAAATTGCGTCCGTAACCACAGAACCAGTCGCATGCCAATATAATCACAACGACCCGTCCCTTAACAGGTGAGTTAGTCACACACACAACATCATCATCATAGACACTGACATTTTGCCGGCAAATAAAGGCAAAGACCCACAAAAGGCATCCATCCATACCACAGTCATCCAGTTTTTACCTTACAAAAGGCATCCATCCATACCACAATCATCCAGTTTTTACCTTACAAAAGGCATCCATCCATACCAGTTATCCAGCTTTTACCTTACAAAAGGCATCCATCCATACCACAGTCATCCAGTTTTTACCTTACAAAAGGCATCCATCCATACCACAGTCATTCAGTTTTTACCTTACAAAAGGCATCCATCCATACCACAGTCATCCAGTTTTTACCTTACAAAAGGCATCCATCCATTACAGTCATCCAGTTTCGACCTTACTATATCACTGACAGTAAATCACATAGTATGCATTTGTATAAACTAACACCAGAGAAGGCTCTGTTATGGATAACTGAGAGGTGGTGGTGTCCAATTTTTAAGACATACTGGCACCCAATGATTACACATCCCTCTCTTAAGTAGTGGGACTGGAAACCTAGCCTTCTCAGATTAGGGTGAAAATCAGGATGTCCCATGGGCAAGTTAAGAATCTCTCGGCAATTGGAAATCGCAAAGAGTTTATCACGAAGCCACTGCCCTGGCTAAATTATTGGAAAAGAAAACACACCCATAGGTAGACATAGTCTGTGACCTTGGATGGAACCTGTTTAGAGGAAGCAAACCTGACTGAAATGCATTAACCTGTGGGATGCACAATTATCCCGCTCAAAAGAGGAATGCAGAAAAAGGAGATATATTACTTTGTTTATGTACTGTTATAGGTAACACTTTACCTAAGCATATCATTACACACAGAAATGCGCACTTACTTCAAAACAAATTATGGCAATTAATAACTATAGGCAAACTGTACATTATTTACAAAATTAAGTATGCAGACAACTACTCTGTTCAAAGCAATGATCACATTTACAATAATTGCTTCTGTCGTTGAATAGTTTTATTCAGGACGCTTAACCATTTTCTGTCAAAGCAATGCATCGGATGTGACAAGGTATACTTCACGTGTACAAGCCAGCATGTTATGTTTTATTGTACTTTTGTATAAATAAAGTAAATAACCATTTCTCATTCCTTTGGACATGTTTGGTATATGATGCTTGCCCCATATAGACCATTCAGCACTTGATGGGTGATGCAGACTCAAGTTACTTCCAAGAGCATTTCCTGTTACCCATGTCAATTTAATAAAAGAAATCTCAGCCTGGATGGGGATTTGAAAAGATGGCCACTAGGCCAGAAGATAGGCATGCTAGCCTCTGTGCTACCACTGCTTCCCAGTTCTTATGTACTTAGTCAAACAAAGAAATCTGACAATAAATTGTTTTGTATTATAAAAGGTGTATATATTTTACACCTGCGACAGTATTACTCCAATACCTGTCTCTTTTGTCTCCACCCTGTAGTGGAAGAGAGACTTAGACGTTCAATGGCCCCTAGAGCTATGTCAACGGTAGAACAACTACTGGTAGAGTTTTCAATGTAGGACAGATACAGTGATAGGCACCAGACAAAAGAAGACACAAATCTGCTGCTTGTAGGTAGACTGGATACAGTCAAAGGCTAGGAAAAGCAAACTCAAAAATATGCTTGTCAATATTGGATGTACTGGGCCAAGGACGTGACAAGACAGTGCAAGATGGACGGATGCTAGTTATATAAGGAAAGAAGATTACATATTCATTAACTCGGGAGTAGATCATCACGAAATTTAGAGAAAAATATTAGTGGATTCTGGGCTCATAAAGATAGGATGATACTTCTCAAAATTAAGGCAAGACCTTTCGACATAGTAATTCTTCCGACGTAAGCTCCAACAACCGATTATAGTGATGAACACTAGAAGAATATTATGAAGACCTACAACAAACACTGAAAGTTGTAAAATCATCAGAGGTCCTAACTGTTATGGGAGACATGAACGCAAAAGTTGGAAAAAATAAATATAAGCAGATAGTAGGGCAACATGGTATGGGAAACAGAAATGACAGAGGAGACCGGCTCGGCTGATACAGTTCTGTGAAGAAAACCACCTTATTGTCTGCAAACACATTTTTCCAACATAACTCTAGGAAACTATATGTGGAAAAGCCCTGGAGATAGAACAAGAAACCAAACTGACTACATTATTATTAGGAATAGAATTAAAAACAATGTAAAAAATGCCAAAACATACCATGGTGCTGATATCAACTCTGACCACAATCCTGTAGTCTTAAATTACAAATAACACTTAAAAACACAGGAATAAGGACATCAAAGACACCCCAAATAGATATATCAGCTTTGAAACAACCAGACATAAGTCAGCTATACCTGGTTGAAGTAAAAAATAAATATGATAGGCTAATCGTTGAAAGTATGGAATACAGACATGAAAATCCTGAGAAAAGAAATAATACAAAATGGGAATGTGTAAAACCTAGTATACAGATTGCAAATAACACCTTGCCAGTGACAATAAATAAGAAAAAACAATTATGGATAAGCGATGAAAATTTAGCAAAATGACTCAAAGAAAAAAGCAAAGAACACTCCAGAGTATATATTAATAGACAGAGAAATATGTCACATGTGCAGAGTTGCCAAAGAAGAGTGGTTGCAGAAAAAATGCTAAGAAATATAGGATCTAAAAATAAAACAAGCTAGAAATAATTGCATGAAAATATAAAAAGATTTACAAGAAAAATAAAATAACAGGAAATGGTTGCATCAAAGGAAAAAATAGAAAAATTATAATTGATAATAAACAGAGATGATAAAATCCTCATCCAGTTTTGGCACTGATACTATCATAGAATTATGTAATAATATATATAATACTGGGTGCATCCCCATGGATTTAAAAGAACATCCATTTTCATCACACTACCCAAAAAAGCCAAGAGCTATTGACTGCGAGGATTACAGAGCTATTAGCTTAATGAGCCATATACCTAAGATACTACTCAAGGTCATACAAGAAAGAATCCAACATAAAATAGATGAAGCAGCTGAAGAAAAATTTGGGTTCCGCTATAACAGCAGCACCAGAGAAGCAATAATCTGTTTGAGGATGTTAATTGAAAAATATATAGAAGTTCAGAAAAATATATATGTTTATTTTATAGACTACAAGAAAGCTTTTGATAGTGTAGAGTACAACATGAAAGACTAATTACGTGCCTTCAAGATATAGGAGTTGACGGAAAGGACATCAGACTTACTAGAAACTTGTACTGGTAACAAGTGGCGTTTATTAGATGTGGAAATAATTATTCGTTGCCAAATAGAGATAAAAAGAGGATACGGCAGGGATGTGTGTTGTCCCCAAACCTATTCAAACTATACACAGAAAGAATTGTTAAACAAGTCGAACTGCTTGGATATAACATCAATGGAAGAATCATAAACAATCTTAGGTTTCCTGATGATACCGTGTTACTAGCAGAATGCAAGCAAGAGTTACAAAACCTAGTGGAACAAGTAAACAGGCATAGTGCAGAATGTGACGTAGATATTAACATCCAAAAAATGAAAACTATAATAATTAGCAGTGGAAAGGAAAGGCCATTAATGAACATCACAGTAAATAGGGAGATACTAGAACAAGTAACAAGTTTCTCCTATATTGGACATGTAATAATATATGATGGCAGAAGCAGAAATCAAAAAGAGAATAGGAATGGCCAAAAATGTTTTCAATGGCACAAAATTAGTATTGTTATCTAGAGAGATTAACATTAAAAATGAGAATTGTCAAATGTTACATATATTCAACGCTACTGTATGGTGTGGAAGCCTGGACATTGAACAAGCTACTAGACAGTCGAATAGAGGCCCTGGAGATGTAGATATACAGATGAAAATCACATACAAAGGTTCTAGAAAAACTGGGAATGAAAAGAGTGTTGATGAAAGAAATAAAACAGAGACAACTGAAATATTTTGGCCACGTAAAAAAGACAAAACTCTTATAAAACCATACTGGAGGGCAAGCAAGCAAAAGGCAGACAACGATACACATGGGAAGATAACATCAAGAGATGGACGAACATCAATCTGACAGAATTTACAGTCAGGGCGACAGACAGACAATGTTGGGGATCCATTGCAGGCAACCTTCATTGTGGAGATGGCACCTGACTAATTGATTGAAAGCACAAATCACTAGATTCATATTTTTAAGTCAGTGTTATTAAAATTAGTTGACTGATGTTTTTGTAACACAGCTGATATCATAGTATATGTATTATAGCATACAAACTTACAAACTTCTACACAGATCATAGATGTGCCTGTATTCCAGGTGCTTTGCAAAACTTACTGAAAATATACAGATGACCCTGTATTTCTCTAGGAACTTAACAGATAATAATAATGATATCATTTTAGGAGTGTTTCAGTCTTCCAACATATGGGAAATAACTACAATATAGCACAGAACAGTGAGTTTACCAAGTGACTGAACATTATATTAACTTCCTCTACCAAGCCTAAACAACGGACTGAACATTATATTAACTTCCTCTACCAAGCCTAAACAACGGACTGAACATTATGTTAACTTCTTCTGCTACAGCACTTGCCACTGAAAGCAACAAATGAGTGGCTCAGTAAAAGCTCAGTAATCACTGCTTGGGTAAGAGAAGTAAAGAAGCAACTTGTGAAATAAATAGCTACCTGGGGCAGCATGCAATGATGCAACAACTAGAACTGACTAGAGCCAGAGCTCAAAAGAAATATTGTTTTGTTAGGATCAAAATTAGACTGTGTTAACACTACAGCAGTATGAATGCGCCTGTAAATGTCATATGATTTACACTGTCTATATGTCTACAAGGTGTGACTGTGCCTGGCCATGCAGCCAGTAGGGGTGAAAAGCAATCATCTCAGGAGGGGTGAAAAGTGAAAATTAGTAGCCTGCTGATGACCCGTAGACTACACAAGTCAACCTCACCTCCTCGTAATGTAGATGGGGAAACCATGGCCGTGATGTCATGGGCCAATGGGGCTCTGGCTAGCCAGTGGGGATGGACCACCTTGGTCAGTTTTTCTGTCCTAAATCTGTGAATGGTCTAGCAAGCCGACAGGGGATATTTTCTACTGCTCAAAGAAAAAATAAAGAAGCATATTGGAACTGACCCAAATGGAAACACACCTCGACACCTCAAGGTACAAGAGGAACAAGATGAGATGAGATATGTCTTGGCTTCTCTGGACTTAATGCACATTTCTCAATCCCGCTTCTAAACTTATCTTACTGCTCTACTGAACATCTGTTAGTTAGTTAGTCGACAGATCATCCTCATTGCACATCGAACCATTCAGTCTATAAGTGCTCGGATCCCCTCCTCAGCAAATCCCGCAGCGTGTAGCGGCTAACGACGCCAGTTCTGTGTTGGTTTATCAATCTTCTTTGGCCTCCTGCGTAGTGTTATTGTTTGGCCACACGTCTTTTAATTTGCTGTTCTCGCAGTCTGACCATGGTTGTAGATTCACAGTCATCACTTGGTTCACGCAAGAGTCTTACTTCTCGTAGAGCATTCAGAATGTCAGCCTGGTCCATGGCGCGTCCGCCCTCCACAGTAGCCTCACCTGCGAGCTTGTCAGCCCGCTCATTTCCTTGGACTCCCGCATGCCCCGGCACGAAGATGAAACTAATCTTTGTCAGCCGGGACCGCTCTAGAGGCAGCAACCATTCTCTTCGGATCGACCCTTCCTCTATCCTCTTGATCATGTTCATTGAGTCTGAACATCTGTTTGAGGATTAACTGTAAATGGTATAAATATCACTTCAATTATACTGAGAACCACTGCTGCTGTGATCTAAAACTCTGTGTGAAAGATCCTTCTGTAC
This sequence comes from Cepaea hortensis, assembly GCA_963921405.1. NCBI lineage: Eukaryota > Metazoa > Mollusca > Gastropoda > Stylommatophora > Helicidae > Cepaea > Cepaea hortensis. The sequence continues at coordinate 51,747,714 of OY992889.1, read as the reverse complement.
ATGCTCAAACTGACAGGACTCAGGCCCTTCTCAAGACATTCATGTTTATACATCTCATGCATTTTTGTTATATTCAGACCACGTTCTAAGCATTTCTTCTTTGAATTTTTCTTTGAGGTACTGGAAGACCCTGCCAGCATTGCATTGATATGCTGCCTGGCTGGTTCCAACAGCATATCTGGAATCTTATTGTGGGGTTTCCCTCTTTTTTCTTTCCCTACATAACAACCAAATTGCTTGTTCCGTAGGGCATGAGTAATAAATGTCTTGCCTATTGCCAGAGTACTACAGAAAAATTTTGAACAAACTTGCTTTCTAGTATTGTCTGTATCTGGCAGGAAGTACTTGCGGCAGACTTTTCTTTTGTTCTCTGCTGATGTTCCTTCTTTTTTGCTAGAACCGTTGACTTTTGTGGCAGACTCCTGCACATTCTGGCAGACAAACTGCTTCTGGCTCTCATTGGAGCCAAGGCTGTAGAAGACATCAAACAGCTGCTGCCTCAGATCTTCACAGAAACTTTCCTGACACTTAAAACTGCACTTGGAACAGTCAACTGTTTCTACTCTTTTAGCGGGAATTACATTTCCGGTTCTGCTAACATGCTCTTCTCCTTTCAACTTTTTGCTCTTTGTTAAATTCTTCTTCCACATTTCGGGATGGCGAACTCTTTTCTTTCCATTTCCTGAAATACATTTTAACTTGACTGGTTTTGGCAGTGATTTAGCCTCTGTACTGGAGATAGTAGATGGAAAGAGGTCACCTGAAAGCGACCAAGGATAAGAAGGCACCTGTCCAGTCAAATCAAAAGACGACATGTCCCCCACTTGAGTAAAGGGCGGTGAGGTAACTGCTGAAGCTGCAGGAGCAGGAGGAGGTGCTGTGAGCGTGTAAGGAATAGATGATGAGTACTGAAATGTGGATGTGGAGGGCATATCTGAAATCAGAGGCGGTGGGGCTATTGTAGTCTCTGCTCCTGTTAGAACATATGGCCTTTCTGGAATGTTCCTGATTTCTCTAGAACCAGAAGAGCGATGTGCAACTGGCATGGTGCCTGAAGGATGTCCTTCTGCTGCTGTGCTGAGGTTACTGGATGCAGGGAATGGTCTTGCTGTCATTTCCCTGGGAACATTTATGTTTGGTGCTCTGTTGGGATCAATGGCGATGCTGTCTGTATTAGAACTAAAGATCAGATATGGCCTTTGTTCAATGCTTGGTGGACCAACAGCGGAGATGTGTGATGTATCTGGAATAGGTGCAAGTGGATAAGGTCCTGAGTAGACATGCGAAGGGTTCAAGATGGCTGGTGAATTTGTACAGGTGATTGGAGCATACGGCCGGCCAATGGGACCTTGTCTGTGATCAGGATAATGACTGCCAACATTGGTGTTGTTTTCATAATCATAGTACCAGCCTGTGACAGGAAGTTGCTGCAGTGGACCTGTGGATAGTTATTTGTTGAAGTTGCATGAACTTGTGCAAATAAGTTATAACTGGAAATAGTTCAGTTGCTAAGTGTCTTAGATCACAATGAATAGTTCACATAATGGGCCAATTATTTTGTGAAGTTAACATTAAATTTGGCATCATATTAAAATATCACTATATACAACATGTTTAATGCCAACAATAATGCTTTCAAGAAACAGAACACTACAGAGGACTGGAGACAAATCAAACAAAACATATCACAATTACAACCTAGTCCAGTGGTTCTCAACCTTTTTTGGCCCGTGCCCCCCTTTACCATATTTTCAGAACGTCATTCCCCCCCTCCCCCCCCTCGTATTTCCACCCTAAAAATCCCCCCCCCCCCCCTACACAGTATACGTAATAATGGAAGCTAAATTTAATAGCACATACTAAACCAAGTCTAGACGTCTATATAAAATGTGATTTGAGGGTCTATTCACGTTATAAAATGAATTTCAGATGGGTGAGACATACAGAACCATAAAGTATGAAGGGAAAAACAATATCAAGTAATCAGTACTTGTATTAATGCGATCTTGAAATAATCTTAATCTCCCCCCCCCCCCCCCCCCCCCCATATTGGGAATTCCTCACCGGTTGAGAACCACTGATCTAGTCTGTTTGGTATAGGTAATCCTAGCGCCAGGTCATTTAAGCCAAACTAATCTGTTTGAGGGCCTATACTACATGGGGGTAATAAAGGGCAGAAGAGGAAGAATGTTTAAAGCGGCTCCCCTCAATGGTAAGCAATGCACCCCTCTAAGGTCAGGAATCTAGGTGACAGCCTGATCAACAATGCAACAATAGCCTTGGGTACAGATGACACAGCAGAAAGAAACACTGCATGTTCTCTGAAGTTTTGCTGGCACAGCTTTGCTCACATGTGATTCACCACTCAGGTGTGCAAACTCATTCTGAAGCATCCATGTCTCACAAGAACAGAAGTTGCTCTCCACATGTGTATTACAGTTCTCTAATATTATAACAGACACTACACTCTCATTTACAAATGTGTCTCTTCTTCTGTTTGCATCAACTCTCAGGGTCTTGAAGTGGAAAGAGTTCTAGAATAAGCTCTGGCATATGCCTCATACACTGGTGTTTATTGCCATTTAATAATTTTGTTTCCAGGGAAGCCCTCATCTGGTGCTCTGTTGTGTCTGAGTAATACTGCTTTCTGTAGAGCTCTGCACAGTGATTTTCATGATCCATTAACAAACTACCTGATTCAAAGCTTTTTTTTTCCATTAGGTCAAATACTGGTATTGCTATTATAATAATTGATTTCAAACATAATTATTTTTCTTATATTTGTTACATTAAGAATGATTAACATTCATGTCATCTTAGTTACAATTATCTGTCTCCCTTTGTATTGAATGTCCAGCCAGTGAAAGCATCAGGCTGGAGGACAATGTTGTTGTGAGCAAGCATCTATTTGATTCCAGTGTTCAGTAATGTTGGTGATCTTATATTCCATGCCATGTGGTGTTGGAGATCATGTCTGTACACATACTTGTCTTGTGTACTGCCAGTTGTTTCTGACACTGATGTTCCCCCATGTTATGATGTCAAACTACCTGACATCTTCTCTCTTGGTCTCCCCCTGCCTTTCTTCCCCTCCATCTTTCCCCATTGTGATAACATATTCCAGCTCTCCCCTTCTCATGACAAGCCCAAAGAATGTGCACTGTCTTCTTCTGATGTGAGTAACCAATTCTCTCAGTGAATTAATATCTTTCAAGGTACCTTCTATCTGTCCAAGATGTTCTCATCAGTCATCTACAAAATCACATCTTGACAGCTTCTACATACTTCAATGTTGGTGATATTTGCACAACTTACAGGTTTGTTGCTTTGATGCATGTGTTCAATTTCAGCAGTGATTCTTTCATCAGATGTAATTATGCCACCAGGGTATGTGAAGTCACAAACCCAATTCAGCTCTTCATTTTCAACATACATCTGTCTTTCCACTTCTTTGTGTGTGGCTGTTATTATCTGTGTTTATTCAACATGAAACTTAATATCGTAATTTATGTTTGTACTGTTTCTCAGCAGAGACAGAATTATTTTTTCTTACCATTATGGCTCTGAAGTCAACCCGGCCACATTAAAATAGGTACCAGACAATTATCAGAATTTTCTGGAAATTCTCTAGGAAGGAGGCGATGAGGCAGGGAACCTGCCACCCCACAGCATACAATATTATCCAGAATATGCGGAGGCCTAACACTTCACACCTCAATGGCTGTATCTGCTATGGTACCACTTTTACCTTTAACTGTTCAAATATGCAGTAGCAGTTGTGTGTGAGAATCAGCAAAAATGAGTCCACTGGTGATGATACTTTCGCTGGTGTTGGCCACTTTACAAATAAACTAGACATTAATGTTTTAACCCTGTATACTCTACTCCAGCGAAGGTACACTTCTTTTGCCTCTATGCACATAGCCATCTTTTATATGATTACATCACCCAGGTGCAAAGTGTTGTGAATCAGTTTTTGCACCTCCCATTCGGCTCTGCCCGCTGGCTAATCTCTGCAATCTTGATCCAATAAAAGTTTCAAAATAGTTTCTCTAGGTACAGTCCAAAATACTGCTTAACCCATCTGTTTACTGTTATCAGTTTCTCACCACAGATATGTTCTTAGAGGTGAACAGGCTTTTTAGATACCATCATACATCTGCTTAATGTTGCCTGTTGAGTTATTTTTGCATGTGTTATGTTCTTAAGCTGGAGCCAGTACTCATTTGCATCCGGAGGATTTGTCTGTTTTGATCACGTCAGCAGTTGTATTCAGCTCAAGCTGAGCATTTGACTTTGAAGACAGGAATCATCTCATCACACCTGGTCTGTACAGTCCACACATCCAGTTAATTCTTTGAAAGACGTGCCCAGCCCCCAACTAGGATACAGATAAGTAACTTTTATATTTTCATGTAGTTGTATAGGTTTGTGTTTGTTTATTCTGTGCTGACCACGGCTTTAGTCACAGCATACATTTTATTACTTGTAATTGTGTTCTAGCAAAGCTCATTGTCTACTTCTTATTATTTTTTTAAAAATCAGTCATTTGACTGTTGTTTTCTTCCCAAATTGAGTTAATGCAGATACATTTCTCCCACACCTGTGTTGCAGTGTTGCCGCTGTGTAAAGATGAAAGTTTCTTTAAATGCCCTTGAGAACTGCTCAATTATTGCTGGGTTTCATATGTTGCTGATATCAATCCATGGTTTCCAATTATGTCTGATGTAGTAGAACTGCTTAGGTTGTAATCTCTCAGTGCTATTTATTAATTCTTGTCTATCTTTCAAAGCAAGAAGCACAACCGTGTCATATTTTTCTGTCTGCCATCCTTTATCACTTTTGATACTAACTCAACAATGTATTCCAGTTGGTCTCTTCTCATGCCAAGATCAAAGAATATTGTTGGATGTTTCCTTTGGATGTCTATGCTGAGTAATATTAATGTTGTGGCTTCTTTGTGAAGTCATTATAGCTGCCAATGGTACTTTTGTTTTTCACACATAAAACATTTCTGTGACTTCAAAAAAATTCCTTGTTGACAAAATTATCCTGGTTCAACAGAGAGAGTGAATTAGCAGCCTTGTGTCCATCCATCCATCATGTGCTATGACGATAAGCGTGGGCGGTCATGTTTTGCCATCTCACTCGATCACCAGAGTCGTGGATCAGCTCCGTGTTTCTGTCTCCACCATGCCATGTGACCAAACCATCCAGGTATTTGCTTCTAGGTCTTCCCCTTGGTCTGTTCCCTTCGTAGCCTTATGTAGGATGTGATAATTTCTTGGGAGGGAACCTCAAACATGGCACAATATTTCATGTCCGCATCACTGATGTGGAGAAAGAAGGTGCCTATGCTTGGTTGCTGCCTTCACTTCCTTTGGCAGGTAGAAGAACTTCATGCATGAGACTGTTGCTGGGGGTGATTTGAATGTGAATGTAAACCTAGAGACATGTTCATCATGTCATCTTAACAGATTAACAGCATCCCAAAATACAGGAACTCATCTACCTGTCAATAATATAGGGTGAAGAGATGACCTTCCTAGAGGCTACTAGAACACTTAGCCTGACAGCCCGAGCTAACAGCAATGATAGCATTATTCTTCTCCTGCCTTTTAACTCATGGAACTCACCCTAAGCTTTCCTACCCTTTGCTATCTCCCGCAGCTCCTGCCATGGTCTCCCCATATTATTTGTCTATAATTCTCTAAATGACAGCATTCACAACAATAAGAGGAAGTTCTGTGGCAGTTCTATTGCAACAATCAAGAAAGGACCCTTTTTGCAAAACACTTCAATGAAATATGTACAGGATAGATGATTTGGATAAAGTCTATTAGATAACTTAACAAATGCCTGCCCTATTACGACAACTAACCACAAATAAAAACAAGCAAAACGCCTTTAACAGACAGTGTGAGACATATTTGGAACCAAAAAATCCAAAGCCACTATATTACATTCAAAAAGAATGTGAAAATCTGCATTTCTGGATAAACTAGACTAAGCTATAACGACGTAACCGTCAGACTTTAATTAGAACAGATTTATTTTAAAAGTATCCACATCACTTCAGCAATGAACATCTACTGAACCTCAACGCATAAAACAAAAGAAATGTACCTGAAGAAATGTGCTGGTGTGTGGTAGGTGTTACATTGGCTGCCATATTTGAAGAGTCCTAATGATGTGGTACATGAAAAAGGAAAATCATATAAAACCTATAACTAAAACATAATAGAGAAGTAATTCACACAGACACACTCCATTCTTAATTTCATTAATAACAAAATGTACTTTAAACTATTATATAAATATGTATTTTCACATACAACTGATCTGCACTTGAAACAAGTGAAACATTTATTTTTTTTAAATGTATAATAAAATTATATGTTCAAATGATATTTCTAACTAATAATTGGCAGAGAAATACAAGCAACTGTTATTTATAATTTGAGAATATGCATCTTGAATGCACATTTCACCCAAAATTAGATCTAGTTTTCTCAAAAGTAAACATAATTAAAATAGTATGTCTCTTTTACACTTTAAACTTTAAGTATACAATTCTGATTTCTTAAATTATAGGAAAAAATAAATGTTTCACTTACCAAGAATAAAAATAAACAAGCAATGGAAAAAGTCTTGGGCCAGGCTCCTTCGGCATTTTTGTTGTCACAGAAAGATATAAAAATGACGATTTGATGTCAAATTTGCGGCGCGTTAATCTATCTGGGCTAATCTGCTTCAAATTCCTTCGATTCGGAAATTGTTTCCTCGGTTTTTAGAAATAAACGCCTTAAACTTTGCGGCGAGAATCTCCTTTCTTTACTGAGCAGAACCATTTAGAAAATAGTTGAACAAATATCTCCAATTTCTGTTTTATCTAGGTACTGAATACATTTTTGTTTCTAATGATTTCCTTATTATATTAGCTCAGCCTTGTAATTTTTAACCTTTAAAATTGTAAATAAAAAAACTGTAATAATGCGAAGCAGGTGGCCAAGTAATTAACATATCAATACTTCATGTGTAGCGTGGGTTCTAATCCCAGGTAAAGCAAAGAATTGTTTCCCATCGGAAATGAACTAAAAATTCTAGTCTGTACACCACGGGATGACCGTTTGAGCTAACGAATTTATCCTCGATGTTCAATGAATTCTCACAGCAGATGCCAGTAATGGTAGATAAATGAAATGATCAGACTAAATAAGTGTTAGTATTTATTTATTTTTTTTGGCACATGTGTTCAGTTTATTAATGAAGGTAATGGTTTTTTTTTAATGTCTTATCCGACCTATCCATTTGTTCAACTATTTTTCAACAAATTCTGCTGCAATCAACATTATTCAATGTCACTCAACGCTGCTTTGAACAAAGGTATATATTTACTTTCAGTTGTGTGTGTGTTTTTGTATTTTAAGCAACAGCTCAAACAACAATTGAACAACATGCGAAAATGTAGGCTTCCTTGGCTTAGTGATTATATGACACATGGAGGACAATTATGAAAATACACGGAGTGAAATATCTGGGGGAAGAAAAACAGAAGATGCACAAGAATGAACCATATTACACTGGCACATGGGAGTCCAACAGTGCAGTAGCTAGAACACTTGCCTACTGGCTCAGTGGTATTGTGTTTGAATCCCCATAGAGGCAGATGATTTTAAAATGATGTGGCCTCACAGGTTAATCCAACATATATATGGAATATGGGTGCCAGGACGTGTCCTGGAAAGCAAAGGAGGCTGCGCATGATACTGACCACATCACCCATCCAGTGCTGATTGTTCTATACAACTATGACCATCCAGTGCTGATTGTTCTATACAACTATGACCATCCAGTGCTGATTGTTCTATAAAACTATGACCATCCAGTGCTGATTGTTCTATACAACTATGACCATCCAGTGCTGATTGTTCTATAAAACTATGACCATCCAGTGCTGATTGTTCTATAAAACTATGACCATCCAGTGCTGATTGTTCTATACAACTATGAACATTGAGTGCTGATTGTTCTATACAACTATGACCATCCAGTGCTGATTGTTCTATACAACTATGACCATCCAGTGCTGATTGTTCTATACAACTATGACCATCCAGTGCTGATTGTTCTATACAACTATGAACATTGAGTGCTGATTGTTCTATACAACTATGACCATCCAGTGCTGATTGTTCTATACAACTATGAACATTGAGTGCTGATTGTTCTATACAACTATGAACATTGAGTGCTGATTGTTCTATACAACTATGAACATTGAGTGCTGATTGTTCTATACAACTATGACCATCCAGTGCTGATTGTTCTATACAACTATGAACATTGAGTGCTGATTGTTCTATACAACTATGACCATCCAGTGCTGATTGTTCTATACAACTATGACCATCCAGTGCTGATTGTTCTATACAACTATGACCATCCAGTGCTGATTGTTCTATAAAACTATGACCATCCAGTGCTGATTGTTCTATACAACTATGACCATCCAGTGCTGATTGTTCTATAAAACTATGACCATCCAGTGCTGATTGTTCTATAAAACTATGACCATCCAGTGCTGATTGTTCTATACAACTATGAACATTGAGTGCTGATTGTTCTATACAACTATGACCATCCAGTGCTGATTGTTCTATACAACTATGACCATCCAGTGCTGATTGTTCTATACAACTATGACCATCCAGTGCTGATTGTTCTATACAACTATGAACATTGAGTGCTGATTGTTCTATACAACTATGACCATCCAGTGCTGATTGTTCTATACAACTATGAACATTGAGTGCTGATTGTTCTATACAACTATGAACATTGAGTGCTGATTGTTCTATACAACTATGAACATTGAGTGCTGATTGTTCTATACAACTATGACCATCCAGTGCTGATTGTTCTATACAACTATGAACATTGAGTGCTGATTGTTCTATACAACTATGACCACCCAGTGCTGATTGTTCTATACAACTATGAACATTGAGTGCTGATTGTTCTATACAACCATGACCACCCAGTGCTGATTGTTCTATACAACTATGGGACCAGCACCATGTACCCAATATACCCCAAGGCACGTAAGAGTCTTTCACTTGTGTGTGTGTTTTTTTTTTTGGGGGGGGGGGGGGGGAGAGAAAATGTGCTAGCTGGCTTTGAACCTAAACGTAGTCCACACACGTGCTACTACTTCTAGTGTTGAGACAACTGTGCACACCAGGTAGTCACATTTTTGCTGTTTTGTATGGGACACGAAGCCAAGTATACACACGGGAATTTCAGCATTTACGTTTGTTCTTACTAGACAGATGTAACAGTATACAGCGAAACGTACAAAATATAATTTCTCTCCGCCGGCACATTAGACAAAAGTGTGTTGTTTATACAGTAAAACTAGAGAATATGTATTCATCTAGACTGAAGATCAAGACTTAGGGCCTGATCTACCCTGTCATATAGTTTTTAGGTTGTATTTCCTCACTCTAGGATAAGGCTTGTACCCTCCCAACTGCACTCCTCCAAACGAAACTAGTGAAAATAAATTTGCCTAGAATATCACAAACAGCTAATAAATTATGTGATTGTGTGATGCGTCCTGTAAATAATGTGTAACTAACTCTCTATTAAAACATGCATATATTGAAAACTGATAGTTTTTAAATAATGAACTTTTAATGAGCAGCTGAAAAAAAGTGACACTGAAATGTAACTTATCTGTAACAACTAAAGTAGTATCCTTCAGATATGCATCTGGTGAGATGTGTTGTGTGTCGTTTAAATCAGTAACAAAGGTGAATACATTATTTAGACGTATTCAAGAAGTAGTATTTTATCATGGAAATAATAAGTCTGACAGGATTCAAATATGCATTATAATATCCGGGAAAAAACAAACATAAGAAATTGTTCCAATCAATGTAGAAGTTAATACTGGCATGGCTTGGTCATACATTAAGGCATGATGGTACAATAAAACAAGAGGAGAAAAGACAGGTTATAAAGCAAACCTCTTTGACAAGCAAAGAAGAGGCTAGCAGAGATACATCAGTACAGACAAGCAGCATTAAGACAAGTGGTAGACAAATTTAACAATGTAAGACATGATAATACTGCTTCAAAAGTAGCCCACAGGCTCAAGAACTTAATGAACTTACTCTTCTTCTCCTTTCTTAGTTTAAATTAGCAAGGCAAGACTGCACAGGAAACACAATTTACGTACTATACACAAGCAGTGTCAATAAATTTTGACACTTTGTTTTCTGTATTCAAATTAACAAATGCTAAGCCCGCTTACCCTCGCTCGAAACACAGCTGCAACCGATTTGGCAGCAGGCTACGTTGCGCTGGGTTTTAACATGATGTTATGGAAGCCAGTCATTTAGAAAGCAATGGCAAACTATTGAACATAAACTTGCCAAGACATCAACAACAGCAGTAAAATGCTGGTGTTTACAGCGATGTCCTGTAAATAGGATATGCAAATTTGTTTTTTAAAAGGTTCATGGAGTACAAACAATTCAAACAGAAACGTGACAGACAAGAAAATAAAAAGGGGAGCCGATTATTTTCAAACAAACATTAAAAAATTTACAATGAGAAAGAAAGCCTTTGAACACGGAAATACAAAAATAAGATTATACTCACTTTACAGATATCCATGTGGAAACATGTGTTTAGAAATGAACAGTCGCCCAGAGATTCTGCATAGAAAATTAGATTTTAATAAAAAGCGAACTTAAATACTGATTATATGATAAAATGGATTTATATAATACAACATAACAGTGTATTATATTAAACTACATTGTTGTTTGTCCATCAAGAATGATGATGACCATTCATTTCATCCAGTGGGGTTGACGTTGAATGAAGAATGACTTGTGCGATGACTTGGATTAAAGTGAGGAAAGAGTTGCGTAATTCGTCGACCTCACTCTCTTGCCTGAGTCCATCTGAATCCAGTGGCAAGACAAGTCGAGACGACTGGAGACGAATACAGGTGCAGTGAATGACCAGGGCGCTCTACGTGCCTTGCTGTGCTCATTACGTTCCACAACGCTTTGCAGGTAAACGCCGTCTTGCCCGTTGAATCAATAATGATTTCTTCCGCGCAGTCTGCCGAATCCTGTCTTCACATGCTGGGTAGGCATACCCTTGTTTACCGCTTGGTTTGACACCAAATCGGCTACCCACGTCTGGTTTAGCCAGCCTCTCACAGCTGTTGCTCAGGGGGTGGCGGCTGTCGCATGCTGAATACAGGTGCAGTGAATGACCAGGGCGCTCTACGTGCCTTGCTGTGCTCATTATGTTCCACAACGCTTTGCAGGTAAACGCCGCCTTGCCCGTTGAATCAATAATGATTTCTTCCGCGCAGTCTGCCGAATCCTGTCTTCACATGCTGGGTAGGCATACCCTTGTTTACCGCTTGGTTTGACACCAAATCGGCTACCCACGTCTGGTTTAGCCAGCCTCTCACAGCTGTTGCCCAGGGGGTGGCCGCTGTCGCATGCTGACAGCTACTAGGAGCCACAGGCGCGAGCTGGGTGTCAGGCTTGGACCAGTGGGGGATGGGTCCTGAAAAGGACATGAGAGTCATCCTTACCAAAGGTAAACTACATTAATACAGAGATAACCTTCATAATAAACCTAGCAAAGGCAGCATTCCATGAGATGAAGAGTATTCTATATAACTGATCCATTTCCATGGAGGTCACAAAATGAGTTTTAGGATGTTATAACCTTCCCATACTACTATACACCAGTGAATCAGGGACACTGAATACTAGAGTTTTCTTTCTACAGTATCATTGGATACTGATGATAATTAATGTACAATTCTTATGACAAATACCCACATTCAGAAGAAAATAAGGACAATGAGTTATGTCCCTGTGTAGAATGCTGACAATTTCAAGGGCAGCTAAACAGATCAATCAATATACAATTAAAACAGCAGGCAAATTCACCAAGGCAGATGATGCCCACCTCAGGTAAAAACAATTTTCATTATACAATCAGATTATAAGAAGGCAGGGTCTGGAAAAACAACTGAAAAGACTGGGTATTTGGAACAGAAGATGTGAAAGGGTGAAAATGCTGGCGAGTTTAATACAGTTTTGCATGGGAGGTAATCAGAGGGTAACCTTATCAAGGACATCAATAAACAGTTTGCTTTTGGAACACAATCGCCTGTGTTGCTTGGCTTGCTGTATGATGATGATTTTTTAAATATTGGTACTCAAACTGATTACTTATCATTTACTTGAATTTGTTCCATCAACTTGAAATACTGCAGCATGGCCTACTAGTAAAGCAAGTAAGTGCACTATTAACTTGCTAGAACACCGGGAAACAGCAGAAGTGATAAACAGCACGGAGCTTCATGCCAAAGACTGCAACAGAATACCTTATAATAAACAATAGGTGTGGATAAACAATAGGTGTGGTTAAGAGGGTTCCAATGATAGATAGACTTACTGAGATCAGCTTGACGCCTATTGGGCTAGCAGAAAAATCTATGGGATTTTACTAACTTAATTAAATTACTGGAAATTGTAAAGAAATCTTGAACAGAACCGTAGGTAGTTTATTATAAGAAGTGGCTTTGTTACAGGTTAAAGAGAATTCAAGCTGGTTAGAGCTTAAATGGTAAGAACTCAAAATTCAGAGCCATATTAGTTAGAAATCAGATCTATACTGGTAGGAACTCAAACCACAACTGCTTTTATGAAAGTAGCACTGTGGAGTACTCAAACAAACACCAAAGCACAAGACAGAATAGTTAACATTGGAGAGAAAAGGGACATACTCATCCAATGTTTTCAAAAAACAAAACAAACACATTTAACTCTGCAGGCCTTAAAATTTGTTATTATGATATATACAAATGTATCATGCTGGCTTTTATCATATACACAAATATATCCTTCTGGCTTTAATCATATACACAAATGATTTATGCAGTTTTTATCATATTACAAATGTATCATGCTGGCTTTTATCATATACACAAATGTACGAAACTAGCTTTTATCATATATACAAATGTATTATGCTGGCTTTCATTCAAATTTTAGCAGTCACTTTGAGGTGACAAATTATAAAAATAACTGTACCATCTGTGTGTTTGTGAATGATTTTCTTGAAGTGCAGGCGCTTGCAGTTAGCTCCTTCTGGTCCAGTCCTCAGGCATTCCTCCCTGGTCCCATACTGACAAAATTCCTGTAACTGGGGGCCTGTAATAAAGTAACATGCACTAAAGAATCAGAATAAGTAGCTGACTGAACAAGCAAGGTAATAACAAAACACAAATCATACAGTAAATCATTACAATCATGTAAAACAAAACACAAATCACACAATAATACATTTCAATCATGTAAAATAATATAAAATCAATAGAGTGATTCATAACTAGCAGGGGTCATATTAAAATGTCCCAACAAATTTCTATGAGTCTGAATATTTTCCATCCACATGAGGTAAAACTTGTGTGCTGAGTAAAATCTCAGTGAATGATGTGTGCAAATACTGGCATGCACGTTCTCCCTCTACTCATCAACTTATATAAATAAAGTGAAAATCATCACACTTACAGATGCCTGACTCACAACCTACCCAGCATTGTGTGAGCAAAGATTATTCACCTACAAAGCTGATCCCTCAAGGCATTAGGCGGAGTCTGTCGACAATGAAATACCTAATACTTGTGAAGGTAGCATTACCAAAGTAGGCCTAATCCCAGCCAGTCTGTATGCGCTGTGCTTAAACATGACAGGGTAAAACTGTCTTGTAACCTGTCAATATTATTATAACACGGTGATGTCATAAGGAAAGTTTAAAAGCCATCCCAATTTTGACATGCACTAATGAGGAGCAGCATCCTGTTATGTGTTTTAATCAGTGAAGGGGTGAAACCTGTAGAAATTCATCAGAGAATGAAGGTCCAGTATGGTGAAGCATGCCTGTCAGTCCAGCAAGTGTATTAGTGGAGTAGGAAGTTTTAAAAAGGTCATGACGTCTGTGAAGAGGTACAGCAGGTGGTGCATGAGTGGTTACACACGAGAACAAGGTAAATTTCTTTCTACAGGAATCCAAGCACTTTATTGGCGCTGGAGAATGTGCACTGAATGCCTGAATGCTGTTGTGACTACATCAAAAAATTATACATTTGTTCTTTACTTTTCAGAATACATTCACCCCCAACAAAAAATTAAGGTAGTGTATATGGTGGTTTCCCCATACCTTCCACATCCATATAAGAAATGTACGTGCTATACATATTTTTGAGTCTGGTCTTAATCAGATGTGACTGAGCTACTGTATGACAGTAGATGGTACTATCTACTTTCTGTTAGCATCGAATGTTGGGCGGCAGTTACCAAACCCGACACCCCACATTTTACCAATGGCTTCAGGCAGAGGAGCGCAATTGGGAGGGTACAAGCCTTATCCTGGTGTGAGGAAATGCAACCTAAAGACTAAATATCATGACAGGGCAGACCAGGCCCTAAGCCTCAATTGGCAACTGGTCTAGGATCGAAGCTCCGACAGGCGGACAGTTAGAGCATTGCCTTGCTGATCCAGCAGGGTCTGCAGTTTGTCTTGTTCCAGATGTATTGGTGTTACCTTTCCTCTGGAGTAAACTAGGCAGGCAGAGAGAGGGATCATGCTGCATGGGCAACACATGATCTCTACAATTCAGCCCAGGCTTTGTGCTATGGCGAGGTATAACATTCGCTACCACCATGGGCTGTAGTTATTATGCCTTTTTGAAGCACAATGTAACAAACTATTGTCTGTCAAGACTGCAATATGCCAGTAGCAGCAGTAGTATGCATATTTTATTGTGGGTTCATTATTTATCCAGTAGCCTGTCCTGAGCACAGTTGTTTTCCCACAAGTCTTTCCAAATGTCTATAAGCCAGATGTCTTGATTCTGTTGTTGTCATGTGCAAATTATCTATCACATCTTGAATCCATCTATGTTGTGGTCTTTCTCTTCTCTGGCTCCCTAGTATTTCCCTCCATAGTGATCATTTCTGAGTTTTCTTGTCTTTTGTCACATCCAAAACATTTCATTTTCTTCATATTTATTTGTCTTAATAACTAATTTTCTTCAATGTTGAGTTCTTGTTGGAAAAAAACTGTTTTCCTTTCTGACAAATGAGTTTTTAATCATCTATTGTGGGTTGCTGTTTTAATATTTAGATTGTGTCAGGGAACCTGTTAATTATGGCCTACTCTTTTTGGTGCCTGACTGTCAAAAGATCTTACATGTGTGCAGCATGCACACAGAACATTCCCCATTTTCAATCTTAACAAAGAAGGCTAGGCATGCAATTCAATGTCCTCATTATTGTTCCCTATAAAATTTGTTGCTCCAACAGAACAGGACAAGCAATCTGTGCTTCACTACCTCATGACTGTCCCCTACAGAATATGTTGCTCCAATCGAACAGGACAAACAATATCTACAATATTTATAATTCACTACCTCGTGATTGCTCCCTATAGGAAAAAAAAAGATTGCCCCCTAAAAAATCTTATGCTCCAATAGAAGACGGCAAGCAGTGTCTTTAACCCTTTACAGGGTGGAACGGCCATTTACGCCCGATACCGTAAACGGGCGAAACGTCCCAAACCGCCCGATACTATTATGCATTGTAAAAACGCGATCTCTCGGCTTTCCGATACTTCCGAGAGGCTACTTTCGCTTTCACCGATAGCTTGACAATGTGGCCGCCATTTGTAAGCACCTACTATGAATTGGAACGGACTTTTACAGACTTTTTTTGAAAGTTTTCGGGGTTTTTATGCTTAGTTTTTCAAAATGGATTTTGCAGATTCTTCAAGTGATAGCCGAGATTTCGCTAGGTTCAATTTAAATGACATTAAAGGGCACGAAGTTGACTATTAATCGCAGCTAGATATCAGTGAAAAGGGCTACTTTGCATTAGCAGTCATAAGTCGGACTTTAAACAAAGTGATTATGATTCTGAAAATGTGTTTGTAAATTGCCGCATAGATGACGGAAATTCACAAACAATATGCTGTTATTTATTTCATAAATATTTGTGTTCATATATGGATTACCGACAACAATCACATGAGTAACATATTCTGCATGCTTTTCTCTTCATTGTGTTGTTTATTTAACTAAAATCGGTTGACTAACACCTTATTTGTGATGTTTTTACTAACGCAACCCGAAATTTTACCGAACCTGAAAAAATCTTGCCCGTTCAGGGCTAAATAACAGACAAGCGTCTGCCCTGTAAAGGGTTAATGTCCACATACAAATAATTTTGCAGTAATGTTATCTAGGACACTATCTCTAATACTTTGTAACTGTATGAACATTACCTCCCCTTGACTTGAACTTTTCAACCAACAACTGCTCCTATGGACAAACAAATTGTAAAATAAATAAACATACAACTATTGATGTGTATTTTAAAAAATAGGGAAAAAACAGAATTGGGGTTCAATTGCTATATGTCATACAAGTTACACAAGAAAATAAAATATAAATGAGGGGATGGTTAACAGGTATAGAATTCTCTGGAATACTGAGTTTTAACTCTTAAGTTTGATGCACTGCAATTCAGGTCATCAAAGCTATGAAAAGAGCTTGCATCTATTGGAATGAGGTTGTCAGACTTCCTCCCCGATCTGGTACTGAAGTACCATCTCCAAGGGCGTCCCTTGCAGGGCTCTCCTTCCCCTCTGGAAGCTCAGAAACTATGGGGCACACAAGACCTTCACATCTGCAGAGAAACATGCTGACCTTTGGAATACTAACACCAGACTGGGATCCAGTCTGTAGATAGATTTTAAACATGTAGAGCTGTTCTAAAGTCCTGGTGAGTATGATAATGGGTCGTGGTCTTACGACTACTGCAGCAAAAATGAGAGGTATATTGCAATGTATGCATATTCATTACGAAAGAGTAATATCAGTTGCCTTCATATGGACGGTTAGCTGAAAAAGAATCTCAAATATTTCCTATCTTTTCCCAACGCGGTATACATTCATATGGTATGTAACTGCAGTATGCACCTGACAAGATGCAGCAAAATATGTCAGGCAATAAATCGTGCTAGCTTTTATTTGTGGCTTCTGTGTTTAAATTTCTGTATTTATCATTTTGGGTTTTCCAAAGACTAACATTAAAGAAAAGAAAAGGAACCCATTTAATTCTAGGTGTGCACATAAAGTATTAAATTAATCCTTATTCTTTTCTTCTTGTCATGCTCAATGCTTTGGAATTTTCAAGCCGTCTGTTTTTTGGGCTATCTCCTGAAGCTGTCTCCATATTCTCCCTATATTATTCATCTCTGTCTCTAATTCTCCTCTCCAAGAGTTTTTAGGTCTCCATATATTTATACTGTCATATGGCTTCCAGAGAAAGGACTTTCTAATTGTACTATCATCAGGTTTTCAAAAAGGGTGCCCTAACCAGTGCCAATGTCCCTCTTGATTCACTGGAATTTGCCGTACTGTCTACCCAAATTCCACATTTATGACTCTATCACAACAATTAATGAATGTCCGTAGCTTATTTGTAGCTGTTTTAGTTGTTCTCCATACAGCAGTACTGATTCTACATTAGAGTTTCTAGTTTGGTATATTCTTCTTCTTCTTCTTTCGTTCGCTTGAAATATGTATATAACTGCAATGTTGTCTCTTGTATGAATCTAACAGTCTTTTTTAGTTCACACAGCGGTCCATAGAGTTTATCTTCCACTGTCATCTCTCTAGGCCAGAAGGTTTGCCTAGATATGTTATATTTTGGGCAGTCTTGGAGTATGTGCTCTGCTGTCTGCGACACCAATCCACATGTGCACATGGCTGTTTCACCAATCTTGAATTTTGTATACATGTGGTTGCATAATCTATTGTGTCCTGTCTGAGGCACAGAATAATGGCTCGTTCTGGTCTGTCCATAAAGTGGTAGTCATCTTGAGCAGGTTTTGGTGGCTTTCTGACTGATTTGATCATTCTTTTCTTTTGGTGGTATGTAAGGGGCACATCAGGCTGTTCTTCTTTGGCTCCTTCCTTAGCCAACTGATCAGCTCTGTCGTTTCTGGGTACTCCACAGTGGGATGGTATCCACTGTATGGTGACCTTATGCTGACTGCTAAGTTCAGAAAGTAGTGTCTGTGACGGGACAGCCCCGGCAGCATCCGAATGACACAAGTTAAAAAGGAATTAAAGAGCCCACAATATTTTTCTATCATTCTCTAAAAGCATAAACGTCCACCAGAAAATGATAGAAATGCAATAAGATTGAAAACAAGAGAAAAATACATTTTGACCACACACGCCCCATCATTTCTGTAATGCTAGGTCTGAGAAAGCTTTGATGTCCAGATCAAACGTAAAACCCAGACACCACGGCACCAGTCGGCGGGTAGAGAAAGACGGCAAAGTGTGAAATCTGGGCTGGGGACATTGATACATCGCGGAGCCAGTCAGTTGAGATTGACGTGTTAGTTTACAATCCTGCGGTTGGAATTAGGGACAGACACCTAACACCTTAGTTCAACAGGACCTAACGTGTGAACCAGCCACGGCAGAATGGGAGATAAGAGGGTCAGCCAGACCCGTCTGAAATAACACATGCGGTAAAAGTCCAGACTTTGGGGAGCCGGGACAACGTCTGTAGTGGCCACCACAAAGGAGCAATTAGGACCAGATGCTTAACACCTCTCCGCAATACTACGGGGCAAAGTAGGAAAACATGGCTGACACATTCCTGCCAGCAACCGGGAAGGCTGGTGTTACCAGCCTATTGGAATGTAATGAAGCAACTGCATTGCCGCCAAAGCAGGTTTCATTGTTTCAGGCGTGGGGGGCATCGGTAAATTTGATTGACACATGAAACAACTACCGTCCACAGGAAAGGAGGAGGGGTGAAAAGAATTTGGCACTTAATCCATCTGGGTAAATCGTCCTACATGAAAAATAGGTGGAGCTAACAGGAACTTGGACATAGTAATTAGCTAACCTGGAAACTAGCCAGGAATTGAATAGAATAAAACTACATGCATGGCCAGCAATCCTCAGACGCATTTACAATAGCATTCTTAGGATACCTACTGGAGAAATATTAACATTTCGTTCTGTTGGACTTCTGTACGAAGTATTATGACAGGATTTCCTAGCTATAATCCAGATCTCTTAGGAGCAATGGACAGTCAACAACCCATATCCGGAAGTGACTTAGCCTTGTGAAGGGACCACTTTGGACTCTTTCAATCTGACAGTGAACTGCGTCTCACTGGGGGAAGCATGACCCATGTGACCTCTTAAGTTACGTATACCATATCATCATCATCATATGATCATCAATAGCAATAATAAACACAGTTGTTGTATTTTAAACTCAGTTGTCTGTTTAATTCTAAATGTTTATAAATGTTTGTGTAGCGTAATCAAGTACACACATTATATCATTTAGTGGGGGTTCGCACACATTGTCCAGAAGGGGGAAGTTATGTCAGGGAGGGACCTTGCCTATGCAGTCATAAGTAACCAGATTACGTTACATAGCTTAACTCCTCCTTTCTCACTTCTGGTGATACCAAGTACAGCCACATCTATATAGATATATTCTATCTTCAATGAGCCACTTCTTGGCTGTTTTCTTGAGTATCAGGGACAGTGTCTTAAATCAGCATAAAAGACACTTGTTCCACGTTTTCTCTCTGGGATTTGGGGTGGTAATTAGTCCTTTCTGACAGAGTTAGGGGACCTTAAACTGCATCCAGAACTAAACACCAGTAGAAGAAAATGATTTTGGCTGAGTGGTTGCCCATCAGGGATCTAACCCCAGCCAGTTGGTGACAGTGTCCTTAGTACTGGCAATTTCCCAGACAGGAGTGCCTCGAGTACTGATTTTGCATCTGTCAATAGCACCACAGGTTGTGTACTATTGCTGGTATTTAGTAATTTCTCTGTTGTTTTCTTGATTGCCTCAATTCCAGCGTCATAGTTATGGCAGTACTTTCCTGTCTGTACTCTGGCTGTGTCCCTAGTATTATTTGGATATTCTATGTACACTCTCGCTCCTCCATTTCGATCAGCATTTTGTGCTGACCCATCTGTGTAGATTCGGATCCAGAGGTCCTGTGGGTATTCTTCATCAAGGAAGCTGAGAGTGGCTGTTCTGCGCTGCACACTGTTCTGTTCTTCCTTGTCAAATATTCCTCTCACTTTTGTCTGGATTTGTAATGATAAGCTGTGTTCATCTTTCCGTGGAATTCGCTCTGGAATAGTTGTTAGGGGGATACCAACTGTGGGCAGATCGGTGGTTTCTCTGCAATCGTTAGGCCTGGTGGATAAAACTACTTCTTTTCATCCGCCCCATAGCTAGTTTTTCAAATCTGTTCTTCATAGGGTGGCCTGGCAAGCTGAGGAACTTTTCCTGCTTGTATTAGCGTTTTCGTATCTCTGCGCTCTCTCAGTGCGTGTGTCCTCCCCATCTTCTCTATTTCCACTATAGGGGTTGATCTCATCCTTCCTGTGGTGACTCTAAGTGCTTGATTTTGCACCTTGTCCAGCTCTTGTAGTGTGGTGTTTGATGCCGAACACCACGCAGTTGACCCGTATTCCAGGAGTGGTTGTATGCTCTTTTGATAAACTTTGCTAAGTATTTTCCCACTGGCTCCCAATGTGGTTCCACTTAGCTTTCTCAGGATGGCTATTTTCCTTCTGGCTTTTGCTACTGCTTTGTTATATGATCTCATTTCTTTCAACTTCCACAAATTTCCCACTACCATGAAAGCTCCTCTTGTCTTCTGTATTCTTATTTTATCATCTCTTTCTGTTCCATTATCTTTGTCGACATTGCTACCTACCTAAGCATATGTTTCCATTTCTATACTACAGTTTACCTGAGACAAATAATGCTGGCTTCACTAAGAAATGGAACTTGGTTCAATGCAAGTTTACACAAAATTTAACTGACTAGGGAACTGGAAAGATAATCAAATATCTTATGTGTAAGCTGCAATCTAGTTCTATAAAGTCTGTTACTACATCAAACCTCACACATTATGTTCTGGGGTACTTTTATGTGTAAAACTGAGTAGTTCAATCACACAATAAAACTGAGCAAGTTAATAATAAGACAAGGAAGGTGTTTAAATCTTGAGACAGAAGGCACACAAGCAAGAACCAAATGTGAAGTCAAAGCCATAAGGCAAACACAGGCAATGATCTAAAATATGAAAGAGTCCAAGTACTTAAAGCATAAACACTTAATGATGTAAAGCATGCTTTAACACATGAGCAGAAAACATACATGACAAAAACTTGCACATGGCTACAACATACGGAAACAAGACATACAAAATCAAAAGAGATACACAGCAACAACTAGAACAAGGCTTCAATTTTCAGAAAGAAGAGAAAACATACACAGTCAAGAAGGGAAGACATACATAGCAACAACTTGTGCAAGGCTTGAATCTACAGAAAGAACACACACATTGCAACAACTAGAACATGGCTTGAATCTACAGAAAGAAAAGAAGACATACATAGCAACAACTTGTGCAAGGCTTGAATCTACAGAAAGAAGAGAACACACACATTGCAACAACTAGAACATGGCGTGAATCTACAGAAAGAAAAGAAGACATACATAGCAACAATTTGTGCAAGGCTTCAATCTACAGATAGAAGAGAAGACAAGCACGGCAACAACTAGTATAAGGCTTCAGTCTACAGAATAAAGCAAAGATATAGACAATCAAGAGAAAATCTACATTGCAACAACTACTACAAGGTTTCAATCTACAGAAAGAAGACATACACAATCAAGAAGAGAAGAGACACAATCAAGAAGAGAAGGCACACACAATCAAGAAGAGATGATACACACAATCTACAACCTAAACCAATTGGAGCTGACTCACACAGAAATTACTCTTCATTTCTAATGAGAACATTTATAGTCCATTTCGTCCAAAGAACATTCTCTCATTATTTACCTTAGCTGTCTGTGTGACTAATAAAGCTTGAATTTCTTCATTCAGCTTCTTCTCCTCCCTCTCTTTGGTGGTTTGCATGGACAATAAGCTCTGTGAAATAATGAGAATTACAGATGATGATACTTGTGGGTGTGGGCTTCAGTGCAGGTGTGCTTACAAACATATGGTGCACCTAAGTATTTCATGTGTGCTAGTGAGCATATATTCTGGGCTTCTGGCATAGACACTGTCTGTCTCTATTTTCTGTCTCTAGATGCCAATATGTTTCAGTCATGTCTGTGTGCACTTTCTATTATCTGCCTGTGGAGAGAAGTGTGTGTGTGTGTGTGTGTGTGCGCGCGCACGTGTGGTGTGGTGTGTGGAGGTGTGGTGTGTGTGTGGAGAGGTGTGGTGGTGGTGATGATGCGTGTGGTGTGTGCACAGCCTACACCCCAGAGTTATGCCACCTTAGGTTCCAGACAGATGCCTGCCACTGAAAGATGTCTACAATCTGATTCACTGCTATGCTCCCCACTTGTTGATGAATGTATTGAGCACATTTGTTGTATACAAGCTTCACTGAGCTCAATGATGCTCTTTTAACTAAAAGAAGCACTTATATGCAGTACAATACCAGCATTTGCAGCCATAATGAAACTAATAAATGCTGTGACATTTCCAGAGATACTTTAGTTAGTTAGTTAGTCGCAGTTCCAACTAACTAATTAACTCAGGTATCTATGGAAATGTCACAGCCAACCAACTTTTTTTAAAAACATGATGTGTCATGGATTAAGACATTGCACTAATAAGGTGGGGAGCTGTGGGGCATGGTGGGTAGACACTTGCCCACTGGCCTAATGGCCATGGGTTCGAATCCACATCAAGGTAGATTTTAAAAACTGACCTAGGCTCCCTGGTCAATCCAGTCTAAAATGAGTACCATGAAATGCATTGGGAAGTGAAGGTGGCCGACATGTTAATGACATCACCCATTGAGTGCCAATTTGGTCTCTAAAAATATGGGTGCAGCACCATATGTCCAATGCGCCTGAAGGCATCTAAAAGGGTTCTTTACATTTACAAAAAATTACTTTACTAATGGTTATTTATATTGAAAAAAAAACAATAACAACAACAAAGGACACTACGCCAGGACCTGACGGAGCCCTGTATGGTCATATGAAGGATATATGTGATACATTTGTAGAAGATGGCTACATCTTTTACTGTGAGCATTAGGACAACAACAGTACACCAAACGTGGGTGCACAGCTATTTAATCCCACGCCCCAAGCCAGGAAAGGACTGTTCAAGACTCAGAGGCTATATGATTACCTTACAAAATACATTTGGCAAAACACTGGAGAATACATTTGCGGTTGAGTTGCAGGAATGATTGGAACTGGAAAAGCTGCTCCCAAGAGTTCTGTGTAGTTACCGGCCAAAGAAAAATACCTGGTCATATGCAGCAACATTTGCTTTTGATGTTTATAAGAGTTTCCGATTGGACAGGAAACAATGGCAGCAGCACTAGATCTTGGGAACGTATATAACATTCGCGTATGATCCTTTAATGCATTGAGGCATCAGGAAATGGAAGAATACTGACATCTGCAGATGATGTCCTTTTATATAGACAGGGCGCAAATAGCACAAATGTTGCGGAGACAGTAAACAAAATGATTGACTGGTGCACAGAGATGAGTGGTGTAATTAACCAAGATATGGCATCTGTGTTACGGAGATCTCTGGTAAATAGGATTGTTACGGCTAATGTGCCAGATCTCACAATAAATGGCAGAAATATTAACAGAGAGAGTAGTCTATGGTACCTGGGAATCATCTGTCATAGAAGCTTGTCATTTAGGGAATACATCGAAGGAGATGTAAGAAGGAGCTTGGTGCACTGAATACTATGGCAGCAATGGACATGTAGCTAAGAATGTTGTGCACACACTATCAACATAGCTAAGAATGTTGTGCACACAATATCAACATAGCTAAGAATGTTGTTCACACACTATCAACATCTGATTATCTTAGTAACTGAGTATGGATTAGGACTGCTCAGTGTCAAGGAGTCAGCTAGTGAAACTAGAGAGCACATGGAATGAGGCTATACAGGTGATCCTGGAATGCATAAGGGAGATGCCGATAGTGTGTATAAGATATATTCTAGCTAGCTTTGTCAATGATTGCAGAGAGACTCAAGGTGCTGCAGGCTAAGTCAAAACTCTGAGTGACCGCAAACAGGGAACACATTCTGCATGAAGTCCTGATGAAAATTACAAATGGCTCATGCAGAGAACACTATCAGAGAAGTGTGTATGCTTGAAAACATTGGTAGAGGAGGAGTGGGTCAGAATGCCAGAATAAATGTCAGACCTCTGCAGGGTAACAATCACATTGGAATGGGAGTGTAGGAATTGGCCTGCAGGCAACACTGAATGGGAAGTGCAACAATTGATAACGACAATTCGTGCCCAGGTGAAGTAATCATCTACACAAATGGCTCTGCGGTAGGAGGCAAAATAAGTGCCTGGGGGTTCATAGGTTAATGGACAGTGTTTATTGCAGAAGAGCTGGGCATATGATACCACAACATCTATCTGAGAATGGAAGTGGAGACAGTCACTGCAGCTGTCTGCTGACTGGATTACACAGCACACATACGTTGTGATTGTAGCAGACTCACAGAGCATGTTGAACAGGGTTTAGACAGGTATTCTTTGTGCAGAGTGTCATGCTTCATTTTAAACTTCTAAGATAGGGTGCATTCATTGAATCTTTTCCCCAGGACATGCTGGTGTGTTAGGAAATGAGCCAGCAGACAAATTGGCTGGATCTGCACCTCTGGGTGGGGTATTGGTATAAGGTTATAAGGCAGATGTGGTCAAGGCAAGGTGATAAGGCAGATGTGGTCAAGACAAGGTGATAAGGCAGATGTGGTCAAGGAAGGTGATAAGGCAGATGTGGTCACGGCAAGGTGATAAGGCAGATGTGGTCAAGGAAGGTGATAAGGCAGATGTGGTCAAGGCAAGGTGATAAGGCAGATGTGGTCAAGGCAAGGTGATAAGGCAGATGTGGTCAAGACAAGGTGATAAGGCAGATGTGGTCAAGGCAAGGTGATAAGGCAGATGTGGTCAAGGCAAGGTGATAAGGCAGATGTGGTCAAGACAAGGTGATAAGGCAGATGTGGTCAAGGAAGGTGATAAGGCAGATGTGGTCAAGGCAAGGTGATAAGGCAGATGTGGTCAAGGCAAGGTGATAAGGCAGATGTGGTCAAGGCAAGGTGATAAGGCAGATGTGGTCAAGGCCCTTTGGGATCGTGTGTATAATGTGGAAGAACAGAAACATCATATCATTGCCTGGAGAGAATGGTGCCACAGTGAGTGACCAGTGCATTTGGCCTGCATATCTCCAAGGAAAGGCTAGACAGACACATAATCAGATTTCAACTGGTACCATTAGTATGCAAAGTGCTGAATGTAAACTTGCCAAGAAATCAAAAACAGTAAAAAAAATGGTGGGGTTGATTGCGACGTCCTGTAAAGGATATGCAACTAATTTTGACCATTAGTAATAGGACTCTTTACTGGTTGTTGAAGATGAAGATGGAGAGCCTAAAGGAATGTCCTGAGTGCAGTGATGTCAGTTCTTGACTCAATTCAACTGAAGTAGTTAGAATATTAGAATACTAGCTCACAAACAGCTCATCTCCAGTATTAGTATCGGAAATAATGCTTCAGTTTTATAGAAACTTGGTCTCTCTCTCTCTCTCTCACACACACACACACAGAGGAGAAGGAAGGAAGGAAGGGGAGAGAGAGAGAGAGAGAGAGAGAGAGAGTGAGAGAGAGAGTGAGAGAGAGAGAGAGCGATAGAGAGAGAGAGAGAGAGAGAGAGAGAGAGAGAGAGAGAGAGAGAGAGAGAGAGAGAGAGAGAGAGAGAGAGAGAGAGAGAGAGAGAGAGAGAGAGAGAGAGAGATTGGAACAATTGTTTGACAGATTTAATAATTTTTTTTCACATCTCAAAACAAACTCAGCTGCCCAACTAAACAAACTTCAATACATTTACAACCCTTGTCTCCATACTAATATTCTTAACCAATCCTGATAACTATGTCAGGTCAGGTTATACTTGTCCGAAAACTAGCAGACAGTGTGTTTTTTTAAAAAAAATGTCACTAAACCAGAAGCTTTGTGACTATCCAAAAACTTATTCCTAACAAATTATGTGGTGGTTTTCCCTTAATTCCATGTCAACAAATCTACACACATAAGGCATTGCAATCAAATTAAAATTGGTCATCCTTCAAACATTCACTTTTATGGTTTATTTTAACATTACGTTGTCTACACCTTGTATATCCCAAAATACCTCTATGTCTCCTGTCTCTGGGCCGGGACCTGCCTTCATCTGTTTGCTTATAACTTCTTCCTCTTCTTCATCATCGCTGAAACAATAGTACAAGGATTGAAAGATGTCTGCCTGCAGTCGGTCCTCACATTTTAAATGTACATAATTTTGTTAAGTTACTTCTTTATCTATAAGTTGTAACTTGTGAGCAACTGGTGATATCACCATTGGTGTGTGAGCATGAATGCAACTGGTAACATCACCATGGATATGTGAGCATAAATGGCAACTGGTGAAAACACCACAGACATAAGCATGAATGGCAACTGGTAATATCACCTCAGATATGATCATAAATGGCAATTGTGATATCCCACATACATGAGCATGAATAGCAACTAGTGTTACCACGAATATGAGCATGAATGGCAATTGGTGAAAACACCACATACATTAGCATAGATGGTAACTGGTGATATCACCACGGATGATTTCAGTTAACATTACAGATTAACTCAAATGTTTAATTTTCTACAATTTTAACATGCTAATTTAATAAACAGCTTGAACAAAAATAAGGCTGTGCTTGCTTGGTCACAATATGTGACTAGGAGAACTAATATTAACAACACTAGAGGTTAAAATCCAGGGGAGGAAAAAGAGGTTGCCCAAGAAGCAACCATGCCACACAGGCATGCAAGAACACGGAGGAGCAAGCTTATACACAATAGAAGAGAAATGCTGAGGACAGGCAACGATCATGTGCCAGTTCTTTCAAAATTGCACTCTCATCATGGCCCACTGAAAAGATTCTAGTTCTCTTGCCGGTTCTCCAACTGCATGTATTGTCATACCCAAGGTGTCTTGAATGTCCTGTGTACATCTATGTCCACCCCTCCATCTTCTTTCAGGAACCATGCCTTCCATCACTGTTCTTTTCAAACCAAAGTGACATTTACTGTGCCCATAGTATTTGATTCTGAGATATGTTCCTGTGTCTAGCCAGCTTTCTTCGATGTTCAGCTCTAGAATGTCAGTGTTTTTCTTCTCCTTGGTCAATGATATTCCAAGACTTTTTAATACGAGCGCATTTAAGTTAAAAACACCTGTTTTCCTCTTTACTGATTGCAAAACAGTTTACGACTGAAATCTGCATGTTGCGACAAGAAAAATATATGTTCTCATATATCCACACTCTATTAATGAAGAATCAGACTCACTGGGCTGGACTTGACTCACATGCCAGATCACAGGCTCCCTAAACAAACATTTTATGGTGAATTGTGTTATGGTAAACGCTCCCAAGGCGGCCAGAGGAAACGCTTTAAAGACACGCTGAAGATCTCACTAAAAGCTTTTGGAATTCATCATGACACTTGGGAGACTTCTGCCAAAGACCAAAATTTGTGGCGTACATCATTACGCAATGGTGCAGTCACTTGTGAAAAGCTGTGAAGAAAAGGCTGGACAGAAAAACCACTGCAGGAGATTCTCCTCCTGGAATGTCAAGCATTCTTTGCCCACACTGCGAAAGAACATTTCAAGCCAAAATAGGCCTTATTAGCCATTTAGAACTCATGGCTCCATACTTTCAAATGGTCATCATCATTCTTGATGGACAAGCAACATATATATGTTCTCAAACACTTTTACTTTCATTTGGTCACTGGTGTTAGGCGATAGGATCTTAATACTATTTAATCTGAGGGAACAGTGGAATGACATAATCACATGACTTCAAAACCAGTTAGTATACTAGCCTAATGATGATTATGAAAGAACATGAAAATCAAAATATCGGTTATTATCGAACTGGATTGAAGATGTGCTAGCGTGCAAAGATTGTCACAGATACTGGTCAAGACTCTTCGTCTTCTCATGAGACAGTCTTGACAGGCATTAGTTTGGCTACCGAAGGCAGGATCGACTAGCGTTTCTGTTGTAATAAAGTCTGCTGAGGACTCAAAACTTTGCACAGTATGAGACTATAAACGAGAGTTATAGCAATTCCCCATGATGATGGTAGATAATCAGCACCCAAGTCTTGCACCCACCGCTTGGAAAGCTCAAGACCATGTTGACAATGAGTGTGTCGTTTGCCTACTAGGATGAAGACAAAGTCAAACCCAAACCTCAATTCTTAAAGTCATACATGGGTGAATAACTTAAATCAACATTATGTAATTTATAAGCAACATTATGTAATTTATAATTTAAGATTTCCTAAATGCAAATACCTTTCATACTTCCTTTTTCTTGACTGACTTTTTGTCATAGCTGAGAGCTGAAGGAAAGTGAAATGGAATTAAAAGGTTAAACATACCAAGGCCAGTAAAGAAGACCACGAAAATCTTGGCTTCATAGATTGATAAAAAGAATAAAACATAAATCATCAAACATATTTAAATATTGCAAGAAAAAAAAATCTTCTGAACATGGGACAACAGCTAAAATGACATAAGCACCTAAGATTGCGAAATGTACATATATTAATTCAGTCATTTATTCTTTAATATGTTCACTCATAAATTAAGAACAAAGTTTCATTTGTTAAAATTTCTAGTCCCTCCTCAACTGTTAACATGCAAGACTCAGATTATGCAATTTGACAAACGAGGTCGCATATATATATATATATATATATATATATATATATATATATATATATATATATATATATATATATATATATATATATAATATAATATATATATTGCTGAATGTAAGATTAGTGTTTCAATATAAACCTATATGAGTGTCGTTAGTTCAGTATTAAAACATTATAAGAAAATCGCTTTGTCCCATCATGTGTTAAATATTGTTCTTTATCTTTATAGCTCAATAAAGGAACCAGACACTGCAGCCTTTACACAACTGACATAAACAGATAATCTATATATGGCAGACTAGAGACAAAGAAGCATCTAAACACAGAAGCCACAAACAATATATTGCACAATTTATTGCCTCACTTATTTTGCTGCATCTCATCAGGTGCATACTGCAGAGTTATATATCATGTGAAATGAATAAATGAATAATACTTAAACTGAAACAATTAAACCACATAGTCACAGGCATTATTCGAATTTGGAGCATCTGTTACCCCCTCAGTACTTTCAAATTTACTACGAACTCTTTCCGTTTACACGCCTAATTGCTATCACCTCACTATATTTGAACAATCTTTTATTGTTTGTTAAATACAGTACAAAAAACACTTTTTCTTTGTTCTTAGTAGCATCTCTTGGAATTGAAACAAGGGCAAGTAAATGCTCAAAGGACACTACATTTGACAACTGACAGTTTGGCAAAGTTTTCAAACAACCAATATTGCACATCAGACATTTGTCATAAGGACAATACCATAAAAGCCAAAGTCATCATCATCATCCTCCAGTGCCTTGCCGGCTGGCGAGGACGATCATGCCTCTCGAAAAATTGTGATCTACGACAGCATGGATCAATTTGTGTGTTGACTTCCTTATGTGCCAGGACACAAGACTGTCAAGAATTTTCTCAGGCTGTCTTTCTCTATCTCCCTTTCTGCAAATTTTTCCGGTTATCACATGTTCCAGTTTCTGTTTTCTCATGTGGGCAATAAATGATGACTGCTTCTTTCTGATGTTTGTGATAAGTTGTCTTTGCCACTCAAAATGTCCAGATTGCTCATATTGGTTGTCCAAGTAATTTTCAGCATTTTTCTATAAAACCACATCTCCAAAACTTCTAGGGATTTTTTCACCTCTTGACTAATATGTTCAAATTGGTTCTATGTAACATAGAAGGACTCTTTTTCTAATGTTCAAAAGCTGAAGTATACTGTGAAAATGTACATACTGTTATAACAACACATGAAAAAAATTTACTACAGGTATTTGCTGGCATTCACAGAAGTTGAAGAAAGAAGTGAAGATTAGAGAAGACACTTCAAGGGTGTCCTCTAATTGTTGCTTCCCTCTTTTACTTCTATGAGTACCAATTAATAATTGTAAACCTGTTAATATGCTGTCTTAGTGGTCTCAAGGGTTCCACAAGAATTGATATTTCTATGCATTACATAATATGATGATGATATTTATAATATAAAACTACATTATTACCTTGGTAAAATCCAGAGAGTTGACAATCAAGCCTTCTAAACCTTCAGTAAACTTGATGCTGAAATAAAACAGTTCAGACCTAACCATACCTTCAACAGGATAATGATTTATTGAAGTTAACAAGCAATGTATGATAAAACACAAGAAAAATAATGACCTGAGGTAGTTTACTTATTTCATTCAATGTCCTGCCATTCTCAAGAGACCGCTATTGTCATCTTTAAGCTCCAGAATTGGAGCAGAGATGATTGATTAGACCTAACTATGTCTATGAATCCCAGTATCAAAATTCCCTGACATACTTTGTCTTAGGTATCAGCCGCGGGTGATTTGGAAGTAGATCACTTTGTGTTAATTTTGATGGTATGGGACATCAGTCATTCAGAAAGCAATTGCAAATTACTGAATGTGAAATTGCCTAGTAAATCACAACCAGACAATACTGAGGTAGATTGCAATGTCCTGTAAAAGGACACAAAACTAATTAAATGTTTGAAATAGTGATGGCTGTGAATCTGCAACTATGACAGACTGCAAGAACATCAAGTCAACAGGGGTGAAGACAGACAAGAGCACTTCGTAGGGAGCCAAAGAAGAATAGTCACCCAACACAGGACTGGTGTCACTAGCTGCTACACACTGAGGGAGATACTGAGGAGGGGATCTGAGCATTTATGGACTGAATGGTTTAATGTGCAATGAGGATAATCTAACAAGTAACTATATTTGAAAATATATGTTACAGTGTGAACAGAGGAACACCAACTGTTTATAAGATGAAGATGACTTTTCATTTTTGCAAAACGTGTCTGTATGCATCTTTCTCAATTCATAACTACTCAAAAGTTGTCTTGTCTGCATAAATTGACTATAAAGCTTATGAGATTAGTGTTTTCACAAGATGCAAAGAGTTGTCTGGACAGAAAGGGGACCGACCAGATTTGTACATTCTTAAAGTCATCTGGGAAAATAGGCAAGCACTGAAAAATATGCAAACAGGCATGCTGTCTTAGCTTGGTCACAAATGAGAAATGGTGGTCTACTGGGAAGCAAAATACAGGGGGACAGACAAATTATCAGCCCAAGAAACAGTTATTTTACACCAGTATCCAAGGACACTGTGGATGGGACTTGAGTGAGACAGAAGAGAATTCCTGTGAATAGAAGACAGTGGAGTGACATGATCAGACAACTTTAACACATCATCAGACTAACTAATATGATGATTATGGTGGCTGTTATATTCATCATCATCATGTGCCATGCTGGTAAGCGTGAGTGGTCATGTTTTGCCATCTCACCCGACCACCAGTCGTGGATCAGCTCAGTGTTCTTGTCTCGACCATATAACGTGGCCAAGCCATCCAGGTATTTACTTCCCTGCCCTCCCCTTGCTCTCTTCCTGTCGATCTTGCCAGTTGTCACCAAGTTCTACCATTTATTTCTACTCATAATGTGACTTAACTCTACCAGACCGCTGTACCAATTTTTCGGTAATGTCTGAATCTGCCGCTATACTGCTGTACCTAATTTTCGGTACTTTGCCTAGTATGTGAAAAAAATGTGTCACAAACTAAAAATAACCAACCAATCGTGGTCAAACCTCATGGTTAGCCATTGTAAATGCCTTCCCCCGTATGTCTGAATTGACTTTGTGTGGTTTAACGTGAACAAATTCTGAAAATTCACAATGAAACGAGCGGCTGATGAACCAAGCACTTCAACAAGAAAGCGAAGTAGGTCTAGGCTTTTCACAGCCCAATAGGTGATCGATACTTTGGTTGATTCAGACTCTGAGGAGTCAGAATTTCATCAAGAATACATTTCCAGTTCAAGTGACACAGACAGTGAGAGCTCGAGTGATGAGGAGAATCTTGAACCTTATAGATCTAGAGCTAGATCGATAGTAAGAGAAGGGGGGCATACAAAGACAATCCATGCAAGAAGGTGAAGAGCAACATCTGGTGCTCACTTTGCAAGAAGTACCTCTGTGTGAAACAAGGCTCATCCTGCAGGGTGGATTGGCACACAAAGGTGGAATATTGGCGCTAGATGAAAGGTAGACCTATTGTCTACAATGTCTCCAAGTTCCATCTTATTCTAACCACTTGTTTCCATGTAACTAACATTTTTCTATATCAAGTTGGTTTTTTCTCTTTAATGCTCAGGAGCCCAGGTATAGGGGACAGTTAGGTTCAGGGCCTCAGGTCGGGTAGGGTTAAAAATTGTGACACTGCTATATTACACAAACACAGTTACCACATGTAAGCTGTCCCAATTTAGTACATTCTAATCAGTGACAATATACATCTTCATATTTGTGTTTTCACAGAAATAAACAAGTATGGAATCTTTTGCCCTTTATATTCCCCACTGGAGCTAAGGTCCTCAACCAACTCACACAAAGCAATCAGTTTTCTATCTCCTGCAGCTCCCTCTATGCTCTCCCCATATTTCATCATCATCCAGTGCCTTTCCGGCTGGCGAGAGTGATCACATCTCTCCACAAAGTGCGATATCTCCGACGGCATGGATAAATTTGTGTGTTGACTCCCTTCCATACCATGACACAACTGTCAAGAATCTTCTCATGCTGTCTTCCTCTATATATCTTTCTACAAATCTTTCTGGTTGTCACATGTTCCAGTTTTTGTCTTCTCATAATGTGGCCAAAAAAAACGATGACTGCTTCTTAATGACAATTGTGATAAGATGTTTTTGTGACTCAGCTTCCCTTAAAATGTCCAGATTGCTCATTTTGGCTGTCCAATTAATTTTTTGTATATTTATCCATCTCTAATTCTCTTCTCTGTGTGTTTTTAGTTCTCCCTCTATTTAATTTTCACTGTGGGTTCCAGTGTTCTATCCAGTTAAGGTATCGTTTCCTCATCTCTTGATTTTCTAGAATCTATCGTATTCTCTCCTTAAGCTCAGCCTTAGTAATTGTCATACCATTCTGGTCCTTCTATTCTATGTAGGCACCAATAAATAAATGTTTACAATTTATTAGCAACTGTTTTAGTAGTTCTCAGTGTTTCTTATCCTTACAGCAGAAGTGAATCAATGTTACAGTTACATACTCTAAGTTTGGTGCTAGTTTCAACTGCTTTTGACTTCCATACATTTCCTAGAGCTATTCAAGTCTCTATATGTTGCCCTTATTGAGTTAACTCTTTACCGGGCAAAACATCCGGGAACGTTTCTACCCTGGAACAGACAATCCGTTCAAAAGCGTACGTGACTATTATGGATTGTAAAAATGCGATCTCTCAGCTTTCGGAGACTTCCAATTGTCTACTTTCGGTTTCGCCGATAACTTGACAACATGGCTGCCATTCGCAAGCATGTATTTTGAATTTGAACGGATTTTTAAAATAGTTTTTGTGGGTTTTACGCTTTGTATTTCAAAATGGATTTTGACGATTCTTCAAGTGATGGCGGAGATTTCGCTGGGTTCAATTTAAGTGACACTGAAAGGCACAAGTTGACTATTAATCAGAGCTAGATAACAGTGATCAGCGTTACTTTGTGTTAGCAGTCGTGAGTCGGACTTTAAAGAAAGTGATTATGATTATGAAAATGTGTTTGTAAATTGCTGTATAGATGACTGACAATCACAAACAATATGTTATATTTTGTAAATATTTGTGTTCATGTGTGGATTAGCAGCAACATTCACATGAGTAAAATATTCTGCATGTGTTTCCCTTCATTCTGCTGTTTATTTGACTAAAATCTGTTGACTAACAACTTATATGTGATATTTTTACTAACGTAACCCAAAATTTTACCGAACCTCAAAATTCTTCTTGCTCGTTCAGGGCTACAAAACAGACAAACGTCTGCCCGGTAAAGGATTAATGATTTGTTGTGTGGAATCTCATAGTGCTACACATCATTCACTTGCACAGAGATTCCCTATCAATACTGTCAAAGAACTTGTTATAGTCCACAAATATAATATTGTGGTTAGTTCATTTCATTACTTTGCTCTATTACTATGCGTAACATAGCTGTTTGGTCAACATAGCTGTTTGGTCAGAGTCCTGTGGACATAAAGACACATTCCTGGAGGCCAATGACACAGCAAAGCTCTGCTGTTGGCATCAGCAAGCCAGAGTTGACCAAAACTCTACCTCAAAGTGGTGGTTCTGCCACTGCAGTCTGGTTGAGAAAGAAGGCGTCAAAGAGGAAAGGCAAATCCGGCCTCAATAAAGTTGTGTTAAAGTTGAATAGATGGGCCAAAAGGCAAATATTAATGGTATGCTGTAAAAGAATATAAATCAGCCAACAACTGATTTATTTTCAAGATAAACAAAACATAAGTATCTTTTCAAAGTTTAGATTATCACAACTGAGAGCTATGTCAGCAACCATTACCATGTAGCAAGCCCTTTGCAGAATGTCGCTCTCATCATGACCTGCCAAAAAGATTCTTGATCTTTTGGCAGTTCACCTGCCTCATGTATTCTCGTGCAAATTGTGTCTTCAATGTCTTGTGTCCACTTTTGAGCTGCTCGACCCATACCTCTTCTTCCATGAACCATACCTGCCATGTGTTTAATATGGCCAAAGTATTTCAGCTTCCAAGACATAATGCTGTTCACAAGCCAGTTTTCTTCAATGTGCTGTTCACAAGCCAGTTTTCTTCAATGTGCTGTTCACAAGCCAGTTTTCTTCAATGTGCTGTTCACAAGCCAGTTTTCTTCAATGTGCTGTTCACAAGCCAGT
Organism: Cepaea hortensis; assembly: GCA_963921405.1. Lineage (NCBI taxonomy): Eukaryota > Metazoa > Mollusca > Gastropoda > Stylommatophora > Helicidae > Cepaea > Cepaea hortensis. The sequence goes on along the minus strand of OY992889.1, from coordinate 51,712,513 downwards.
TTTCTTCAATGTGCTGTTCACAAGCCAGTTTTCTTCAATGTTCAGATCTTACAGAATGTCATTATTTTTGTCCTTCTTGGGTAATGGCATTCTAGGAATATTTCTATAACATTTAAGTTAAAGACACCCAATTTAATTCTTTAGTCATTGTGAAATTGCCCATGACTCAAATTCATCGCTGGAAAGATGCATGTTCTAAAATTGTTTACCTAAACTGTTTGCTGGTGTTGTGCCTTAGGCTCTTAAAATTGTTTAACTTCTGCATTTCTATGGCCAGTCTAAGCCTGACTTTAACAATCACCATTGTTGCTGATTATGCAGGCCAGGTATTCGAACTCAGCAACCAATGGTAACTATTCAACCCACATACAGAATCTACATCTGCATTCTGCTCAGACATTCTTTCTTCCTACTACCGCAAACAATCATCTTGATGTCCAACCATTCATTCATATGGATCAGTTTGTTACCTATTTGACATTCATTATTCTTTCTTTCTTTCTCGCTAATTTCCTTTCTCTTATTTTTTTTTTTTTAACATATAAGTAATGAAATAACCTTTAACCCTTTAACGGGCATAGCGCCTGATAGCGTTCGATGCGTTAAACGGGCATAGCGCCCAATCGCGTCTTTGACGACTAGTCGTTTTAAAAATGCGATCTCACGAATTTCTGAGACTTCCTGTTCCTTTCTACCAGTCTTGCTGATAGAGTGAAAGCGTGGGTAACGTTTGCAAGTGTTTTCGTTAAATTTGATCAGATAGTTCATTAGTGTTCGGGGTTTTTGTGCGTTGTTATTCAAAATGGAATTCCTCAATTCTTCAAGCGATAGCGGCGATTTTGATGGGTTCAATTTAAGTGACATTGAAATGCACGAAAATGACGACGAATCGGAACTGGATCTCAGTGATATTAGCGTGTGCAGCGTGCACACTTCAGATCTTTCGGACTTTGAAGAAAGTGAATCTGATTCAGAAAATGTCGCTGAACAAAGTCGGGCGGGGCCGTCTCGCGACGCAAACGGTTGGAGCAACACAACAACATTGAATATCGAAGAATTTAGTGAAGAAACTGGCGTCAACTTAACAACTGACGATCGTTCTCAGCGTGCATTCTTTCTTCAACGCTTTGAGGAGCAAACGTTTCAAATGATTGCCGATCAAACAAATGTGTATGCTAGGCAAAAGATCGAACAAATAGATGATCGAGGCTGGGTTCCAACAAACGCAACCATAATGCAGGCCTATTTTGGTCTGCTCATATTATGTCCTGCCCTGCTGTCATCAAACTCTACAACCAATGCATGGGAGGGGTGGACAAGGCAGATCAAATGAGGGGGTATTACACTACACTGAAGAAGTGCAGAAAATACTGGCGCTACCTCCTCAGTTTTGTCTTCGATTCATGCATAAACAATGCATTCATCCTGTTCGAACAGTCCGCAGCAAAGCCCAGCAAACGCTACGCCCTTCTGGACTTCCGTTTGGATTTATCTAAGCAACTAATCGCAGGATTCTCCAGCAGGAAGAAGGCTGCATCAAAGAGGAAAGGCCAAGCAGTAGTAGCCCCAGAAAGTGTCCACAACCACAAGCTCGTGAGGTTTGAGGGCAGGAAGAAAGCCTGCGCAGCGTGCAGACACGCTAAACGTCGTACCCCTGCAGGACGAACCATTGAAAGTTCATATGGCTGTGATGTGTGCCAAGTGAACTACTGTAGGGACACTTGTTTTCCCCAGCATCTTGGAGCCCAGTGAGCAGTTGGCAGTGTTTGTACATAGTGTATATATGACTGACACTCACAAATAATGTGTAATATTTTGTAAATATTTGTGTTCATATGTGGATTATACCAACAAGACTGGATTATTCATATGACATGTGAGTACAATTATTAATCTGCATGCATTTCTTTTCATTTTGCTCTTTATTTCACTAAAATCCATTCACTAACAACTTAGTTATGATCTTTTTACTAACATCACCTAAAATCTGACTAAAACCCTCAAAAATCTTGCCCGTTTAGAGTTAGAAATTGGAAAAACCTGTGCCCTGTAAAGGGTTAAGTGTTAAACCTGGCCGCTGTCTTTACCTGATTAACTTGTGTACCGCAAACTTTCGCAGTAACTCTTCTACCATCAACAAATCAACTTCCCGTTCCATCAGTCTTGATGTGTGCTCCATGATCACCTAAAAAGAACCAAATAAAAACTATTCAATTTCAAAATTAAGAATAAACTAAAGAAACATGTCCTTCAAATGCTGCACCTGTGGCTACTCTGTACAAATGTTATTATATCATCATCTGCCCCACCAACTGATGTAGGTGTTCAAGGACCTCCACAGATCTCAGTCCCTGATGTTCTGGATCAATGCTGCTGATGATATTCCTCCATGCCACCGCCTCGGACGATTCAGCATCACCTCTCTCAGTCTGCCTGTCTCTTCTACCACTAAGCTTCCCAGGGGTCATGGTGTTTCCCAATGCCTCTCTTCTCATTATATGACCAAAGACCATTAATGTCTGTGTCTTATAGTTGAATATAATGTCCTACTTTCAATAGCTATTTCCAGACACCTATTGTTAGTTATGCTAGCAGTGAAAGGTGATTGCAACATTCATCTCAGAAACCACAATGTAAAATATTTTCACAAATAACAACAGCTGCTAACAATGAAGCTCTGGCAAGCTTAGCAGAAAGCATACGTTAATAGAAACTGTCACTGTAAAAGCACTTCAAGTGTATTGGCACTGACTTCCTGCGGTGATGACCTCATGTCACACAATGATGCAATTGGTTTCTTTTACTTTTTAACTTACTATCAATTCTGGATCATGCTCAATTAATCACTTAGTATACAAGCATGGGTAATTTTGTAACTCAAGCCAGTGTAATGCCATTGCTGCTGCAAACACTTCCATTGCTGGCTTCCTTAACCCTTTACAGGGTGGAACGTCCATTTCCGTCCGATACCTTAAACGGGCAGATCGTCTGAAACCGCCCGATACTATTATGCAATGTAAAAACGCAATCTCTCGGCTTTCCAATACTTTTGATGGCTACTTTCGCTTTCGCCGATAGCTTGACAACGTGGCCGCCATTTGCAAGCGTCTACTATGAATTTGAACGGTCTTATTTGATAGTTTTCGGGGCTTTTACGCTTAGTTTTTCAAAATGGATTTTGGCGATTCTTCATTAAAGGGCACGAAGTTGACTACTAATCGGAGCTAGATATCAGTGAAAAGCAATACTTTGCATTAGCAGTCGTGAGTCGGACTTTAAAAGAAAGTGATTATGATTCTGCAAATGTGTTTGTAAATTGCCGTATAGATGACTGAAAATCGCAAACAATAACTGTATTTCGTAAATATTTGTGTTCATATATGGATAGCCAGCAGCAATCACGTGAGTAACATATTCTGCATGCTTTTCCCTTCATTGTGTTGTTTTTTTTAACTAAAATGGGTTGACTAACACCTTATTTGTGATGTTTAAACTAATGCAACCCGAAATTTTACAGAACCTGAAAAAATCTTGCCCGTTCAGGGCTAAAAAACGGTCAAGCGTCTGCCCTGTAAAGAGTTAATTATTCTGTCTTGTGAACATGTCAAGAAGACACATGCACATCTTCAATGTCAAACAACTGACCCATATGTGCATATAACTGCATCATCTTTGTCATTGCTGTCATTAATGAGGGTCTTGATTTCTGTATCTACTGTCAAGGTATTCCACTCTCTACATTTCTTGTTGAATTTGGTCAGGACAGAAAAGATGACTCTAAAGGTTGAGATAACTGGTGTTAATTCTTTCCCAGGCTTGATATTTGTGAGGTCACATACCAATTTGACAGTTTCCTGTGCCCCACCTAGTCATGACTTACCCTCAATAGCCTGTTCTCATTACTTATGTTGTCTGCTTCATGCAATGGATGATCCTTTTTGGCAATTATTTATGATATGCACATGTCTGACTCATTCTTATCCTATATTGTTTTTTTTTTCCTTTCGCATATCCTTTACAGGACATCATTGTCAACACCAGCATATTACCGCTGTCGATTTTTTTGGCAAGATTACGCTCATTAATTTGCCATTGCTTTCTGAGCGGCCGGCTCACTTATCCTGTAAGTTACCAACGTGGCGAGAATCACTTCCAATTCTCGCGCTCTGTGTTACCCTACGTGGGTAAACGGGATTACGGAGAAAGTCGTTTAACCCCCAGGCCTAGGAGACCGGCATTCTATACTGTATGGTAGAGAAATAGAGAAATTTCACAGTCGCTCATGGTGCATTTCTAGTGCACTCAAGAATAATGTGTAGTTTCATTTTGTATCTCTCCAGTCTGACAAATTGTGTCTGGCTGATGGTAAGGATGGTCAAGGTGTATCATGGTTGAAAGGACCAGTGCTTGCTTACAAACAGAAGTTGCTTGATGTTGGCGGCCACCATTACTTTCACTGTCGGCATACCCTTGTGAGCGTTTATAATGGCATGTTTGAGAGTTGAGTGGAGTCAAGAACCGACATCACAGCACTTGGGGCATTCCCATATGCACTCCGTTCCCATCTGCAACAACTAGCAAGGAGTCCAAATATTAATGGAACCAGTTGCAGTCTCAACTATGTGTCAGTCTAGCCTTTCTTCGCTGTACTGAATGTCAATCAGATCCTTTGATCACTTCCTGCCATACCATTATTTCCAGGCCAAGATCTGTTCCTCTACACTATTCACATGATCCCAAAGGGTCCTGATGACATCTGACTTACTGAGTACCATTACCCCACCCAGTGGAGCACACCCAGCCAATAAGTCTGCCTGTTTGTTTCCTGACACACCAACATGATCTGGAGAAAAGGTCCAACAGATAGATACCCCCTATTTTTTAATTTTTTAATAAATGCATACCATTCTGCAAGAAGTATATCTGTCTTCACCTAACTCAGCATGCTCTGTGAGCCCATTACACATTGACATGTGTATGTGATTTGTCCTCCTGCCAGCAGAACACTGCAGTGACTACCTCCACCTCCATTCTCACTAGATGCTGTGGTATTATATGCCAGGCTTTCCTGCACTAAACACTGCCCAATAACCTTCACTATGAAACCCCAGGCACTTCAATTGCCTCTTAGCACTGAGGCATCAATGTAGATGATAGATGTAGATGACATGGGCACAAACTATTGTGAATCAATTGTTGCACCTCCCCTTCTGCGCAGCCTGAGGCCAATCCCTGCACTCCCGGTCCAATGTGACTATTACTGCACAGGTCTACTTTTCCTCTGGCATTCTAACCCACTCCTCTCTTTTTCCAATGTTCTCAAGCAAACATGCTTTTCTGATTGTGTCCTCTGCTTGGGTTATCCGTGATTTTCCTTTTATCAGACTGTGGCCCTTAACTGAGTCCAAGGCTTCATGCAGGGGGTGTTCCTTGTCTGTGACCACTCAGAGATATAACTTAGCCTGCAGCTCCTTAAGCCTGCAAAGCTAGGATGTATCAATTACACACTATCAGTGTGTCCCTAGTGCATCTCAGAGACATGTTTGAGATGATCTATGAAGCAAAGAATACGGGCAAATTTCACTCCCAAGTATTTTATCAAACAATCTCGTTTCTGCCAAGTCTCACAATGGGCATGTCTGCATGAACAATGCCTTTTTTTAAAGGGATAACCATATCACCACAGCTTTGTAGGAGTGACCAGCATTTTAGATACACAATACTAGTTTGAATTACAGTGAAGTTCATTTTACAACGCACATGCAGTATCATTTCTATCTTTTTCTTTCAGATTGACCAGTGTTTTAGATAACTATGCTAGTTGGAATTACAGTGAAGTTCATTCTACATCATACTTGCAGTATAATTTTTTACTTGTCGATACAAAAGAACATCGTCAGCAAATTACAATGTCCTTCCTCTCTCTTAAAGCTCTTGTTCCATGTTGTCAGTGTAGACAAAGGAATATGATAGAGGAGGGAGGGATGGAGGAAGTAAGGTAGGCAGGCAGGCAGGGAGGGGGAGGTAGGGAGGGAGGGAGGGGGAGGGAGGGAGGGAGGAAGGAAGGAAGGAAGGGAAAAGGCTATAGCTAATCGTGTTTAAATACCTTGGAATCTGAAGGAATATCCAAGCTGATGTCACACAGCACCATCAGCAATTTCTTCTCAACTTCTGGGTCAGTCGCAACTTTGACAGAAGTGCTGGGTGCAGTTGCTACCTGGGTTTTAGAAATGCCAGGCACAGTTGGTTGTTCTGTGAATGATAAAACAAGATTATCATCATGCTATGTAATTTCCAACCCCCATAGAAACTTACACAGCACATTTGTTCACAATTCAATCCTAAGTTCGGGTATGATTCGACTGAACATTAAAAGAAAATATCATGCTTCATTAATTTTTGTATGTTAAATTATCTTCTTCTTCTGCCTTTCATCTCTCAACGAAGCATAGACCCTATAGCATCCTACATCATGGCCTTTGTAGACTTGTTCCTATTTGGTAAGATTTTGGAGTTACTTTTATAAGGGATGAGGTAGAAGGTCAGTCGCTCCAAGCAAGGATACAGATTCAGATAAGTACCCTTAATATTGTCATGTAGTGTGTTTCATGTAGTTTTTAGTGTCAGTTTGTGTTTGTTTGTTCTGTGTTGACGAAGGCTTTGGCCTCAACGTCCAATTTGTTTCTTGTAATCGTGTTTCAGTAAAGCTCACAATCTACTTCTCGTTTTTTGGTGATTCATTCATTGCCTATGGGATGAGGTAGTCAGTTTTATGCTAACCCTCTTTAGTCGCCTCTTATAAAACACATGATAGGTTAAAATTTAGTTGCATATCCTTTACAGGACGTAGCAATAAACTCCAGTATTTTTTTTATCTCTTGGTAAGTTTACGTTCAGTAGTTTGCCACTGCTTTCTGAATGACCTGCATTCACACCATTTTCATAAAAACAATGAAAGGCGGTCTGCTGCCAAATTGTGTGTTTCAAACACTGCATACAAGATTACGAACTGTGTAACCCCTTTGTCACGGAGCCGGCACATGGTAGGTTACAGTGCTACTATTGCTCGCTTCCTTTATACAAACAGGTGAAATGAACTTCCATATTAGTTAGTTAGTTAGTCGACAGATCATCCTCGTTGCACATCGGACCATTCAGTCCATAAGTGCTCGGATCCCCTCCTCAGCAAATCCCGCAGCGTGTAGCGGCTAACGACGCCAGTTCTGTGTTGGTTTATCAATCTTCTTTGGCTTCCTGCGTAGTGTTCTTGTTTGGCCACCCCTCTTTTAATTTGCTGCTCTCGCAGTCTGGCCATTGTTGTAGATTCACAGTCATCACTTGGTTCTTGAAAAAGTCTCACTTCTCGTAGAGCATTCAGAATGTCAGCCTGGTCCATGGCGCGTCCGCCCTCCACAGTAGCCTCACCTGCGAGCTTGTCAGCTCGCTCATTTCCTTGTACTCCCGCATGCCCTGGCACGAAGATGAAACTAATCTTTGCCAGCCGAGACCGCTCCAGAGGCAGCAACCATTCTCTTCGGATCGACCCCTCCTCTATCCTCTTGATCATGTTCATTGAGTCGCTAAGGAAACAAGCCCTAGTGAATGTCTGTGTCTCGAGCCATGTTATTGCTTTACTTACTGCCATGACTTCCATGGTCAGGCTACTTGTGGTTTCAGTGAAAGCACCAGAGTCCTCTTTCACAATTCTCCCTCCGGCCCGAGCTGTAAAGGCCCATGAGCTTCTCACATGTCGGACGACCGACCCATCTGTGTAGATGACCGCGTCACTGTCTAGCGAATTCTCGAAAATCAACGCTTGTACTTCAGCCTCCACAGCAGCCGGATTTTCTTGTCTGCATTTTCTATCTAGTTGGATGCAAACTGAAAAGGATGTGCAGAAGTCTGTTGGCACTTGCACCCACTCCTCGCCAGGTTCTAAGTCCTCAAGTGAACACACCTGTTGAAGAATGTCTTCGGCTTGACCCATCCACGACCGTCCTCTTTTTAACCTGCTGCCCTTCACCTTCCTAATTTCACTATGCAGTGGATGCTGTGTGTTTGCGTTAATTCTGAGGTAGGCGCGTGCCCTGCAAACTTGCATTCTCTCTTCAATGGTTGGAAAATCAAGAAGGTAGCGCATCGCCCTGCATGCTGTATCTCTTGTACATCCAAGAATAATGCGCATAGCTTCATTCTGTATCCTTTCCATCCTTTCTATCTGCTTATGGCTGACAGTCAGGATTGCCATTGCATACTCCAAAACAGACATGACCAGCCCCTCGTACAGAAGACATAGATGGCGCTGCTCACAGTTTGCTGCCGCCATCACCCGCATCGCTGCCAAACCCCGCTTGGCCTTTGCTATCACCCGGTCTATGTGCACATTATAAGCAAGGCTTCGATCAAACCGTATCCCCAGGTAATTCATTGCCTGCGTTCTTTCCACCGTCTCTGAACACAGCATTACAGTTGGTGTTGGATTGTTGACAATATGATTATTCAACGAGAACCAAGTCACTGTTGCCTTTGTTGGGTTGACCATTGCCCCAGCTTCATCACACCAAGTACTTATGCGATTGAGTTCGGTTTGTAGTTCCACAGCAACCTCCTCTCTATCCTTACCCTGACGATACACTAAAACATCATCGGCATATGACAATGTCCTGCCAGGTCCAGTGATCTGCTCACTGGTGATTCTCACTGTGTAGGCGTTGAACAGTACCGGAGATAATGGTGATCCCTGTGGTAGGCCAGGATATATTGTTGTTGGTTCCGAAGTCCAACTGCCACATCTAAAAACTACTTTCCGTTGGAAGAGGGCTGCAGCGATCCAACTAAGGAGGAATGGACTTACGTTTAGTTCAAGAAGCTGAAACATTAAAAAATCCAGTGGTACTCTGTTGTATGCGTCCTCAAGATCAATCGCTGCAGCAACGGTTTCAGTGCCTGAGTGGAAACCTTCATAGACATCGTGGGCAAAGACTGCTGCATTGGTCCAGGTTTCTCTTTTTGGACGGTACCCACCCAGGGTAGGTGGGAAAACACCTTGCCTCTCTAGTTGGCTTGATATTTTCCTGGCAATTACCTTCTCCAGCAGCTTGCCTATTGTATTCTGCATGGTTATAATTCGATATCCCTGAATTTTTTTGTGGTCTTTGTCAGGCTTCGGCAAGGGAATCAGATAGCTGTGTAACCATTCCTCCTTGATGCTAGCACTCCCTATACTGTTGTTGTACATGTCTGCTAGTTTCTCTAGCTCATTGTCGGTACACCTATTTATGTCGTCGTATCTTATGCCATCAGGACCTGGAGCACTGTTTTTTGATCGTCGAAGCACAGCCTTGATTTCTTTCACTGTCACTGTGTCTTCATCCGAAGTGTTCTGGGCCTTGCATCTGTCTGAGGTGACCTCCTTGGCCAGATTCCGGCTTCCCATGTCTGTCTGGTTGCTCTGCTCAATGTAGCGTTCAAAGAGGGCTTTGCCCTTGTCCTCGTCAGTCCTCTGCCAGATGAGGTCAGCACCTTGGAAGTCAGAAATGCTCTTATACTTGACTACCCCACTCATGCTTTTATGTAGTCGCCAGAACAATTTCAGTGACTTGTCTGTGCTTACTCTTTGACACACCTCTGCCCATTTTTCGCTTTTAACCACCTTGACCAGTTTTTTGAAATAGCTTACTTTTGTGTGCATCTCTCTTACTAAGTGCAAGCAGGGACTAGGATGACCAGCTCTGTTCCTCTTGGCATTTTGCCATCTCCTTACAGCACTACGCTTATCCACCCAAGCCTTCTCCACCTCGAAACTCCACCACGGTGGCTGCTCCCACCTTTTTTTCCTGCCCTGAAACGTTCTGCGCTTGTCACGTCTTATTTTACTCACCACATCTTGCCCTTTACTGTCATACTGGAACGTCTTTACCTTTAGCTTGTGCTGCCTGGTTCTGCCTTTCTCCACCAATATGCTGCATGGGTGGTGGTCGCTGCCATGGTGTCCTAGGACACCCCATCTACACACTGTAGTGAGTGAAGGTGAAACTAGCGCCAGATCAATAGCACTGTCCTCATCGCCTGGGCGGCTTGCTGTCCTGGTGACACAGCCGCTGTTGATACAAACCAGGTCGATGGTTTCCAGTGCAGTCTCGAGCTCCTCCCCTTGTGTATTGGAGGAAGTGTTTCCCCATGATATGCCTTTAGCGTTGAAGTCACCACAGAAAATAACATTTCTCTCGTGGCCTAATATGCCACTTAAGCACTGCCACTTCTGGGCGTCCACACTCCCATTGCGGGCATAAACATTAACCAACACGAATGGTATACTGGAATGAACTCTCAACGCCTGTATTTGTATATCGTCACTGTTCCAACTGGACATGTCTAGCTCTGACGCCACCATGCTGTCGCGAACGAGAATCGCCGTTCCCAGATGTCGTCTGTTGTAGAAACATTTGAAGCCGGCAATTCGGAGTAGCTGATCGCCCAGTCTCGTCTCCTGGAGTGCTACAATGTCTTTCCTGTAAACTAGGGTTTCTAAAATAGAGCCCCGTTGTTTTACACTGGCACAGTTCCAATATAGAATACGGATGTTCCTGAGTCCTAGACGGTGACACTTGAGTCTAAAACGTCTCAAGCCACCGCGTTTACCTGGCTTCTTTTTCCCTGCGCGGCTACCACGCCGCTTCGGTATGTTGACTGCTGATCGCTCGGAAAACACACGTTGTTCCGGCATGTTGAAAAAACGTAAACACAGACTTTTGAGAACCACACACGCTGCTGAAAATTTACTCAAGGATGGCTTCGCTCGATGCACGAACTCCGTAGCACCCGCGCAGATCTTGAGTAGAAACTCCTGGTTTTACATCCTGGCACACCAATTACACGCAAGAAATGAATAAATCCATCCCCTACGCGAAAAAGTTAACGAACACAAAACAACACGACCGTCCGTCGCCATCTTGAAACCGGCATATTATTTCAATTAAAGATCCTGTGTGTTTTCAGAAGAATGTTGAGACTATTGTGCACAGAGAAGAAGAAAACAAACATTGAGATATTCAGAGCTGCAGGTGTTTGCAGGATCCCTCATCAAAATCATAAGGAAAGGGACAAATGAAATTTATGGTGCATAATATCAGAAGTGGTGGAATAGAGAGCTTCAGAAGAAGTCCGAAGAAGATGACCACAGCAATGCAGCAGGTAAACACACATAGTGGGAGGTAACAAAACTAGCCGCTTACAAGTCGACAGGATCGACTTCATTGCACCAGGTTTTTATCCCATATAGTTCGGTCTCTTTCAGCAGCGTGGAAAGGCCACACAAAGCATGAACTCTGTAGCTCCAGCGATGACCCACAGGAGTCTCTGAAAAAGTTCACTTGTGAACCGAAGGACATGGCCCAGAATTTAACCCACAACCTTTGAAACCTGAGTCAAACGGCTTGACCACTTTGCCACGGAGACTCCCCATTAACAACTGTGGAGACTGTTTAAAAGAAGAGGGAAGAAGATTAACAACAGCAATGCAGCAGTTAAACACACTTAGTGAGAGGTCGGAAAACTATATGTAAACCAAAAATTACAATCAACAATGAAGGACATTAACAACTGTGGAGACTGTTCAAAAGAAGGCAGAAAAAGAGTTGCCAAAGCAATGCAGCAGTGCTTGCTTGCTTGTGTTCGTTGGCTTGAGCTCCAACGCGAAGTCTTGTATGTCAGATGAAGGCATCCTGTTGTCCAACATCAGTGTGATGTCATTCAGGACCTGAGGTTTGCGTGAGTATCCGTTGTCCCATGTCTGGCTTATTGGTGTGCAGACTGGTGGTTCCTCGCCGTATAGGCAGACACTCTCCGACTTCGGAGGAATCGGTGATCCTACCGACTTTAGCCAGGACCCCGAAGGCACCTGTTGCCCAGGACGCTTGACGAGGACGCGTCAATAGGTCTTGGCCAGTATATAACCTGGCCCTGGTGCCTTGGAAACACCTCTGCGTTCCCAATGCAACAGTTAAACAGTATTAAGAACCGATGGCACAAAACCAGGAAACAAATTAAATTAAGGAAGTGTCTATTCATACCTAGAGTATGTATAAACTACTCCGTTTATTCAAACCTCAGCTATGTATAAACTACTCCGTTTATTCATAGCTGAACTATCACATGATTTTTTTCCCGGTCCCAGAAACCCCGGCTGGTCACGTGACGTTTCCTTGGCGATAATTTCCTTCCTGCGGTTTCCCTTCCTGCTTCCTGCGAACGACCATGTGCTCACATGCATCCAATGTGGACGAACATTTACAGCGCAAATAGGCCTGATCAGCCACATTCGCTACCGCCATGGGTTGTAATTATGGCTTTTTGAATCACAGTGTAACAAACTATCGTCTGTCAAAACGGCATGGTGCCAATGTCACCCCACAATCTATGTACATCTTATTTTAAGGAAAAATTAAAATTGCTAAAAACGTTTTTTTTGTCACTGTTTAAATTAACGGGGAGACCTAAATGTTTGTTTATTTCTTATACATAATTATATAAATTAATTTTAAAGTATGTTTTTTGTTATTGTTTCAGTTTTCGCAACTCTACGTGATGACGACTGATTTGAATGACGTTGAATTTCAGCTTCATCTTTCTTATAATGTTCACAAATGTATTTAACTGCCTGGCATTGAGCGAGCAAGTCTTAACGTGATATCCTGATTTCTCTGAAAGCCAACCTGACTAGGGAAATCCCGTTGATATGGAAACTCGACTCCCAGGAAAGGCAGGCACTTAATCAGACTCCAAGATGTATATCCGTGGGTCCCAAGTGGTCTAGTGGCTAGGATTCCGCGCTCTCACCGCGGCGGCCGGGGTTCGATTCCCTGCTTGGGAAAATTTTTTTAAAAATTTCCATGGGATGATTATTCGTCTTAAGCGACTTCCCGTATTTACCATAGGCGTATGTATCGCCGACATGTTGTCATTACGTTATGTCTCCAATCTTATATATAAAAAAGACTTGTGCGTCCGTATTTATGTATCTCTGTATGTATGTATGGCCTTTATTTGTTCGCGAACGGCCCATCCGATTGAGATGAAATTTTCTACACGCCTTCCTTTCAATCCAGCGCTGTCAACTGTGATATTTTGTTAGTGTGAAATCGCCTGCTTACCCAGTATTATTTCATTTTTCATCATAATTTCATATATCTCAGGGGACCTAACTCTGTAAAAGTTATTTCAAGGGGCATAACTTTTCTGTATAACTTATAGTCATATTGTGGCATCGTTTTCAAAGATTTATAAACTCTTTGTCCATAGTTATGTACCGGCATATGAGTTATAATAAATAATGATACAATCTGTAAGGCATTTTCAAAGTTTTCATAAAAATGATGCACAATGCATAACATTGTAACTCATCTTTTTTTGCTTAAGAAGTTACTGTAGTCATGCAGGTGATTAGAAAGAGTTTTCATTAAAAATAATGGATGGTGTGTAGAAGAACGGTCTTTTAAGTTACTTTTTTTGTTGTATGAATTTAATGAAGCCGGACAGGGTCAGGCAGACAGATAGACAGTCGGGAACGGGAACTTATATGACTACTTATATGAATTAAATGAGATGCTCCACACCAGGAGCTGGGCAATGCCGGGCCGGGTCAGACAGACAGACAGACAGACAGACAGACAGACAGACAGACAGACAGACAGACAGACAGACAGTCAGTCAGTCGGTAACGGGAACGAGAACTTATTATATGACTACTTATATGAATTAAATGAGATGCTCCCCACCAGGGTCTGGGCGAAGCCGGGCAGGGTCAGCTAGTAATATATAAATACAATAGTTGCAATAGTTTTCCCTAAGTAACCTGCTTTAGTGGAATGTGAGAAGTCTGAGGGGAAGCTTAAAGTAGTATGTGATGAGATTGAGAGGTTAAATATTCAAATTTTAGGAATTAGTGAACATCGCTGGAAAGGCAAGGGACATTTTACAACTGAAAATGGAAGTCTTTTCATTTATTCTGGTAGAGATGGCGGAGGCCAGAGTGGCGTGGCATTTTGTTTAGATAAAACAACTGCAAAAGCTTTAATGGGATATAACCCAGTTAGTGATAGTGATAGAATCCTCACCATTAGACTTAAAGGCCGTCCAAAACACACACAACTCTCATACAGATATATGCACCTACTTCAACAGCAGAGGAGGACGAGATTGAAGATGTTTACAACACACTAAATAAAATGTTTTGCGTATCCTTTTACAGGACTTAGCTGTCAACAGCAGCATCTTTCAGCTGTCTGTTGATCTCTTGGCAAGATTACGCTCAGTAGTTTGCCATTGCTTTCTGAGCGGCCGGCTCAGTATCCGCAAGTCACGAGCGGGGGTCGAACCACCTCAGTTCTCGCTCCGCTGCGAGACTCTGCGTGATAAACGGGATTACAGAGAGAAAGTGTTGTAACCCCACAGCCAGAGAGACCGGCTTACAACACACTACAAGACATTAAATAAGATTGGTCATAATTATATAGCAATAATAATGGGAGATTTTAATGCAAAAGTAGGTACAGGAAGAGCTGAAAATGAGAGACACGTTTTAGGAAAATGTGGATTGGGAAATAGAAATGATGCAGGTGACAAATTAATTGAATTTTGCACAGAAAATGAGTTAACGATAGCCAATATACTATTTAAACAACACCCAAGAAGACTCTTCACATGGAAGTCCCCGGGCAGTATTACCAAAAATTGGATAGATTATATTTTAATACAAAGAAGATAGAGATCAAGCATAACATCTGCAAAAACCCTACGAAGTGCAGACTGTGATACAGATCATCAGTTATTAGAAGCAGATCTGAAATTAAAACTCAAAGCTTACTCGAGGACCAAGGCCACTTCGTTTTGATCTCACAAAAATACCAGATGCATACAACATAGAAGTTAGGAATCATTTTGGGGTCTTGATGTCTGTACAAGAGTAAATGACACCTGATGAACTGGCAGTACAAGCTAGAGATATCTTGATAAGTGCAGCCAAAGATTTAATTCCGACCAAGAAAAAGCAACTTAAGCCGTGGATTACATCAGACACGTTAGAATTAATAAAACAACGAAGGGCCCCGGGAAGGTTAACCCAGTCAACAAATGCCCGCAGAAGTCGGATGTGTCAGCCTAATGGCGCAAGAACGCAGCTCTGCTGTAAACAGGCACAACGCAATCACGTCCGACGCAGGCTCTTATAGCCCTGACTGTTAGTTAGTTACCGTAGTTAGTTAGTCGAGGTTCCAACTTTACGGCAACGCGTCGTCCCCATTATGCTCCGTTCCCGTGTCAGCGAATATCACACAAAATGCTCCCCACTGTCCAATGTGAAAAGTGGAACAGACAGGAGTCTCGGCAATCCATCAGCCCGCACAGGTACACTGTGCACTAATGCCGCCGTCAGAATGTCAACACAAAATTCATCCACGAATACCACTGTTCATCGTTGAGGACTCGGCAGTCACCAGAAAGACCTCCTTGACCCGGGTTTTCTCACATGGCCAACCGAACACGAGTTCTCTCTCTCTCTCTCTCACTTGTCTTTATCACTTTGTTATGTCTTTCAACACATCTTTCTCATATATCTGTCTCTCACACTATCTTCGTTATCTATCTCCCTCCTCTCTCTTTTCAACCTGCTTCACATATACCAGGTTTTCCTGCACTTTATGTGCGTAGCATTTCCTTGTTTATTTGTTAATTCATCAGGCCAGTAAGTCGGAAGCCTGGTGTTTGAATTGCCTAATCATGTCTCTCTGAGGCGACGCATATTATTGTCAGCTTGGACCGGAATTATGAGGACATAAATAGTAGGAAATAGTAGGTCGGTAATGTAAATAAAGATGGATGCCTGTAAACAATAAGTGTACAGAAACGCAAGTTAACAATTCTTGAACTCGCCTGGGGACACAATTATTTGTATTGAGTATACCAATCTGGAAAATTATTCTTGATATTTAAACAGCTTCATACTTCAGCTATGTATAAACTACTCCGTTTATTCATACTTCAGCTATGTATAAACTACTCCGTTTATTCATACTCCAGCTATGTATAAACTCTCCCTTAACTGTAATGTTAAATTACTACTGATGTATGGATCAGAAGAGAAACACGAAGAACTAAAACTGTAATAAAATACAGTATAAATTAATTGGTGCCTACGTAGAATAGATGGACTAGAATTGTTTGACAATGTCACCAAAGTGGACCTAACCACAGAGAGAGCTAAACAAATCTGAGGTGAGAAAAAGAAGCTGGGACAGTGATAGGACACTTTAAGAAAACCTAGTAATAGGATAACTAGAAAGCTCTTCCTGGACTTCAAGGCAAAACAGAGAGAGATCTACAAACATATGAAGTAAGAGCATTTATGACAGAAATGAATTACTTATTACGATTAAGGAAGGGTGTGGAGGAGCTGCAGGAGATAGTCAAGGATAGGAGGGCTTTGAGTGAGTTGGTTGAGAGCCAATGTTTTATATTGGAAGATTAAAGCGAAAAGAACATCTTCAAGAAGAATTATAGACAACGAAAATGCCGTTAAGTAAATAGGGATGAATTACAACACCATGTCAACAAAGGTTCCTGTACAAGAGATTTCCCTGGGAAGGTCAAATAGGGCTACTTATCAAATTAACAATTCATCTCAACAGACCATGACCATATTAAATATGTGTGTAAGTCCTATTACTTAACATCAGAAACCCACATATGAGTATCTGCATATGTGTTTGTATTTGTAATCATTCAAATGAATTCCATGTGCTGGTTTTGAGTCTGTCTATTCCGAGCCAGCTCGGTATAAACTACTCCGTCTATTCCGAGCCAGCTCGGTATAAACTACTCTGTCTATTCCGAGCTGAACTATCACGTGATTTTTCCCGGTCCCGGAAACCCCGGGTGGTCCTGGTCACGTGATTTGCCTAGGACTTAACGTATGTGACGTCATCGGGACATGAGCGTGGCTATGTTATATACTTTTGTTGATTCAAGATCATATCCTCAGTAGCACAGTGGTAAGTGTCTCTGCCTGATAAGTGGGAGCTGTTGGTTCGATTCCCTGCTGGACACTTTTTTTTTTTTTTTTTTTCCAGCAATTAATTGGGTGCAAGCGACTTTTTAATTAAAAATATTTTTTCTATGATTATGAACAGATGTTTTGTCACTTATATTATCTTATTTATATTATATAAAAGTTATCACTTTTTTATGTCTTTCAACACATCTTTCTCATATCTCTGTCTCTCACACTAGCTTCGTTATCTATCTATCTCCTCTCTCTTTTCAACCTGCTTCACATATACCAGGTTTTCCTGCACTTTATGTGCGTAGCATTTCCTTGTTTATTTGTTAATTCATCAGGCCAGTAAGTCGGAAGCCTGGTGTTTGAATTGCCTAATCATGTCTTTCTGAGGCGACGCATATTACTGTCAGCTTGGACCTGAATTATGAGGCCAGGGTTGCCACTTTTTTTTGACCAAAAGCATCTAGAAACGGCCCAAACAACATCCATAAATATCTAGATTTCATTGCAAAGTATCTAGGAAAAATATCCAGATTGAGAAAGTAAGAAATTACATATGTATTGATGTGACTGCCGCTCTCCCTGGCGAAAAGTTTACGGCTGTCGCCGTTATCCCGTATTCTCGTGAGTAACTCAGCTTCGCTCGAACCGACAGCGGTTCGAGCCGCTCAGGTAACTTGCAGGGGTATGTGAGCCGGTCGCTCAGAAAGCAATGGCAAACTACTGAGCGTAATCTTGCCTTGTACATCAACAGCAGCTGAAAAATTCTGATGTTGACTGCACCATCCTGTATGGGATACGCAACATTAAAAAGAAAATTGATGTGACTTACCTATAGAATCATGTCATCTTCACTGATGCCTGTCTCACAAGATGCACTTAGCTTGGATGATGAAGTTGATAAATAAAGTCAGCAACAAACATGGAAAGAGCGTGTGTGCAAATAAAGCAATTAGAGAGAAGAAAGAAGTTAAGAGAAAGCGACATTTATTGCAAATATTTGAATACCTAGAAAGGCGTAAACACCAGAAACTGCACGAAGACGTTTTGTGCTTATGTCACAAAGACCCGGTAATCAAAGTACAAGATATCAGTCAGAGCCATGTAACAGTATAGAGATATACCGTGACCCTTTGCCCTGCCTTTGTCTATGATCTCAGAGGTCGCTTTGGCATTATTTCAGCTTGCTTGCCACCCCCATTTCTTCCACATTCGTCTATTCGTTTCAACATTTCAGTTAAATCCATGGCCACCCTCCGTTCTTTTCTTACCCATTCGCATGTTTAAGTTCTTGGGAAAGTTCCATTAGTTATACATACCGTCATCACCATATTGTGTCCTGCAAAATGTTGCAGGCGTCCATATATCTCACATACCTCAGTCCTTGATGTTCTCGATACGCAAGGGATACGCAACAATTTAAACAAAAATCACTTACAGGACGTTGCAGTCAACATCAGCATGTTTCAGCTGCTGTTGATGTACTAGACAAGATTACTTTCAGTAGTTTGCCATTGCTTTCTGAGCGACCGGCTCACATACCCCCTAAGTTACCAGCGCGGCGTGAACCGCTTCCTATTCTCGCGCAGCTGAGTTACTCACGAGAACATACGGGATTACGGAGATAGACGTTTGTTACAATGCATTATATAATTTGTGTTACTTCAGGAAGTATAGAAGTGCGAGCTTTGCACATTCGAATGCCATCGTAAGAACTGTCTAACATGCCCATACGTTGTTCAGACACCGGAGATCACCTTTCCCCTAGGCTCCTTCTCCTTGAAGGATTCTTTCACTTGTACATCCCGCAATCTGATATATGTCATCATCTGCAAACGATGTGACATGAAATACATTGGTCAAACAGGCAGACAGCTTGCGGACCGTTTTAGAGAACACCTCAGAGACATCAATCAGGGCGCTGACAAACCTGTCCCCAACCATTTCAATTCCTCCAACCATAATGGAGTCGACGATGTATGTGTCACCGCATTGAAAACCTGCTACTCAAATAGCTGCGTTAGGTTAAAAATTGAATGCCAACTAATCAACAATCTGGGATGCGTCCATCCAGCCGATGGCTGTAATAAGCCGATGGCTTCAGCAATAAGGAATTCCAAATTCCTTGGTAAACATTCTGACTGATGAGGCATGTGATAATGCTAGCTGCAAGGAATGACATACACATTTCATGAGGATTAAAGATGGGATATCTTCCTTCAATTTTGCATACACGCCATGGTTGATACCGACCATTACCGATGCATTATCGGTTCCAATTGCAGCCAAATTCTTTAAGTTTAAATGTTTACTGACCAAATGTTTCTTCAGTGCCCTTATGCGCCATTTGACTCATTACTGGGGGGGGGGGGGGGGGGGGGGAAGGGGGGAGGGTTGCCAGATTGTTGAGCGTTGACCCAAGTCAGTTCAAAGTTTAAATAATGGCAGTTACCATAATTTACGCGCGTCCAGACCGAACATAAAATGGGTAAATGACACCGAAAGAAAAGTAAAATCTAGAAAGTATTCAAAATATCAGACTCCAAATGAAAAGTATCTAGAATTGCATCCAGCATCCAAACGTCAGAAAACCTCTAGATCTGAATATAAAATATCTAGAATGGCAACTATGATGAGGACATCAATAGCAGGAAATAGTAGGTCGGTAATGTCAACAAAGATGGAAGCCTGTAAACAGTAAGAGTACAGAAACGCAAGTTAACAATTCTTAAACTCGCCTGGGACACAATTATTGTTATTGGGGATACAAATCTGGAAAATTATTCTTGATATTTAAACAGCTTCATACTTCAGCTCGGTATAAACTACTCAGTTTATTCCGAGCCAGCTCGGTATTTACTACTCTGTCTATTCAGAGCCAGCTCGGTATAAACTACTCTGTCTATTCCAAGCCAGCTCGGTATAAACTACTCTGTCTATTCAGAGCCAGCTCGGTATAAAAGTATAAACTCTCTAAAACAAAATCAAAAACTGACAATCACAATCCTGAAAATCTACTAACTACTCTTAAAATGAAGCAGAACACTGCAAACTTTACAGTAAAACATCCCAGACATGCACATATTATAAAGTTTAGCTCTATTACCTAAACCAGGTGACTGAATATTTGCAGGAACTATTGATGGTGCCCCGCTACTGCTTGATAATTCGATTAATTCTGCAACTATGCCTTCCCGTTGCTTGCGACGAGCTATCATTTTAGCTCTCAAATTATGCTTCCGATTTTTGATCTCTTGGATATCATTCCAAGTGTCCGACATGACGACTCTCTATATATGTTACCAAGTGTGTATTGAAAGTAAATAATCCAATGTGTAAATTAAAAGCAACTAGCGAAATGTAATGTTGACTTTAGCCGCAAAAATTCTATGATAAGTCGGCCATTTTGAGCGTTTAAGTGCCGGAAGTAAAACAGAGTAGTGTCCCATGACTAAAATTTAATTTAAAGCATTTGTCAGCTGCTGTTGATGTACTAGGCAAGTTTTAGTATTTACGTTCAGTAATTTGCCATAACACCGCTTCCTGGCCTAGAGGTTATCGACTTTTCTCCGTAATCTCGTATACTCTCGTAAGTAACGTGACGACGGTGAAAATCAGCAGTGGTTCGATTATATAATCGCACTTAAATCTATGGCTGCAATGGACATAGAGCAGAGAATGCTTTTCACACTATACCACAGCACTTGATCCTCTCAGTGATTGATTATGGACTAGGACTGCTCACTGTCTCAAAGAGTCAGCTGGTGAGATTAGAGCGCATACAGAACGAAGCTATGCGGGTCATTCTGGGATGCACCAGAGACACCCGAGTGGTGTGTATGAGTGATATCCTTGGTCTGCCGACTGTTGCTGGTGGGCTCAAGGTGATGCAGGCGAAGGCATACCTCAGAGTAGCTGCTGACACAGATCACCCGTTGCATGAGGCGCTGGACGCAGTTAAGGGCCAGCGACTGATAAGAGGGAAATCATGGATGGCTCAGGCGGAGGATACGATCAGACAGGTGTGCATCTTGGAGAACATTAGGCGAGGAGAGGAGTGGGTCAGAGTGCCAGCGGAGCCGTTGGACTTGTGCAGAGTTATAATTACATTGAGCAGGGAGTGGCCAGCAGGGGCCACGGAATTGGAAATCCAGCAACTAATTCAGGATAATGCTCGCCTGGATGATGTGATTATGTACACAGATGGTTCAGTGTTGAGAGGTAGTAGAAGTGCCTGGTTTTTTTTTTTTTTTTTTTTTTTTTTTTTTGGGGGGGGGGGGGGGGGGGAGACAAAGGCTAATGGTCGACGGTTGGTTCAGGAGAGCCTGGCTTATGATACCAGATCATCTAGCTTAAGAATGGAGGTGGAGGCAATCAGTGCAGCTTTCCGCTGGATGGAGAATACGATACACACACTCATCGTGATTGTCACGGACTCAGAAAGCATGCTGAGTAGGGTGAGGACAGGCAAGCTTCGTGCGGAGTGGCTTGCTTCGCTTCGGAAGTCACTGGTGCAAGCATCGTCTGGATCTTTTCTCCGAGGCATGCTGGTGTGCTGGGGAATGAACAGGCAGACAGATTGGCTGGCTCTGCAAAACTTGGTGGAGTATTGATGCATGATAAGGCAGACGTGGTTGCGGCCTTGTGGGAGCACGTGATCACATCGGAGGAGCAAATGGATCACCATGGTCTGGCAAGAATGCGACAGCGAGGAGTGACGAGGGGATCTGGCCGATGCTCGACGCTTAGGGGAAAGAAACCCCTTTCTATCGATAGCTCTAGATGACACCCCCTTCTATTGATAGCTCTAGAAGACATCCCTTTCTATCGGTACCTCTAGAAGCCATCCCTTTCTGTCGATAGCTCTAGAAGAAACCCCTTTCTATCGATAGCTCTAGAAGACATCCCGTTCTATCGATAACTCTAGAAGAAACCCCTTTCTATCGATAGCTCTAGAAGACACCCCTTTCTATTTATAGCTCTAGAAGACACCCCTTTCTATCGATAGCTCCAAAAGTCACCCTTTTCTATCGATGGCTCTAGTAGACACCCCTTTCCATCGATACCTCTAGAACAGGGGTCACCAAACTTTTCTCACGGCGGGCCGGATATCTGACAAAAATGACGATCGCGGGCCGGATAGTCATTCTGTACAATACTTGCGCCCGTCTCCGTCGCGAAGGTTTTACGGACGCGGTATGTAATCCGTATACCCGCGTTCGAAACACAGATGCGGGCGATATGGCAGCAGACAACGTTGCGCTTGTTTTTACGCTATGTTATGGGTACCGGTCGTTCAGAAAGCAATGGTAAACTACTGAACGTAAACTTGCCAAGACATCAACCACAGCAAATAATGCTTGTATTGACTGCAAACGTCCTGTAAAGGATATGCAACTAACTTTAACAATAATTGCAAGCTAGAACAAAAGCTATGGGAAACAAGACGAAAAACTAAGTTAATCATGAGAAGGACGTGCAATGCACACGCGCGCGCGCGCGCACACACACACACACACACACACACACACACACACACACACGGAGCAAAAAAACCAAACAAAAACAAAGACAACCAACATATTTATTTACTAAACAAAGTCATCAAAGAAAGCAACGTTAGCAAAAAGATAGTTACATCAGACCTAATGTGCACATATCCGAATCTCACAAACTAAGCAGCAAAAGTGGTTAGTGAGATTTGTGAAACTGACGTGTGGCTTTCAAAATACCACACCTGTTTAGTCTGGAATTGCTGCATCCAATCAAGAGAATTTCTTTTAAATGTTCATCAATCAATCTCATTCGATGTGGTGACTTCACAGACTTCAATTTTGAAAATGTTTGCTCACAGACATAAGTTATTCCAAACACTGATGCCATACCAGAGGTAAATATCTTAAGTTTCGGAAATTCAACGTCAGGTAAGCAGCGGTACTTCCTTCTCTGTGCTTCTCTTTCAACAAGTCATTTGCTTGCAAATCAATGAGCTCAACTGGAGTTCAACTGGCACATCATCAAGGTTACAATCAAAAGGATGCTGGAATAGAAGAATGTCACTCTCAATTCTGTCAAGATCTGAAAATCTCTCCAAACTCTTTGAAACAGTGAAAATGAGAAAGGTTTTCTCCTTCCAGTTGTGCTTCCAACAATGACAGCTTTCTCCGAAATCCTTTGATGGTTCTGTAGAGATCAAAGACGAGGTAATCCTTTCCCTGAAGTTTCAAGTTCAGTTCATTCATGTCGACCAAAAATGACAACTTTGACAGTCAGGTAGGATCTGACAGCTGCGAATCAGCTATATCTTTTTTCAGTGAGGAAAACATCTATGTCGTTTCGGATTTTGTAAAAGCGAAGCAGGACTTTACTGCAGCTGAGCCATCTGACTGAAGTGTGATAAGGCAAATCTCAGAATTCAGAATCAATTTCTTTAAGAAAAGCCTAGAACTGACGGTGAATGAGTGCGTGTTCCCGAATGAAGTTCACAGCAGAAACGACTGGTTTCAGTACACAATAAATATCTAAGTCTTTCCCACAGAGTACTTGCTGATGTAGGATACAGTGTATAAACAGAGCGCCCGGAATTTGCAAATCTTCCAACTGAGTCCTGATCTGCCCCACCAGACCCTTCCTCACTCCAGCCATGTTTTTTTCCCCGTTCCATCAACTGTAACACCTAAAAGCTGATTTCACTGAAGGTTACAGTCTTGCAAAATTGTTTGCAATTCCACGAAAATAACTTTCCCAGTTGTTTTTCCATGCATGCTGCAAACGGATGCCAACTCTTCCGATATCTGATAGTTCAAATTGACACCACGAATGAACACGAGAAGTTGTGACGTTCTCGAGAGATCAGTAGACTCATCCAGCGCCAGAGAATACCACAACATGTTCCTAGCTTTCTCGCGTATCTGTAGCACTATGTTCTCTCCAAGTTCTTCTGTTCTCCGCACAACTGAACTTGCCGAAAGGCTGATAATTCCAAACAAATCGGCTTTCTCAGGACACAAGTCATTTGCTGCTTCGATCATACGCTCTTTGATGAAGTTGCCATCAGTAAAAGGTTTTCCTCGTTCTGCCATCTTATGCACTGTTTTGTAACTTGTACGAGTGACAGATTCATTTTCAGCAAATTTTCTCGTGAAGAGATGTCTTTGTGTTTCAAAAAAAAAAAAAAAAAAAAAAGACTTTTAATGGTCTCATATTTCCCAGAGAACTTTCCAGAAAACTTTTAATATTTTGATAGATGTTTTGTTTCGTAGTGACAGTAGTGTAGAACGAGGAAACGATGTCTTTTTTTGCGGAGGAAATCGATTTTGAAAAAGTAGGCGTGGTCAGAGTAGGTGTTGCGAAGTGACTCATCGGAGTGGGTGTGGTCTAGTGACGCTAGGTACGTGTAGTGTATAACATAAAAAAATACAACACGAAACACTCAAAATAACAAACGAGTCAAATAAGGTATATAATAATTTTTATTAAACCATGTATAGACAAAGTTATAAACGTCGACGAAGTGTGGGAAAATCTCGTGCGGGTGTGGCGGCGGTCGGTTCATAACAGACGTGGAGGGGTGCATATGGAAAAGTCATTAAGTAACGGGTTGTACAAACATTGGTGAGTGGTGTGTTAAAATATTTTGAACTGTTAGCGCATTGGTGGTGTACATTAGTACGAATAAAAGGTGCCGTGGGGATAGTAGTGGGTATGGGTTAGTGAAATTAGTTTATAAGGGGTGGTTATTAGTGCTTTGTAGATGGTCATAGTAGCTTATTCACTAACATCACACGTGTTACAAATGAAACCTTGAAAGCTAAAGATCGTCGGTTGTAATGGATATGGTATAGTGTCATTCGGTGGTAAGGGGTGGGTACCAGGTATTAATGGTCAAGAGATGGTCAAGTGGGGGTCAAGTGAGGAAAATTTTACGGGAAAGTGGTTGTAATGATATCGTGATGATTAAAAGGGTGGTAAATTAGTGGTCAAGCAGTGGTCAAGTGGTGGTCAAGTGAGGAAATTTCAGATAAAAGTGGTTGTAATGATATCGTGATGATTAAAGAGTGGTAAATTAGTGGTCAAGCAGAGGTCAAGTGGTGTTCAAGTAAGGACATTTTAGGGGAAAGTGGTTGTAATGATATGGTGATGATTAAAGGTGGTAAATTAGTGGTCAAGCAGTGGTCAAGCGAGGAAATATTTACGGGAAAATGGTTGTAATGATATGGTGATGATTAAAGGGTGGTAAATTAGTGGTCAAGCAGTGGTCAAGCAATGGTCAAGTAGTGGTAAAGTGAGGAAATTTTAGGGAAAAGTGGTTGTAATGATATGGTGATGATTAAAGGGTGGTAAATTAATGGTCAAGCAATGGTCAAATAGTGGTCAAATAGTGGCCAAGTAGCGATCAAGTAGTGCTTAAGTGGTCGAGTGATCACTTAAATTGTAAGGGAAAGTACGGGTAGTGAACCTGTGTTTGTTAAAGTGATCGATGACGTGGTCAAGTAGTGGTCAAGTAGTGGTCAAGTAGTGGTAAATGGTCAAGTGACTACTTAAATTGTCTATGAAAGTAGGTATAGTGACATGGTGATGATCAAGAGGTGGTCAAGTGGTGTTCAAATAGTGGTCACGTACTGGTCAAGCAGTGGTCAAGTGGTGGAATGACAACTTAAATTGTAGGGTATGGTACGTGTAGTGAAACGGTGATGGTAAAATAAGTAATGACATGGTCTAATAGTGGTCAAGTAGTGGCCAAGTAGTGGTCAAATGGTCGAGTGATCACTTAAAATGTAGAGGAAAGTACGTGTAGTGAAACGGTGTTGGTTAAAGTGATCGACGAGGTGGTCAAGTAATGGTCAAGTAGTGGTCAAGTGGCCGAATGATCACTTAAATTGTAGGGGAAGATACTGTAGTGACATGGTGGTGGTTAAAGTGAGCGATGATATGATCAAGATGTTATGCCGACTGCTAAGTTCAGAAAGTAATGCCCATAGTATTGGTAATTTCCCCAACAGAAGCGCCTCGAGCATTGATTTTGCATTGGTCAATAGCACCTAGTGGTACAGTCGACACACATGGACAATAGATACATCCGGTCAAAGATGGCGTCGCACTCTATCACACATGGGTAATTGCTACAACCAGACTACGGCTCATTCGCTAAAACTGGTCAAATATGGCGTCACATCCGGTCACATGTGTAATGGTACAGCCGAGACAAGGGCTCATTGGCTAAAAGCAGTCAGAGAATTCCCTGCTTCCGATCACATATATAAGGGTACAGCCACTACACGTGGCTAATGACTCAACCGGTCAAAGATATCGATGCATCCAGTGACACACATAACGATACACATGGAACACGTGGCTAATAACCCAATCGTTCAAAGACGGCATCGCATCAGGTTACGGGGGTAATGGTACATCTGAGACACGTGGTTAAGAGGGAAACTATAGAAAAAGGGTGTCCTATCGGTTGTCGAGTCAGGGAACCTAACGTATGATGATCACTGTGTAAAGGCGTGAATACACACCATCGTCAACACTGCATCCGAAGGGTAAAATGGTCACCCCCTTCTCTCTCTCTTTTCTATAACCGTGTAGCCCTAGTGTTACCGGATTACACCAAAGGACACCCGGGCATCAACACAACATAAACTGGTCTCGAAAAACCCATACGCGCGTGTAAACAACTAATCACAGTTTCCGACTAAGCCTTTCTCATACTCATAGTACAGAGATGAGATCATCGATGCTAGTCGGGGAAGTCGTATCTGTACGTAACAACTATCGGGTCATACAACGACGAGTGGGTAATGGATGTTAACAGATACACACAAACACAACAAACTGCCCCGACTCAACATTAGGCAATGAACGTAACATGACAGGTCACATGTCCGCCGTCATAACCAGCGACGTTATCACGTAGCAAATTAGACATCCACACTTTCATTTCTTTTCTATGTGTCCATAGTGTCTTTACATCTTTCTCCAGAAAGCCATTTCCAAGACCAATATATGTTTTATCAGTGTACCTGCTCAGTGCCACACTTCACAACCAGACAAAAGTACACCTTCTATGTACCACTTAAACCGTCAAATAAGAAAATATGTTAGACAAAATAGCAAAACTATTCATCAAATACAGAAATATCTCGTCCAAACTTATAAAAAGTAGGAACATTTGTTAACCTATTGGGAAAAATATCAATCAAGTAGGAAAGTTTGTTAGTCAAATAGAAAAAATATTGACCACGTAACGATATATCTTGTCCACACTTATGAAAAGTAGGGAAATTTGTTAGTCAAATGAGAAAAAAGATTGACCACGTAACGAAATATCCCCACCAAACTTATGAAAAGTACGAAACTTTGTTAAGCAAGTATGAAAATGTATCGACCAAACAGAGAAATATATCACCCAAACTTATAAAAAGTAGGAACATATGTTAACCAAATGGAAAATATCTTGGCCAAATAGGAAAATTTGTTAGCCAAATGGGGAAAATATTGTCCAAGTAACGAAATACATCGTTCAAACCTACGAAAAGTAGGAAACTTTTGTTAATTAAATGTGAAAATTTTGACCAAACTTCAATCAAACTTATAAATATTTCAACTAAACTTATTAAAAAAAAAAAAAAAAGGAACATTTGTCAGCCAAATGGGAAAAAGGTCGGCCAAATATAGAAATAATACTTCCAAACTTATAAAAATTAGGAAAATTTGTTAACCTAATGAGAAAAATATTGACCAAGTAAAGAAAAATGTACACCACATTTACAAAAATTAGGAAAATGTGTTAAACTAATGAGAAAGAAATATTGGCCAACTAAGAAATCATGTTAACCAAATAGGAACAAGTATCGGTCAAACTTATAGATGTCTCGTTTAAACTTATAACATGTATGAAAATTTGATAGGCAAAGATGAAAAACTTTGGCCAAGTAATGAAATATCTCATCCGAACTTATAACAAGTAAGAAAACATGCTAGTAACATCAAGAAATATGTCGACCGAAGTAATGCAATAGGCAAAACGATGGACAAACTTATAAATATGTCGACCGTTACAAGAAAATGTTACCCATATTATGCAAAATATTGGCCAACGTATGAAATATCTCGACCAAACTTACAAAAAAGTACGAAAACATGTCGACCAAAGTAAGAAAATTGGTTAGCCAAAGATGAAAAATAGTGGCCCAGTAAAGAAATATCGCATCCAAATTTTATAAAATGTATGAAAATGTGTTAGCCAACGGTGAAAACTATTGACCAAGTAAAGACATTTCTTGTCCAAACTCATAAAAAGTAGGCAAATTTGTTAATTAAATGTGAAAATTAGCGGTCAAACTTATAAATATCTCCACCAAACTTATAAAAAGTAAGAAAATTTGTTAGCCAAATGTAAATTTTTTTGACCAAGTAAAGAAATATCTCATTCAAACTTATAAAAATGTCGACTTATATAAGAAAATATGGTACCCAACGTAGGAAAAATAGTTGCCGAGTTACGAAATAGCTCGACCAAACTTATAAAACTTAGAAAAATATGTCGACCTAAGCAGGAAAATGTGTTAGCCAACGATGAAAAATAGTGGACATGTAAAGAAATACCGCATCCAATCTTATCAAATGTAGGAAAATTTGTTAGCCAAATTGACAAAACTGTTGACTAAACTTATAAATATCTGGTCCAAACTTATGAAAAGTAGCAAACTTTGTTAAGCAAAGGTGAAAAATATTGTCCAAGTAAAGACATGTTTCAACCAAACTTATAAATATATCATCCAATCTTATAAAAAGTAGAAAAAATTTGTTCGCCAAATGGGAAAAATGTTGGCCAAATACAAAAATAGCTCTACCAAACTTATAAAAATCTAGGAAAAAATATTACCCAACACAACTAAAATGTCGACCAAGGTTATAAATGTCACATCCAAACTTATGAAAGGTAGGAAACTTTATTAACCAAATGTGAAAAAATATTGACCAAGTACAGACATATTTCAATCAAACTTATAAACTTGTCGTCCAAAGTGATAAAAACTAGGAAAATCTGTCAACCAGTCTAAGAAATAGCTATGGAAAAGTAAGAACTATGTCGACCAACCCAAGGAAAAAAAAATGTGGTACCCAAATTAGGAAAAAATTTAACTTCTGTAGTTATGTCAAACGTGTCTTGAACTTTTAGGTGAAAAGACGCTATCAATGGCACCAATTTCCCGATGTTACATTACCGAAAGCTCCAACTTCAGCGTATCTGTTACAGAAACCCTTATACAGACTAATCACGCATCTCTCCACACTTTTGGTTTCTTTCTAACACAAAGTGGTCACATCACCAAGAATTTCAAACCTCCATTGTACACATGCTCCATTGAAACACTCATGACAGTTAACAACATTTATGGTAAGGTCGTCTATGGTTCCACCTGGTATAGTTTCTGTATCATCTAGGTATTCGTCATCACAGAACCATTTCCCATGGCTGCCATCTTCAACTTTCCATACCACAATGTCTGATACACTATCCTTTCATTGTTCCATCTTTCAACAATACAACGGTTTTTCTCGAAGTCTGCCTAAAATAACATTTCTTCCGGTGTCCACTCCTAGCTCACATTAGCATTTCACATCCGCAATAACGGCAAGTCTGCAACCAACCACCACTGTCTGCTATAAACTCGGCCTTTCTTAAAATCACGCCTGCCTTAGTGAACTCGGGAATACCAGCTACCACATCTTCTAACCGACTTTCAATGTTTCATAACAAATAACACTAACATTCTTTTTTGATTACAGAACAGCATAATATCTGCTGACTAGGCAGATTTTCCAACCTAATGGGGGTAAAGCATATGTCCCCCTTAACCTACTAGGTGTTATTCTAGACAACTAATGGGGTCATCGACCATCACCTCTAGGAAGAACTTAAAAAAAAAAAAAAAAACAACAGAGAGGGGGGTTCCTGAGACGAATTATTTGAATTTCTTAAACTACCACAGTAACTAAAGATGATCGCCTAAGAAGAGCCTAAGGAAAATAAAGGATTATATACATCAAACACACCAAAATCTTTCTTACTAACCCTAACCCTAACTATACATCAGACACAACAAACTCTTTCTGTAAGAAACATAGATACAAACCAGTGTTAG
This sequence comes from Cepaea hortensis, assembly GCA_963921405.1. NCBI lineage: Eukaryota > Metazoa > Mollusca > Gastropoda > Stylommatophora > Helicidae > Cepaea > Cepaea hortensis. The sequence goes on along the minus strand of OY992889.1, from coordinate 51,682,306 downwards.
AAACGGAAAAAGTTAAATTTTAATTAAAATTTAAAACTAATAAATCGCAATTTTATTGTTCGCTTCACTTAATATACAGATCTAACCTATACCTATACTTAGTCGTCATCTTTTTCATCGATAAGATGATATAGGGAAGAACCTTCTGCAAGAGCTTAAGTTGCATCTCCTGAAAGCTTGACAGACTTAGGCACCAATTTCAATTGGAAAACAGAGCCCACTTGCAACAGAGTATTCTTGAATTCAGCCCCATGGAGTGGATATGTGCTTGTGTATAATTCTATTCTTGGATTATGGATTATAAATATTCACCAGCCAACTTCAGTGAACATAATTAAGAAGAACATGACTGTGAGTACATTTATTTCTGCCCCGGATAACTATGGACATTATCTGCTTCGCACTGGAGAAGAATAACCGACAGTAACACCTAAGGAAATAGACTGCAATTAAATAATTAGTTTAATTATTAGAACTAGTGATTCTTCTATATGTGGTTTTTCCCATGCCATGGAATGTAGAAGGTAAGTAGCTTTTTTTCAATGAAGGTTGTGGTTTTGGTTGAGTATTCTGACACCATCTCATTAATATTTTTAAATATGAGAATTGTAACTGGTGTCAGAAACAATTGTTTTATATGTTTGGTTTTTATGAACCTAGACCATTGTTTACTTTACTGATGTACAGTGAGTCAGTGAAGTAGAACCAATCAGTGGTTGTTATGTTGTTTGTAATAACATTGGGTTTTTATTGGGACAATGTGGGTAATGCGTTTTTGGTCATATTGAAAATCATTCCCATGCCTGTTCCAGTATCTCAGTATGGTCAATATATGTTTTTGATTATAGACTGCTGTCATATTTCATGTAAATGTATACCTATGTCATATTTCAAGTGAATGTATACATATGTCAAGTGAGACATATTCAAGAAGCTCACAGTGGTCAATACATTTGTCTATTTGTTACTACAGATCTTGATTTAATGCTTGAACTGTTTGTCCAAAAATGTTGATGTTTACGTCAAGTAAATGTTAATGGTTGTCCAACAGTGGTTGTTTTATATGTTGTGAACAATCAATGTCTTCTAGCACTATATAAACTTTAGAGGGTGATGAAGTGGGAGGGGAAACCTACACACAGATACCATTGTTTCAAGTATTGAAATGTTTTCTCCTTATATTTGTGGTAAATTTCCCTGATCACCTTGCATTCTAACAGTGACCAGAGAATGAACTAAATCCTTTAACAAAATATTCTCTTAGATTAAAATCCACATCCCACATCGCCTTAACGGAACATCATCTTAATATGTAGTGAGTTCCCGAGAGGTTGACACTGGGGAAACGGGAGGGATGCAACAGAGCTGTTCACAGCAAACTGAACATCGTTCCAAATGCTCTGACCTAACTGGGGGAGGGGGGAACGGGATGTGGACTTCCGCTACAGGGGGATTTCCCTGTATAATTACTTAGTCTCCTGGATCGAAGTTCGAGTTCCGGGAACCCGATTGTATAGTGCTTAATCACAGAGAACCAGGGAGAAGGAGACTACCTCAGAGGGAGTGGAGGTGTGTTGTCATCGGCCCTCATTCAGGGCCATTGTGTCTCTAGTTACCATTAACTCTCTAACCCGGTGTGTTGTATCATTTAGAGGTCTTTTCAGGGCGGCACCAGTTCGCAGACACCATGACCAGAAACCCAGCCCTTCTCTATGTTAGTCCAGGAAGGTGGACGGTTCAGCCAGCGCTTGTTAGGACCCAGACCTAGTTCATCTTCGGCAGTGGATCCTGGATTGTGAGGATGCCGGCCGTGTCATGGCGACACCGGCCTATGCTGAGTACACATGGGTAAAGTGTACCCACTGGTGGTAAGTCTGAGTCACGCTATTCACACATGGTGTTGTCTTTGGCAGGTTCTACCTTGTGAGAGACTTAATGGACAGGACCAGATAGAGATGACTTGGTGACGGTGGTAGCATTGCTAGCTTACCTGCGTGACGTGAGGTGACGTTTCTACACAGCACCACGTCGCAGCGAAGTCTCAACTACTCCACAGTCCAGTCCCAGTCGTCGGTCTACGTTGATCTTCAGCCAGTCCACCTGGTATTGCGATGGCTACGCACGGGCGAGTATATTGTCCTCGAGTATGTTACCATTCTGACATTGTGACCCACTAGCCCAACTATTATGGTAGAACTACATCACCCTTTACATCAGGATGGCCTGGTGTTTCTGGACCAGTCTAACACTTCAGGGTAGGAATATTGGTGACATTAGCTACAGGGTCACCGGCTATCGGTATTTACTTTGAGTGGAAGAGGCCGTTTAATCATAGCCATTGACTTTGTGCCCACTCCAAGTGCTTATAGGACCAGTGATAGTACTCTTGATAACTACAGAGGTCACCAGCTATCTCAGTGAACTTGAACTGTGTTATACAGGGGCTTCCACGGATAGTCATCTATAACACGCCTTGCCAGTGAACGTTTAGTTGATTGGCATCCAGAACTTCTACCGAGATGGTATTCAGACGTCATCACGTACCCAAGCAACTCGGAGTCACCACATCGCCCGCTAGTCAGTCTGGCAGAGTCTACACCTAGCCAGAGACGTTCGACACTGAGTGAGAACATGAGTGACCTTCTTAGCCATGTGGTATCTTGCTCGGCGTACTGTGATAATTAAGACGGCCTGAGGTTATTCCAGATCGCCATTTCTTCTATCGCCTGGTGGTTGCCAGGCTTCTCTCATAGACATCTTCATCATTAACATTCATCTTGTACATTACACCATCTAGTCACTATGTGTAGATACCAGAGTTGTGTCATATGTTCTAGACGAGAGGTGAAAGGGGTGTAGTCCCATGGTTGTTAGTGAGAGAGACAGGAATCCAAGGGCTGGAGGAGTCTGTAGACTGAGATTGATCGAATTTCCAGAATGCCTCTATCCCGTTATTAAGGTGTGATGGTATCCTCCCCTCACCACAGGGACAAAAGTTTGGACTTCTTTGAGTACAATGCTTCATCCGTAAGACATTGCGGTATGCCCATCCATTTCTTTATGGCTTTGCTGACCTTTTCCTTACGCCTCTACCGTGTTCGTGCACACGTCATAGATGAGTAGGGGCCATAGCAGCTTCGGGATCAGTATGAACTGGAGGCACCAGATCTGGAATTGTCCAATGAGTCTGCTCTTATCGATGGCTCGCAGTCCGTTTTCTGTCATCTCTCATATGTGTTGTACTGCGTTCTTGTCTGCCTTGTATGTATATTCATGACCTTGTAACCAACATAACTTTGCATTTGGATTTGCGCATGTAATTATTAAGGGAGATAACTAAATTTTCTACTCTCCAACATTTTTCTAAGGGATTTAATTTCAGTAAAATTACCAACAAGTAAAAGTCAAGATGTCTACCTTAGAAAACTGTATTGAGCAAGGAATTAAATTAGGTTATAAAGAAGAGAAACTGTCAGAATGGGCACAGAAGACGCACGCAGAGAACATTACCCGTGAAGAAAGAGCGATAGAACGAGAAGAAAAGAAAATGCAAATGCAAATGGAAGCAGAAGAAAAGAAGAGGCAGAGTGAGGCAGAACGGGAAAAGATACAGATGCAAATAGAGGCAGAAGAGAAAAAGATGCAATCAGAACGAGAAAAGATGCAGATGCAACTACAAGCTGAAGAGAAGAAAATACAATTACAGGCTCAAGAGAAACAATTAGAGCTTGAGGCGGCGGCCAAACAAGCCCAATTGAATGCTGATACACAAATAAAATTAAAACAGATGGAGATTTATTCCAACGTGGAAATATCTGTAAATAAACTTAGAAGCAAAGAGGAGGAACAGAAATATAATAAGTATAAAGGCCTCGTGAAAGCTTTCTGCTCAGGAGATTCCATCAGTGCATACCTGGAAAATTTCGAGTGTCTAATGGCCTACCATAAGATCATAAAATCAGATTTGTCATTTATTTTATTGAGAAACTTAGCTCTAGAACCATTGAAAGTAATAGAAACAGTGCCACAGGAAATGAGAAAGGATTATGACTACTTAAAACAACGCATTCTCCAACATTTCTCTTTAGATACTGCGTTCTTGTCTGTCAGCGAGGAATCGTACACTCGACCGAGTGTTCCTCCATTACAGTGGGGATAGCCTGGTTAGCCACCTTGAATGCAGTCGCCACCACTTTGCCCTTCACGATCTACAGGCTTCTTGACTTCTTGGGCTTGAAGCTCATCCTGCACGAGTCGATCAGTTGATCAAACCTTTGGAGCATGCAGTGTGCATGACTCTCATCTGGTGTCAGAAGAGTCGTGTCGTCCATGAAGGCCTTGAGTAGCGACATCCTACATTACTCCTTGAGTCTCTATCCTTATGCATAGCCGGATGCCGCACCCAGAACGACCTGCATGGCTGTCACAGCCTCACAGTAGTCATATTATCTGGTAAACTAACATTAGTTAATATAGATTAGCCAAGGGCTACAACTCCCGCCCAAAGGGAAAGAAGTAAGACCCTCGAAGGCCAGAGTATTCCAGAACCTTCTCGAAGGACTGGTCAGTGAGTCCACTGTCCCGTGGACACTGATGGGGCCCGCCTATTGCGGGGTCCACGAGGAACTCGAACAGAGTTACCACCCGTGTCGGATTGCGACACGTGTGGATCGGCAGAGAGAGACGGGACATCGAAGAGGCAACAGGGCCTGCCTTAGAGGGACTCAATAGTTTAGACTTTATAGTTTGGACCCATGTGGGGTTTATAGACTTATGCTAGATAGTATGCTTAGAATGTTTGATGATATTAACTGTGTGATGATGTTAAACCTCTGTGATATGCGATTCAGCGCGGCCTTGTTAAACCCACTGCGCCAACGCACTGTATATTGAAATACAATAAATGTTAGATATTATAGCTAACTGAGTTATTGTTGCCTGTATTAGCACGAGCTCAGATACCTAGACATACAACACGCTGACAGGCTTTTTGGGGGCTAGGCTCCGGTTTTGGCATAAGCTTTACATATAAACGGCTATTAATTGGCAAGTAAAATTGTAAATTAATCATATCAAATTGTTGTTTAAAGAAGTTTAACAAATGTGCACCTATCTAGCGATCAACTAGTAGTAATATGAGTCCCTCTGCAGTTAGTCTCTCAATGATGTTAATACTATAAATTATTTTGACATGACTGTAACATTTTTTGACTGTTACTAATGTTTTCTCATTCTACGAGCAGATTGTTCCGCGAGTTGTGATGCTTTTTTGTGTGGTGCGTAAACTATGTGAACTATCCAACAGTGGCGAAAGTACAAGACAACATTCACAAGTTCTGGGATCATAAGATAAGTTTCACATCATGCCCATTGCAACCCTAAGCGGAACTTATCACCTTCCATCCATGTATCATTTTGCTTTGCATTGATTTGTATGTATATTCATGACCTTGTAACCAACATAACTTTGCATTTGGATTTGCGCATGTAATTATTAAGGGAGATAACTAAATTTTCTACTCCCCAACATTTTTCTAAGGGATTTAATTTCAGTAAAATTACCAACAAGTAAAAGTCAAGATGTCTACCTTAGAAAACTGTATTGAGCAAGGAATTAAATTAGGTTATAAAGAAGAGAAACTGTCAGAATGGGCACAGAAGACGCACGCAGAGAACATTGCCCGTGAAGAAAGAGCGATAGAACGAGAAGAAAAGAAAATGCAAATGCAAATGGAAGCAGAAGAAAAGAAGAGGCAGAGTGAGGCAGAACGGGAAAAGATACAGATGCAAATAGAGGCAGAAGAGAAAAAGATGCAATCAGAACGAGAAAAGATGCAGATGCAACTACAAGCTGAAGAGAAGAAAATGCAATTACAGGCTCAAGAGAAACAATTAGAGCTTGAGGCGGCGGCCAAACAAGCCCAATTGAATGCTGATACACAAATAAAATTAAAACAGATGGAGATTTATTCCAACGTGGAAATATCTGTAAATAAACTTAGAAGCAAAGAGGAGGAACAGAAATATAATAAGTATAAAGGCCTCGTGAAAGCTTTCTGCTCAGGAGATTCCATCAGTGCATACCTGGAAAATTTCGAGTGTCTAATGGCCTACCATAAGATCATAAAATCAGATTGGTCATTTATTTTATTGAGAAACTTAGCTCTAGAACCATTGAAAGTAATAGAAACAGTGCCACAGGAAATGAGAAAGGATTATGACTACTTAAAACAACGCATTCTCCAACATTTCTCTTTAGATACTGCAGGTTACCAACAACAGTTCGCTAAATTATCCCCTCAACCAAATCAAACCTTCATAGATTACGTATCGACAGTTCAGGATGTGTGCACAAAGTGGATTAACTCGGCTAAGACTAACAATAGCCATGACAAACTAAAAGAACTCATTATTATTGATAAAATAATTAGTACAATCCCCACACCTTTTGCTAAGTTTTTGAAACAAATGGATTGTAGGAGTATTCAGGATGTAGAGACAAAGGGGAACGCATTTTTCACAGCGAATAGAGATATTTTCCAATTAAACCTAGGTCAGAACGAAACAGCCGCAGTGGTAAATACTAAATACTCTAAACCAGTTGACAGCAAGTTTAAACCACGTTCAAATGTCAGGAAGCCAGTTAAGTGCCAATATTGTGGTTTGACGCACGAACAATACGCTATGTGCGATAAACCGCCGAACTATCCTCATCACCTCAAAATGATTGTGGAGAAGCAGAAAAACAAAAGAAATTCGTACCAGAGAGCGGTCAAATGCTATTTTTGCAGCAGCTTTGGGCATTTTAGTCGCTTTTGTGATGGCCGAAAATTACTAAAACAGGCCAATGCTGCACTGGTTGAAAGTTCCTCAGAGGAAGATATCGAGTTACTGAATGAGTGTGACAATCAAAGCGAAAGTTTGAGTGAGCTAGGAAATGCTGTGCACATTATTGACACCATTACAGACAGTAAGTGTAACACATGTACGAAATTCCAACTCGACACAACATTACTATGTGGCCACACTATCCCTATTTCAAATGAAACAGCCAATGCTGCCTTATCTTCTACAGGCAAGCTTAATTTTTCAACAGGGTTTGTAAATAACAAAAAGTGCACACTAATTCGGGATTCCGGCGCAACGCTCTGTGGGATTAGGAAAACATTAATCAACGACAAAGACTACACACACAAACACGTAACTTGTCGCACATTCTCAGGCACTATAGAGAAAAACACCCTTGCTCTTGTCGAAATTCGAACACCGTTCATATCAGGACTAGTATTGTGCGCTGCCCTAGAAAATCCGGTCGCGGATATTATACTTGGGAACCTGCCCAACATACGACCTTGCTCTGAAAAGCAAATCAGAGACTGGGAGCGAAAAAACGGTATACAACACCCAAACAGCAACCCGAAAGAGAAACACCATTCATGCTTGTCTCAAACTGCCAAAAGGACAAGTGAGACAACCAATGAAGTGATTCAGAAAGAATTCACCGAGTTGTATGATGCAGGGGCGGTCGAATCTGTCAATGATACGACCAATTTAAAACCTCGAATTGAGGAGGCCACCGATCTACCAAGTACCAAGCCTGTAGATGTGCAACAACACACACAACACACGAATGCAATAACACGACAGACAACTCGCAAAACTCACACCGAGCAACTGCAGGAGTCACTAGATATCGCAGCACCAAACACTACCATCACTAATTTTGTAGATGAACAAAAATCAGATCCTACACTTTCACCATATTTTAGGTTAGTAGGACTTAAACCAAAATTATCTAAAAACGCATCGTGATCATTTACATTAAACAACAATGTGTTGACTAGATTATACACTAGAAATCAGTCCACAATACAGCAAGTAGTGTTACCACAAGCACACCGAGAGAAAGTACTAAAAATAGCCCATGATTCACCTTTTGGAGGTCATATGGGGTATGAAAAAACTAGAGCTAGGGTCCTGACCCAGTTTTATTGGCCGAAATTTTGCCAAGATACAAAAACCTATTGCAGATCATGTGATATATGTCAGAAACTTGTGAAAAGGGGGAAAAACTCTACGGCAGAAGTCCAATCCACCACAACTGCCTCGAGGCCATTTCAAATCGTGGCAGTTGACCTTGTAGGTCCATTGAATCACATCTCAAGTAAAGGGAATAGATATATTTTTACTCTTATCGATCTATGTACGAGATGGCCAGAAATGCTACCTTTAAGATCTATCTCCTCTAAGGATGTGACGGACATATTGTTAAATATATTCACCCGTTTTGGCTTTCCGGAGAAAATAATCTCAGATAGGGGAAGCCAGTTCATATCCAATGCCACTCAATCGGTAACTAAGTTACTAGGCATAAAGCAATGTTTCACCAGTCCCTATCGACCGGCCGCAAATGGTATCTGCGAAAAACTAAATGGGGACCTGAAACATATGCTATCCAAAGTGACAGCTGAAAATCCATCCGATTGGGATATACTTCTCCCAACGGTGCTGTTCGCATATAGAGAAGTCCCGCAGTCAAGCACAGGGTTCTCTCCCTTCGAATTGATGTATGGAGCGAACCCAAGAGGACCTCTCACTATTTACAAAGATATCATATCACAACCTGTAAATATCCAACTACCCATTTCCACCTATGATTTGGTCACTGACACCAGAGACAAAATCATACGTTCCTGTATACTGGCCAGAACATCACTACAGGAGAAAGGTTTTAGGTACAGGCAGTACGCCAACAAAGGTGCAAAAACAATTGTATTAAAACCAGGTCAGGATATTTTACTACTGCTACCTGACAAGAGAGATCTACTATCAACCTCTTGGCAGGGACCTTTTAAAATTGTTAGAAGAATTTCGGAAGTGGATTACGAAATTTCGTTAAATGGAAAGATGAAAATATTCCATGTAAACATGTTAAAACCATACTATGCTAGACAGGACACTGACACGAGTGAGCAGACGCAACTAACGGATGACAGAAACGAAACGACAGTGACCCAACTGAGTGACATCTCGACAAACGAAGCATCGTTAACGACGCACTCTTACGACAACAAAGACGACGAAGACATATGTACATTACCGACAATATGTGATAACGACAGCGACGACCAATTTAACGACATATTGACAACGATTAATCTCGACGACGACGACAATGACATTGAGGACAATTTACAAACAGTAGCATCTGTGATAAACCAGACAGACGTAGACAATACTGAAATCCCAGTACCGATTATGAATGACGACGGTAGTATAAAGGACATACAAATCTCTGACACTCTGACACAACAGCAGCGACAAGACATTTTGACTCTCCTTAACGAGTATAAATCTATCTTCTCTAACAAACCTGGACGGACTGACAAAATAACACATTCAATTGTGTTGACAGATCTGACACAGGTCAAATGTAGACCATATTCTATTCCTCTGCATTATAGAGCAAATTTAGACAAGGAAATTTTGGATTTAGAGAAAAATAGGATAATTCAGAAATCTATGTCTCAATATTCTTCACCGATTGTTCTGGTGAAAAAGAAGGACCAGACAATTCGTTTGTGCATCGATTATCGAATGTTAAATACAATAACCACCACGGATGCGGAGCCGATGAATAGCTGTGAAGACCTGATTCTGAACATGTCTCAATCATCCTTATTTTCAAAGGTTGATTTAGCGAAAGGTTATTGGCAAGTACCACTAGACCCTGCTTCTAGACATATAACAGCATACGCCACACCTCTCGGTTTGTACGAATGGAGATATCTTCCATTTGGTCTGAAAAACGCTCCCGCCACATTTGTGAGGTTAACTAGATTGCTATTGCACGGAATTAAAGATGTCCAAGCTTATATTGATGATATTTGCATTCATTCTTCTAATATAACTTCTCACTTACTTACACTCAAACAAGTCTTCAACCAAATCTTTCTTTTCGGTCTTACTACCAAACCTTCCAAGGTTGAAATAGGCTTTAAACAAATAGACTTCCTTGGTCATAGAATTTCTGAAGGCAAATTGCTGACAGACGAGAAAATTGTTTCGAAGATACTCAATCTAGAAGTTCCTACCACAAAGAAGCAAATAAGAAGTTTATTAGGTCTTATAAACTACTATTCTAAATTTATACCAAATTGGGCAGAACTTACATCAGTGTTTTCGAATATGTTAACAAAAGATCATCCATCAAAAGTTTGTAAAAGTACCAGCTTAGAGGATTCAATATGCAGGTTGAAACGTATTTTTTCTAATCCACCAGTCTTACGTTTACCAAACATAGATTTACCCTTTATTTTGACCACAGATTCGAGTGCTATCGCCATTGGAGGATGTTTAATGCAAGAAGTGGACGGAGTGAGACACCCAATTCTCTCCGTAAGCCGTAAGTTGAAGAAAGCAGAGACCCGTTACTCTACAGTGGAATTGGAGGCATTGAGTCTATTATTCTGTATCCTCAGATTGTCTAAGTTCCTCTTAGGTGCCCACTTCGTTGTACTCACCGACAATTCGCCATTGTTGGTACTGAATAAAGGTGTTCCCAAAAACCATCGTTTACAAAGATGGTGTCTTCTTCTTCAAGATTTCGACTTCGAAATCCGCCATATCAGAGGCACTGATAACATTATAGCTGATATTTTATCGCGGCAGACGAATGCTCCAGCAGAATAACATTTGGCACAGTTACCATTCGCCATACCAGAAATTGTGATATTTTATTCCGTACCATATAACAGTGTAACTCTACACCTGCTAGAGAACTTTCAGTTAAAAGTAATAACACCTCAGTGAATAGGTTACTTAGAACACCCACAGACGTGAAATGTTGAGAACTATACGACCATCTACCAAAGCTCTAAGACCAATCCGAGCAAGAAACATTAGCTATGAAATTATTTCATCGAGTGAACTGACATTGATCACGAAAACATGAAGAACACTTATACTGGACATTGAGAACGTTCCATACTTGCTGTGGCTAATAGACTTTGCTAACAGCCAAAATAGAACTACACCAACGACAACACTCAAAAGACAGCCATACCAACTATTAACATTCATGGCACGATACGCTAACAACAGGAAGACAACGCGCACATCATCGTTGGATTTAATTATTTAGTTAATTAATTAATTTAGTATTGAATATGTATTATATTATTGTGTATATAAAATGTGTTAACCTGTAATTTGTACATTTTCTACTATATTATTACAGTTATTTCCATTCATAGGTTAAATAACCTGTCTATGCCATTTTCTCTATGTAAATTATAAACCATTTTTGAATCATCGTACAAAAAGTACGTATTATCTTAAAGGGAAAATATCGCCTATTCCATTTTTTCTAAGGGAAATAACACTTACCTCAACTTTACTTATATATTTTAACCAAATACTATTTTGAATGAAAGATGTGTGAATGGCTGTGTGAAAGAATTAAATGAGAGAGCGATATACTGAGCGGACAAATTGTACGCAAAACGTATTTATTTTAATTTGTCTGCGTCTTTCATGTAAATTGTACTACTTGTCTAATTTATTGATACATGTTTAGCATTTAGTTTAGTACTCTTAGTTTAGCAGTTAGGATACTACATCTAAGCACCACTGCTTGGAATACCTGATCATGTATTGCACACAGTGGGTAATTCATGATTAAGGATATCCCAACTCGTGACGCTTGGAAATAACATTCAGCCACACATTCAGCACACATTTACACAAAACTCAAAACTGAACACTATCAATTAAAATGCAGTCACTTTATTAGTAACATCAACTTATTAGTAAACACACTAACAAGCCAACAGGGACACATGTAGTCAGATGGGATAAAATAACAACGTAACTACATATTTAGCATTATACAACATACGAGAGTAAAAGTGTATTGAAACGCACACACTGAACAAGATTTGAAGGTGTACTTAATTAGCCAAGACTTTTGTCTTGTTAATCCTCTTTAAAACAGAGGTTAATTATCTTGGTATCAGTGGGATACTATGAGAAGGACGGGTTGTAAACACAACTAGTAAACGTCACGTAACTTCGGTCGGGTAAGCATTGTTAAGGACACAGGAGAGAGAGAGATCTCTTCACCAAATCAGAGAAGTGGTGTATGGGAGAATACATGAGTGTTGATGCCAGTATGTAGGTTACCAAGTTACTGTCCACCAAACTACATATACCATCCTTATGTGATTCTGTGACAGAATTAGTGCAGAACTAATTACCCTATAACAACCCATCCAATCAGGGGAGAGGGGGAATCCTGTCACAGCCTCACAGTAGTCATATTATCTGGTAAACTAACATTAGTTAATATAGATTAGCCAAGGGCTACAACTCCCGCCCAAAGGGAAAGAAGTAAGACCCTCGAAGGCCAGAGTATTCCAGAACCTTCTCGAAGGACTGGTCAGTGAGTCCACTGTCCCGTGGACACTGATGGGGCCCGCCTATTGCGGGGTCCACGAGGAACTCGAACAGAGTTACCACCCGTGTCGGATTGCGACACGTGTGGATCGGCAGAGAGAGACGGGACATCGAAGAGGCAACAGGGCCTGCCTTAGAGGGACTCAATAGTTTAGACTTTATAGTTTGGACCCATGTGGGGTTTATAGACTTATGCTAGATAGTATGCTTAGAATGTTTGATGATATTAACTGTGTGATGATGTTAAACCTCTCTGATATGCGATTCAGTGCGGCCTTGTTAAACCCACTGCGCCAACGCACTGTATATTGAAATACAATAAATGTTAGATATTATAGCTAACTGAGTTATTGTTGCCTGTATGAGCCCGAGCTCAGATACCTAGACATACAACACGCTGACAATGGCCATGACAAATAGTGTCGGCGAAATCGTACATTCCATCGCTATACCCACTTTGATGTCAATCCATCTGGTCATGAACGTCGAGGTAGAGAAACGGAGAGTGAATCCGGAGAAATACTGCTCAAGCATCGATGTGATCTCCTCAGGCACATGGTACATCCTAAGGGCCTGCCACACCATCGGGTGGTACACTGCCCCGTAGGCGTTAGCCAAGTCCAACCATACCATGTGAAGGTTTGACTTTTCGCTCTTCGCTCTCTGGATAGCTTCCAATATCAATGTTCCACACATCCGGGGACACCCTGTATGCCCCGTTTTGAACCGCCTTGTCGATATACCTGTTCGCCATTAGGTATGTCGTGATTTTGCTAGCCATGACGGAGAAGAATATTTTACCCTCGACCTTCAGAAGAGAGATTGGCCTAAACTGGGTAATGTTTGTTGAGTTCTGTTCCTTGGGTATGTAGATTCCATTGGCCTTGCTCCACTCCGGACTTATTCGTTGTGCCTCCACGCGGATTTCAATATGTGGTGGATCCCTTTCATAACATTTGGGCATCGTTTGTACACTGTGTACGAGACACCATTGGGACGCGGTGCCGACTTGCCTTTGGCCTTCTTCACAACAGCCGCGACCTCGTCCCACCTCGGTGGCTTGGCATTGAAACCTACTGTTGGTTCTTCTGGCGATACCAGCCCTTCTATTTATCAGAGTGGAACGTCGCGTTGTGCATCCGAGTACGAATGTACCAGATACTCTTCCAGCTCCTCTTTCTCGATTCAGAGGTTGCCGGATCATGGCTGTTCGAACAAGTTTCTTGTGAATTGGAATGGCACGCGGAAAAATTGCTCACGTGCTCACCGCGTTCTTTGCTTGTTTCTGCAGACTCGTTCTGCTCGGCAGAGGGTGCCGTGTCTGGCTTTGAGGTGCTGCCACACCTCTCGCAAGCCCTCTTTCTCACTTACATCTGCCTTTTAAAATTGTTTCCGGACAGCTTTCTTCTGCACTCTCACCTCAGTGATTAGCTTTTGTCGCTGCTCATCTGCGGACTGGTAACCTTTTTCCTCTCAGTGTCACCAAATTGACACAGGCAGTGGAGGTATAGAATTTCTCCAAGTGTCTATATTTTCTCGTTCACTTGTGTCTTCTTCAGTTCTTCATCCAGTGCTTAGGACAGTATGTTCTCTACTTGATCCCATTCCTCCCTTTCGCAAGCGGGCGGGAACTTGTTATTCACCTCCTTCTACCTATTGCACCGCGATAACGATCAACATGAATATTCTGAGCACTCTGGGGTTCGCCCTGGCTGAGATCTTCTACCGACTCACCTGCCTCACAGCAGTGACAGAGCGACTTTGATTATCCCGTGGTGCCCTCGTGCACTTCTTAAACCCCGCGTGAATTCGCACCCCCCGCTGCGTGGTGAAGCTTTTGCCACAGACACACGGCCAGTCCGGAGATGAGGCTGGTGTCATAGTCGGTGTGTCGTTCTGAATTGTTACCGTTAGGGCAACAGTGGATACACCAGTGGTTCCCAAGCTTTGCAAGCAGAGGGCCATATCTACTATTTTATTGTAGTTAAGCGGGTCACAACGTTACAAAATTATAAACGTAGTGCAATATAATTATTACCTTTCTTAACTTTCGTCAATAAAATTCTAAAGCTTTAAAGGCAATCAGTGTCAGTACTACACTGTGGTCATTTTTTGATTTAAAATCAAAAGTTCATTTAACAATAAATTTTTAATCAGTTTCGAAAATCTCTATTGGTGTAATTAATTTACAATTGTAACTGTTCTTCATAACCTGTTACTGAAGTTCAGATGCCAGTTTATCAATGTCTGGGCAGAAATCTGTCGTGCCCAAAGTCATAAGCGCAGCTAGGTTACTGTCGGTGAGTCTGGAACGTTGCTTGTCTTTTATAACGGTCATTGCGAAAATGGAGTGAGACAAGGATGTGTGATCTCTTCTCTGTTATTTAATATCTAAATGGACAGAATATGCAAAGAATCAAGTCTTGACAGAACAGACTCAGACAATTTAGAACTCTTCACTCCAGACGAAACAACTGATCTACAGGAAATAAATGAATTCTATTTGCAGACGATCAGTGCTTGTTTTACAACGATGAGAACATATTACAAAATCATATTAATAATCTGAGTTCAACATGCAGCAGATACAATATGAGTGTAAATACAGTCAAAACCGAAGTTATGCAAGTTAGCAGATCGCCGGGCCCACTAAGTATACAGCTAAATAGCACAACTCTGAATCAAGTTAAAGAATTCACATATCTTGGAAGTATGATCACAGAATATGGCAGATTGGACAGAGAAATCGAAATCAGATGTCAAAAAGCTAGTGCACTTACATATCAACTATCACCCATACTGAAACATCCAAATATACCAATGTCCGCAAAAAGACAGATAATAAACGTCATATTCACACCAACCCTGTGCTACCAATCTCAAACTTGGACTTTATCCAAATCACACTTTCGCAAAATCAACACTTGCGAGATGAGATGCCTGAGGAGAGCTACCTACGTAACAATCCGAGACCGAGTAAGATATGCTGATATCAAACAGACAGTGGGATCAACACCTTGTGCCACATTTATTGAAAGACAGAAGATCAAGTGGTTTGGCCATGTCATTAGAATGCAACACAATCAACTACCATCACTGGCCTTACATCAAAAATCGTCTGCGACGAGACCAATAAGAGGTCCAAGACGAAAATGGATTGACGACATCAAAGACATTGTACAACCACACGGAATGACACTATCCAGTGCCGCCCATCGGACGCTTGAGGGCAAATTTTTCCTCCCCATGACGCTTGACGGCAGAAGTAGAAGATGAAGATAATGATGATGATTGCAGAAAATGACTGCTTGCATCTGTAAGTCGAACCAAAACAATAAACGTATCTCTGGGCGAATGAACGCTAATGTTCAAATTGTTCGACAGGCAATAGTCGCGAGAATGAAATCATATGATCAGCTGAAGATGAAGCAGGCAGCTCCAGAAATATACATCTCAGCGCAGAATTGCATTTCAAATAAATTACTTCGTGCTGAAGGATTTGCTGTATTTAACTGAGCTTGGCATCGGGAAATACGAACGTATTTATGAAGAGGGCAACATTAACCTCCTCTATTGTGAACTCTTGAAATCTCGACTGAAAGATATTCAGAAGTCTTTCAACTTTTACTTTGTACTGTAACACGTCACATTTCATTCCCACCACAAGCGTCTTCAGAGTTGGAAACGCCTCTAAAGTCCCTTCAGTCAGCTGTCCGATAAACAGTCGGTGTCTCATTTTAAATGAAGAAATGTCATCGCACAAATTTGTGAATAGTGTGTTTTTTCCAACCTGAGCATTTAAATGGTTTAATTGAGACTTGATGTCCACCAAAAATGCCAAGTCATTAAGCCAGCCATCGTTCAGCACACATTCCCGTTCAGTAGGCAATTCATTTATGTTGATTCAGAGTTGGAAACGCCTCTAAAGTCCCTTCAGTCAGCTGTCCGATAAACAGTCGGTGTCTCATTTTAAATGAAGAAATGTCATCGCACAAATGTGTGAATAGTGTGTTTTTTCCAACATGAGCATTTAAATGGTTTAATTGAGACGTGATGTCCACCAAAAATGCCAGGTCATTAAGCCAGCCATCGTTCAGCATACATTCCCGTTCAGTAGGCAATTCATTTATTTCAGACAGAAACAGATAGACACTATTTTTCAGTGCCCAGAAACGAGACAGAACTTTCCCTTTAGATAGCCATCTGACATCACAGTGTAACAGTAGCTCACAGTATTTCTCGTTCAGGTCTGAAAGAAACTGTCTGAACTCACGCCTGTCCAGCGCCTTACTTCGAATTGTGTTTACACATATCAGAGCAAAATCCATGACATGTTTCAGTTTTAATGTCTTTCCACACAGAGCTTCTTGGGAATGATACAATGATATTTTAGTATAGTGCGGCCAAGAAACTGTTCCAATAATGCTATTCATCCAGACATTTTACACGTCAAAGCCGGTTCACAGTCGATGCATACAATGTCTAATTTGGCCCATTCTATGTTGTTTGTCTCTACACACAACTTCAGAGTTTCAAACAGACCAGTTCCTTTGGTAGTTGCATGCATCAATTCATGTCCTAGAAGTTCTTCAATGACTTCAAAATTATGGTTTACTGCTTGAACAAAAACTGCGACCTGAGATGTAGCAGAAATGTCAGTGTATTCATCCATTGCCACTGAAAAAAATAATTTACAATTTTTGATATGTGCTGCTACTTGACGATGAATATCGTTGGCTAATTCTTCAACTCGCCTGGCCATAGTATTATTAGACAAATGAATCTGATCAAATTTCGTTTCACACTTTTTATCGCCAAGCATTCTAGCAGCAAATTTAAGGGAAGGCTTGATTATTTATTCTGCACCAGTAAATGGCTTCTTTTTGCGAGCCAACAGAAGAGCGACTTCGTACGACGCAAAAACAGCTTTCTTGTTCTGTTTGTTAGCCTTGGTGAAAAATGACTGCTGCCTGGTCAGAAAACTTTCTTTTCTTTGTTTCATTTTTAGTTATTAAATCTTGTCTTAACTCCGAATTGATTAGATATTGAGCATTTATGTCTGAATGGTTGTGATGTGTCGTTCCAGATTAATTTGTTTTTGGTAACAGAAACGCAAATTCCCCAGATTAAGCAAACTGGTTTACCCCTACGGCTAGGCATAATAAACATTTCTCCGCCCAATCTTCGTTGAATTCACGACATGCAACGCCTTCACATTTTCGCTTTTTAACATTGTTTGATGTTAGATTTTCCACACTCATGTTTATAGGCTTTAAGGGTAAATTTGTATTTGATCAAATATAATTTCAACACAAAACTACCGACTCTGCTAAACAGTTGTTACAGACGACAACATGGCGCCTTGCGCACACTGGTTGGTCGACAAGGCTGGGATATGGGAACTTCATAACGTTTTGTCGCGAACTGAACAGGTGCATTTGATAATATCTGAGCATAACAACCACGAACAGAGTAAATTATCGCACGCTAACGGGGCGCTCCAAGTGCATTTTTAAAATTATTGAAATATATTCTATTAAACAACGAGGCCTCGCGTGCCACTTTCTGACAGCTTACGGGCCACAAGTGGCCCGCGGGCCGTGGTTTGGGAACCTCT
Source organism: Cepaea hortensis (assembly GCA_963921405.1). Lineage (NCBI taxonomy): Eukaryota > Metazoa > Mollusca > Gastropoda > Stylommatophora > Helicidae > Cepaea > Cepaea hortensis. The sequence continues at coordinate 51,664,233 of OY992889.1, read as the reverse complement.
GGGATACACAATTCTCTCTGTTTTGCGCGACTTTGGTTTTAACCAGCATTAGGGGTTGTCTCACCGGTCTGCTATCGACCCCCTGGTTCCAGTCAGGTCAATTCGACACTGCACTGCAGCAGCGCCAGTCTTTCCACGGCGTCAATCTATCTTTCCAGACTGTCTGATGGGCTGGCCACATCAATGAATCAATCAATCAATCAATCAATCAATCAATCATGTGCCATGCCGGAAAGCGTGGGCGGTTATGACTCGCCATTTCACTCGATCACCAGAGTCGTGGATCAGCTCAGTGTTCCTGTCTCGACCATGCCATATGGCCAAGCCATCCAGGTATTTACTTCTCGTTCTTCCCCTTTGTCTGTTCCCTTCGATCTTGCCAGTTGTCACCAAGTTCTCCAATTAATTTCTTCTCATAACATGTCCAAAAAATTGTGACTGTCTACGTCTAATTTCTCTGATCAATTTACGATTTTCATTTGTCTCCTGTAGTACCTGGTCATTGGTTTTTCTGTCTGTCCATGGTATTCTTTGCATTCTTCTCATATATCAGTGGAAAAAATCCGCCGGGGAGCAAGCGAGACGGGAGGCTTCTGATCATCTGAGTAATCATTTGCTCTCATACTCTAAGTATTCTCATTCACAGTGAGAGAGAGAGAGGGAGAGGGAGAGGGAGAGGGAGAGGGAGAGGGAGAGGGAGAGAGAGAGAGAGAGAGAGAGAGAGAGAGAGAGAGAGAGAGAGAGAGAGAGAGAGCAATATACATTAAGGATTTTTAAAAAATAATCCGTGACAGAGAAAATCATTAACCCAAATCTACACGTTGTGAATCCGCGGAGGAACGAGAGAAGGAGGAGCTGAATGGTTTTTTTTTTTGTTTGGTGGGGGGGGGGAAGGTCGGTGGGGGGGGGGCGGTGGGTCGGCGGGATATTGTATGTGCAACGATAAACCCTCAAGGGAATCACTTAAAAAAAAAAAAATTTTTTTTTGGGCATGTATCTGACACATCTATGGATCATCGAAGAATTCAGCTAAATGGAAAGAATAGGGTCAGATCAATCCTTTCAAGGAGTGGAATGGGTAACACTGAAAATTTAACATAAATGTGAACCGTTAAAAGTTGATTATAAAATATAATTAAATATAAACTAAACAAACTTTCTATAAGAAAACTAATACTGTTATTATTGTCGTTATAAAGTCTGACTAAGAAATTGACTATTTTATTTAATGAGGAATACTAAAGAGATTTCAAAGTTAGTTAATGATATTATTCTAGGTATACAACTTCCTTTGTCTAAATTTCAGTAGTCTCCCTTGTAACAATATTAGATGATTATGTCTCCTACTCATTGCTTATCAAGGTGTTTTTCTTTCAGGTATCTAGTAATTCCGCAGAATGCTTGAACATAACTATTGATAAGTATAGTGATCAATCAATGCGTTTTTATCATGTTATTATATTTTAAATATTCTCTATGCAAACGTAATTGCACCAGCATTTGGCAGAGAGAGAGAGAGAGAGAGAGAGAGAGAGAGAGAGAGAGAGAGAGACAGAGAGAGAAAATGAGAGAGAGAATGAGAGAGAGAGAGTTAGAGGGGTGGGTGGGGGGGGGGGGGGGAGAACAATTTGTTCAAAATGAATGAAATTTACAATCATAAATGACATTTCCTCCAAACATAATATTTGTCTACATAAACCCCATAAACTTGCACGGCCTTTCGCCAGTGCGAAAGTAAGTGCATGCAGCTAATGACAGTGCCAGACCAGGTTTTGTCCTGCTGACTTCGCCTATTAATCGTCATCTGTCCCACTCCTACCACCTAGGCCATAGCCACCAGTCACACCACTCACCTTCTCGTTGCTACTTTGGCGTTGAAATCCCCGAGGATGACAGTCATTTCAAAATTGTTACACTGGTTCTCGGCCATGTCTAATTCGTTATATCATTCAAGAAGCCCTGGACAAGGAAACGTGAGGCGAAGAAATTCATAGGTATTGAGAATCCTTCGCATTTACTGAACCCTTGCCTCTACAAGTCCACTTTGTTCTTCTCCTATTTATATCATCATCATCAAGTGCCATGCCGACTGGCGTAGGCGTTCATGACTCCCTACAGATCTCTGTCTTTGGTTTTCTCCATCAACTCTGCCGTTGAAATCCCCAGCATGCCACTGTCGTAATCCACCCTGTATCATTTCTTTTGGTCTGCTTCTCTTCCCTTCGATTTGTCCAGTTGTCACGATGTTCTCTAATGACTCTCTTCTCATCACATGACCAAGAAAGCTGTTTGTCTCTTTTTTATTGTTGTATGTAATGTTCTAGTTTCATTAGACTCTTTCAGGCATTCGTCGTTAGTTTTATATCCATTATAATTGATACACTGCCGAAGGCTTGCGAACGCGGTTCGTGAGCTGCTTACCAGTCGTTCGAAACTCAGCTGCGACCGAATTTTACAGCAGACCGTGTCGCGTTGTGTTATAACGTGTTGGTATAGGAGCAGGTCGTTCAGAAAGCAATGGCAAACTACTGAACGTAAAACTTGCCTAGTACATCAACAGCAGCTGAAAAATGCTGGTGTTGACTGCAACGTCCTGTAAGGGATATCAATCAATCAATCATGTGCCATGTCGGAAAGCGTGGGCGGTCATGACTCGCCATTTCACTCGATCACCAGCGTCGTGGATCAGCTCAGTGTTCCTGCCTCGTCCATGCCATGTGGCCAAGCCATCCAGGTATTTTCCTCTCGTTCTTCCTCTTGGTCTGTTCCCTTCGATCTTGCCAGTTGTCACTAAGTTCTCCAATCCATTTCTTCTCATAACATGTCCAAACAATTTTGACTGTCTACTTCTAATTTCTCTAATCAATTTACGATTTTCATTTGTCTCCTGTAGTACTTGGTCATTGGTTTTTTCTGTCTGTCTTTGGTATTCTTTGCATTTTCCCCAGAAACCACATTTCTGCAGCCATCAGATGTTTTTCAGCTTGACTGCTCATTGTCCAAGTTTCACATCCATACAAAAGAACAGGCTCTATGTATCCCCTCAACACTCTTTTTCTCGTTTCAATTGACATCTTTTTATTGGTCAGAATGTTTTTCATCTTGCTAAAGGCTACTTTCGCCATGGCGATTCTTGTTCTAATCTCTTCAAGGCATCTCCCATAAGATGTTATGACTGTTCCGAGATAATTGTACCGATTCACTTGTTAAAGAATATTCCCATTTACGAAATTCTTACAATTTAATTCCAACCCCAGCTGCTCACTGTGTACAAGAACTGCGTCTACTAATTGTTGTAGATCTTGTGCATTGTCTGCAATCAATACTGTATCATCTGCATATCTAATGTCATTGATGTTTCGTCCTTCTATGCTGATTCCATTTAAATCTTCTACATTCCCGAAAATATTTTCACTGTATAGGGAAAAAAGATCTGGAGACATTACACATCCCTGCCTAACACCTCTCTCAATAGGTTGATATGCAACATAAAAAAAAAAATTGATACCCCTGTTTGTTTTTTTCTCTCTCCACCAGAACGGTTTCAGTTATATTCCTAGGAATTTATTACATCCTCTGGTCTCACATGCACCTAACATGTTAATATTCGGTCTTCTCATTTATTTCTTAATGTTATAAAAGTTTTGGATGGGCTTTGTTAATTGTCTTTAAACTTTGTGTGGCCCTAGGAGGCCAGTAAAAAAGTGTTCTTTTAAAAACGTTTATTACCAGTATATGCAAAACAGTGTCTTTTTACATTAGCAAATATTGCATATGCATTCATACACGTGTGACAACATTATAGTCTTGGCATGGTGCAACTACCTACATATTACCTGCTGACGATTTTGGTTGAGTAATCATTAGCTCCCATGCAAACCATTTAATTAAAAAAACAAACAACTTTCACACTTGAGACATTGTCATTCGCACTTATGTATCTACATTATTGCTGAATCACTTTTCTTTTGCCGTGTGTTGCCGGGGCCCATACGGGGGAGCAAAGAATAGTAACACTGTTTACTACCATGCATGTCGTAGGAGGCGACTGAGGAGGATATGGTTCCGTCGCCCTGCTACTGAGTGAGTGCGTGGCGCGACACTGTGAGCTGTGAGCTTCTTGTGGAATGCTTTTACATCTGTCCGCGGTTGTGTGTAGCGTGAACTGCATGTTCGAAACGATGGCGGCCAGCTGTTGCTAGATTGACTGGTTTGCCTTTTCGGCTCACGAGTGCATTTTTCAAGAGACTCCTGGGAGACGCCGCTGGAGGTACGGAGGTCGTGCTTTGTGCAGCGCTTTCGGCGGGTCGTCCTGTGGAAAGTGACTGAGTCATATGGATTAAAACCTGGGTCAATTAAGTCTTTCTGGTGACTGCCATTTGCATCAACGATGAACTGTATTTTTCATGGAGGACTTTTGTGTTGGCATTCTGGCGGCGCCATTATGCACAGTGTACCTATGCGGGCTGTTGGCTTGCCGATACTCCTGTCTGTTCCATTGTTCACATTTGGCAGTGAGGAGCATTTTGTGGATATTCACTGGCACAGGAGCGGAGCAATATGGGGACAACTCGTTGCTGTGAAGTTGGAACCACGACTAACTAACTAACATCTTTTGTATGTATCTACAAATTTCCCAACTTTAGAGCACGCTGTAAACATCCGTTGCTTGAGCGCGTGCGCTAGATAGATAGATAGATAGAGAGAGAGAGAGAGAGAGAGAGAGAGAGAGAGAGAGAGAGAGAGAGAGAGAGAGAGAGAGAGAGAGAGAGAGAGAGAGAGAGAGCGCGCAAACAGTTTGAAATTTGCTATGGCTGTTTACAGGTTCAAAGGTATTTTTGAGCCGTTAGCTGGGCCGGAGAAGGAAGTCAGTACAAAGGATTTACCTGTGCCGGCTAGGCAAAGGTCAAACCTCGATTGACAAAGTACACTGACTTGTAGGTATTGTGTTTAGGAAGATTGCTTTGTATATGTCAGTTTTCTTGTGTGTGTGTTTCTAGTAGCTGTTGTAATGCGGTCTTAGTGGCTGTGATTGTTGGGCATAAATAATAAATATGTTCCTCTGTTTCATGAATGTGGTGTCTGCATATTTGGCATGGTGCTATTTGCTTGGATCTCTGTGCTGCCCTTTCTGTGGTTGTGATAATATTGAAAATTAGTATATATATTACTTCCTTCGCTTTGGATGTGATATGTTGGTTATGTAAGTTAGTGAAGGTACAGCTATAATCTTTAATATAATATTTGTATCCTCTTTTGATTCTCAGGTGTAGTGGTGGTGCTTGTTGATTTACTAAGTATTTGTATATCTGCTTGGTTGTCTGTTGTGTTAAATGTTCATTGCCTTGTATTGTTTGCATACATGTTCTGCAGAATTGCGGTAGTGTTCCGTAATAGTGCGGTGTTATTTTGTCTATTTTCCTGAGCCTGTGTAGTCTAATCGCAATGTAGTATAATGCATAAACTAAATAGTTTAACTAGTGAGTGTTGGTCTGGATGATTGATGAAGTGTACTATACGATTGATTCTTAAAGCTTGTATTTTTGTGTGTAGATTTTGTAGAGCTAGTCCTCCTTGCTTCTTATCTTGTATTATTGTTTAGTGTTGTATACCGTGAATTGTGTTGCTGAAGATGGAATATCTGATGTGAATGGGGGTTTGGTTGTGCCAGATCGTCAGTTGATCTGTTCTTTTCCTCTGAAGGAGGTCTTGAGTTGAATAATGGTGGATAATGAGGGGTAATGATGAATGTCTGGGTATGGTATGGTTGGAAGTAGTCACCTGGTTCTCCTTTTGTCTGTTGCAGGATTCCCTCTTGTTCTTCACCTCGATTATCAAAACTCTATTAAACGATCAACAAGTGGACGAGTAGTGTGAGCCGAACGCAAGACTCTTGAGAAAATTCCTATGAAGTTGCTATGTTGAAGACTGTGTCGTGTGGTAGTGAAATGTCAACCTTCGTCTGTATACTTGAATATAGCCTGTTCAAGGGAGTGGAGACTTACACGATAACTCTGTTTTCCAGTTACTGCAGAGTTCTAAGACCTAAAAACATTCACTTACAATATTAAACTTGATCCACCCTCATGATGACATCCACATACTGACACCATCAATTCTAAGTCAGACAGATTCTTTTCAAGAACCGTTTCCATCATGATTTTCACAATTACCCTTACATTTGTCTAGTTAGTTTAAAAAAAAATTAAACATGAATTGTTTTAAATTCCACATACTATATTTGTTAATTCTCTGAACGAGTGATAATTAGTGACTCAATTGGTCTATCATAAGTCTGACTCAGATCTTCGTGTACGTGTTTGTCTTAACTATCTTTCTATTCCTCTAGGTGCTGGCATTGTGTAATCGTTTGGTGAGAGTGTAACGGATAGAGTAGGACAATTATCTTGTAAGCTATTTCTAGGAAATAGTCAGCTATCTAGGATTAGATCATAGGATCTCTTGATATCCCGTGACAGTCCTTTAATGCCTAGGCGCGGAGTGAGAGATTAGACTTTCTCCTACCTTTGCGGCGAATAATCTTACACTATACCCTTCCTGTCTCAGACGTGTGACCTTGAGACTGTACTCTTTCATATTGTAATGCGTGCTGCTCCTCAATTCGTATGGAACGATCAACTTCATCAGCGTTAACTGCTGGGTCGACCAGAAGTGCAGTACAATTCAGGTCGCTCGCAACTAAAACTGTTGGATCACTGCCATGGCTTTTCATGTCAACAACTAGCTTACCGTCAGTCACCATGCTTCATAATGCATCATGCCTTTATAATGCATATCTTTTGTCATGCCTTTATAATGCACATCTGTTTATATTGTTGCTGTTTTCAGTTAGCCTTGAATGATGTGTGAATGCAATAATGTATAAAAGAGAGTGACAGAAATGCAGAATGTTAGACGGGCCTGCGTGCCCATTTCTTAACACCTTCAAACTTAAAGTTTATGCGTTCGTTCGTTTGTTCGTTCATCCGCGCCATCGAGGATGGACGGTAAATATGTGTCATATAGTCTTCCTTGTCTCCAAATTTCTGCCCAGCTCTAACGAAGTAAATCCGCATCGGCAAGGCGTAGGTTACTCCTTTTTTTCTTCAGGTTGTTCCGTAGGCTAGCGGAGGGTAGGAGGCACATTATTTCTCCTTTAATATAGGACACCCTATCCCTAGGATACCCTATCCCGCCACCCTAACATTAGATGCAAGAAAATGGAAACAAAATAGTAAAAACAAACATTGGAGATATTCTTCATTAATGTTCAGACTTAAAGTTAACGACTGACAGATCATCCAAATTAGAAGTTTTCGTACTCTGTGAATCCGTCGGCTGCAGCCACTTGAACATGTCTGCCATTGATTATGTGCCTGTGATGTACAAGAATGAATGCTTGTAAGCCTAGATTCTTGAACCACTAACATCACCCAAAGGGATTGTCGTCTGCTATAGCTGACGCGTGCAGCATGCCCTGTCTAGACCAGGGCTTCTCAAACTTGTTTCACTAATGGCTTAGTTTGATAAGACGAACATATTCGCGACTTTCATACTCTAATTTACAATATTTAGTTACCAAGGCTCCATAATCTTCATGTAGCAGATCCTTTAAAGAACGTCACAATCACCGTGGCTTCCCGCAAAGATATTCAATTCTTTTTTTTTTTTTTTAGGTTCAAGTGTCTCAAAATATTCATTTCCGAGGTATTTATTTTTAAAGTTCTGTGTCAATTCTCGTGTTGGTTTATCAGTGTATCGTCCTCCAATTTTCTTCTTCTTCTCACACCTTCAGATGTCAATATGAATAAATGCAAAGAAAGCAGCAGTCAAATTGAGCTTTTTTTAACATCTTCATAGATCTGTCCTGAAATGGAACGGGTAATGGCCAATATAGCTTCAATGTTCAGTATATTGGACACGCTTGCAGCAAAAGCTTTACCATCATTTTAGCAAGTTCAAATTTACTTTCATCATGACCTCATAACGTTAGTTTACTAAACACGCACTATTTCAGTCTGTTACACCATGTGAGGAGTCTGAAGATTGTTGCTTGTTCACGTCTGTGGAGCTGGCATTGTGCATCATTTCTGGTGGCCTGAATGCTCTTATTCAGGCTTGGTTCAAGAAAACCTTCTAATGACACTTGTGGCCCAGTCATAGGTTATGTCTATATCAAGCTGAAATACTCTTCCACCTTTCTTGTCAGCCTGTTCATTTCCAGGTATGTTACAATGTGAGGGGTAATCCAAGGTCGTATATCTCTTTGGGAGTTTTGATACAGTCCTGCCCTTAAGGCTGCTATTTCTGCAATGTTTTAGCTCTTCGGTATTGAAACAACTGAGTTCGCATCTGTGACGAAGTAGCCTTAGATATCGTCTCCCGCATGATTAAATTTGTTTTTCTAGACTGCAAAGGACTGAGACGGTGGAGAGATAATATATATACAGACCTACAAGCACTTGGAATCAACGACTGGCAAGAGAAGGTCAACCAGAGAGACGAATGGAGACGGATTGTATCTGCAACAAAGAACCTCAATGGCTCGGAACGCTGAAGAAGAAGAAGAAGAAGACTGCAACACCCGGTAGGTCTAAATAGATAATTTAAAGAATACTGAAAACGTTGAAGAAAAGCTGTATTTTGTCTTCCATCGTTCGTTAGACATGTCATAGTTCTGTATCAGCAACACCAACACGACAGCATCTGTGTAGAGGGCTATGTAGCTATCTTTATGCTTCTCTGTCAACAGCAATTATGCTTCAAAATTGAAGGCCTCTAACCTTGCTCTAAAGTTACTTGATAATTTTCCTGTCATCAAAGTTTTCTTCGCTTCATTTCTTTTAGTTTCAGGAGAATCTCAGAACCTTCATTAAGTTTATTTTTAATCCATCTGTATTTCCGTAGGTCCAGTTACTATTTGAGCTATAATCTGCTAAGTACGAGGGTAAGTTAATAAATAAGTCACAAATGGTTGTAGAATAATAACTAACTATGATAACTTGAAACCAGTTTATTTTTATACATACATTGTCCCTTTATTTCTCAACATAATTTCCACCAACATTTATGCACGTGTCCCATCGTATTATCAGTCCTCCCAAACCGGCTGCATAGAACTGCGTGCTCTGTTTTCTAAACCGCGTTTTCACTTCACATTCAACTTCAGCGTTACTCGCGAAATGTCTCCCGCCAAGGTGAACTTTCAGTGGACTTAGCCCCTAGCGACTTCCCGTAAAGCGGTGCATAGCTGGGTAGAAAAGTTACGAGGGCGAGTCAATAAGTAAGTCACACAGTTCTGTGGGATGGCAGGTAAATGAGAATGGAGACCTTAGTGCGGGCAGTTAGTCAGCAAAGTTTGCACTTAGCCCATGATGAAAAGGGTTTAAAGGAACAATCGTAAGAATGTTTATTAAACGTCACACGTTAACAGACTACTAGAGATTGTTTTCTCCGCATCATTTTGGAGAAGGACCAATCGTCAGATTAATGTTTCAAACATCACTTGGGAACAGAACAATAGAAAGTGATTTTTTTTTACATCACATGGGAAAGTCCAGTGGGTATTATGTTGTCACACGACAGTTGAAAAGACTAATAGGTACGGGTTTTCCACATGGCATGGGAATAGAACAGTATGAACTTATTAGGAAGTTATTATAACAATGGTCGTGTGAACAGTAGACACTTGAGACAGGAAATACATTTATTTCAAAGAACAGTATTTTCGTGTCCTAGACAAGGATGTTATAAGTATAAGAACAATAGAGAGATATACTAACGGTGTGATCCAGGCAGGATTCAGGGTCAGACTGTGACTAGTTCTTTTGAGTGATCAAACAGCCACCGGTGGAAGTCGACATCTAGCAGGATGGATTCATGCCTTGGTGAGGTCCTCGTGGACTGAATGAAGATGTGGTGTGATCCTTTCTGGGATGATCGGGCTGGGCTCTTCAGCTACTTGGTCTAAGTCTGCACCCACTAGAATATTCGACACACATTCTACCCATTATACACACACACTTCTCACACCTATACTCTTTGCTTAATAAATTATTTTGTATTTATTTGTTAAAGCTAGAGTTGTGGAGTATGTTATGTTGGGGAAGAGTGAGAGGGGGCATGATCTAAGGGTGAGTGAGAGTAAGAAAGAGGTGTCGACAGACTAATGGACGACACTAAAGTAAGTAAGAAAGACTTACGACACTTAAGAATTTATAATCTGCGCCCCATGTCATACCTGCAATCCTTCTCAAGATTGTCATTCTTTGCCTCGCTTTTGTTTAATTCATCTCAACCATCATCTACCATGTCAGGCAACGATCTAAGGTGATACATCTGCAGTTTTAATTTTCTTTCTGACGCAATATATTTGCATGCAGCACTATCGTCGAGTGCTGCATTTTAAGTGTGAGGGAGCAACACAGCATGTTCTTTTCTCGCCGCGTTGTTGACCATTACTCTAGCATTACTAAGGCTGCATATTACTGTTCGCTGTATTATCTTCAACACGACTGTGATAAATTCACATCAGAGTTTAAAAGTACAAACATGATAGTAAAAACAAAATAGTGTATGAAAGTTAATCGTTAGTCGCGGTTCCAACTTCACGGCGAAGGGTCACATCATAATGCTCCGTTCCTGTGTCAGTGAATAAATCATACAAAATGCTCCTCGCTGTCCATGTACAGGGTGTTTGTAAAGTCTCACTACACTTTGTATATGGAACAGCTGTTTTTTGGAGCTTTCCGTCTTGCAAACGGAAAGCATACTCTCCAAAAAACAGCTGTTCTACATACACAGTGTAGTGAGACTTTACAAACACCCTGTATATGAAAGTTACTAACCTCAATTACTAAACTTATAGACACATATATTGGTTATGGGGAAATGGTCTGCACGGTGAAATGGTTAGGCGCCCGGTCTCATGCCTTAGTAAGAAACAGCAACGAATCTTACTAATGAACTGAACTTTGAATTTCACTCAGGCGTCTACGTTATGTATGTATTAAAGTTAGTTTCTATTAAAGAAGACCACTAGGCTTTCCAACAGATGTAACACAGAAACATGTCTTTACATTATATATCATACATTTGCACATATTTGTCAGATAATATGGTTATACAAATGCACGAACTGACCTAATAACAAAAAATTCCAAACACATTAATTTTTTTACTAACATGCGCTATGCATGCGGTTGACATTTTCATTTAATTCAAATTACTATTGGTGCCATTAGGTAGAATTTTCATCTCAGTAGCACACTGTTTAGATCCTGTGAATATTTGTATAGTTAATGCTCTTGACAATTTTAACACTGTCCAGCCATTTCATGAGTTGTATTTCATGCAAATGCAATACAGAAAGACAATGGAAATGGAACAGCTGGAGCCAGCAAGTAAGATGACAACATGGCTAACATCTGAAGCAATCTATGTTAAGTCGGTGCTCTGGTCTTGGCTTATTATATATTTCACATACAAGTTGCCTCTGTATAAACTCAAACAAAAGCAATAGTGGCTATTGTGAACACAATTCATGATTTTCGTTTTTATATCTCCCGTTTTCTGAATTCCCTCCTGATACTTATACTGAATTCCCTCCTGATACTTAAACAACGTGCTATGTTTGGTAATTATAAGGTATATACATATAAATAGAACTGACAAATACGAGTGGGTGTGATTATTTGCAGTAATAGCCGTGTTACGATTAGATCAATAGGTTCCTTTCATATGCAGCATTTCTAACAACTGAATGTGTCCTCAATGCTTGGAGGAAAATACTGTGTTTAATGATGTCAGGATAATCATCATTCTCAGCTAGCTTTGTGAGCACATATATAATGTTTACCAGATTTTACAAACATATCAGGGTGTCAATTATTTCATGTGCGTCGAACACAGGCGAGAAACATATTTCTCGGGTGCACGGCCTTGTGCTTGAAGATGATCACCTGACACACAGAGACGAGGGGATCTAATGGGGTGGCCCTGGGGGGAACCCCGAACCCTCATTAAAGTAAAACATATTCAAACCTAGTTTTTTTTTTTGCAGGAAATAATCTAAATTATTTTTTGCAAACGTCTGCTATATTCTGTTGAGATCTTTGCACTTGTGAATATTTATTTATGTAAGCACGGCCCAAGAACTTACAAGCCACATCTCGTAAAATGCTGTATCTTACTCAAAACTGCCGAACAGCATGCTTATTGTAGTTTTCCTGTCACTAAATGTAAAGAAATGCTTAATTTGCGTTATGTTATTTGGAATGATATATTTATTCTACGTCATTATATTTCTGATTGTCTTCTTTCTTTCTTTCTTTTTCTTTCTTTCTATTTTTTTTTTTTTTTTTTAAATTTCCATTTTTCTGAATTTCCTTATTGATACTTAAACAATCCATTATCTGTTGTGGTTGATCAATATACGAGGGAGCTTCAAATGAAAACACTAAAAGTGTTATAGAAATTACAATAACCATAACATTGTCTTGTAACATGTCAATATTGTTCTTAAGTATATCAAGAGGGATTAGCGCGTGCCATTACGGTGCAGACGAACACGGTGACGTCACAAGAACAGGTTAAAGATGGGCGCCCCACTTATAATATGCACCAGAGGTGCAGCGTTCTGTTAATTTGTTTTCTTGATCAGTGAAGGGGTAAAACCTATAGAAATACATCGGCGAATGAAGGTCCAGTATGGTGATGCATGCCTGTCAATCCAGCAAGTGAATGAGTGGAGCGGCGTGACTTCTGTGACAGACCGGATCAGGCTCACCAAGTACTGATCCCAGAGTGGATGTGTCTACAGGAATCCAAATACTTTATCGGCGCTGGAAGATTTGCATTGAATGCAGTGGTGACTACATTGAAAAATTATACATTTGTTCTGTTCTTTGTCAGAGCATATTCACACACACACACACACACACACACACACACACACACACACACACACACACACACACACACACACACGCACGCACACGCACACACGCACACACACACACACTTGTATATATATATATATATATATATATATATATATATATATATATATATATATATAGGGCGTTCATTTGAAATCAGTTCGTGCGGCACCGCGCGTAATTGCGTACGTTGAGCATGATTATGTCATAGTCATGTGGTAAGTACTGATCAATGAATAAAAGAGCACATGCCTATCGTTCCATGATGCATAGGTTCTGTTTCTGACCGTTGAGAAAATGGCCGGGTTGATCCAAAATCCGCCCAAAGCACCTCACAGAGGGTGATTCAGTTTATTTCATTTGAAGGATGTCGATCAGTGGACATTCATCGAAGAATGCAGAAAACATACGGTAAAATTGTGCGTCGAAGACAACAGTGACAGACTGGACATGAATGTTTCGGAAATGACATCAGTTCACGACAGATCTTCGACGGCCGGGTCAAGCGCATATTGTTGCAACAGAAAAAACCATCGCCAAAATTGATGCAGCAGTACAGATGAACCGTTGTCGAAGCATACGTTCGCTAGCGAAAGAATATGATGTGTAAATTGGGACAATTCAAAAGGTCGTTCGTAAGGTCGAAAGGTGTGTTCACAGTGGGTACCACGGATGTTGACCGATCACCAAAAAGAGGAACGCATGGGATGGTGTTTGAACCACTTTCTGCGTTAAAGAGTGGAGGGTGACGTATTTCTCTTCCGCAAAGTGGCAGGCGATGAATCATGGCGTCACCACTTTGAGCCGAGCAGCAAAAGAATGTGCATGCAATGGAAGCATGCTGGATCACCAAAAGCCAAACAATTCAAGTTACAGGTTTCCGATGGTAAGGTTATGCTGAGCGCATTTTTTGACCATGAAGGACTATTGTTGGTCGACTTTAAAGAACCTGGTGTCAACATCAGCTCTACTCACTACTTGCAAATACTAGACAAGCTGCAAACAGCCATCAAGAATAAACGAGCTGGCATGCTTTCTCGCGGTGTGATTTTGTTGCACGATAATGCTCGTCCGCATGTCGCAATGATTGTGCAGGAAGAGGAAGAAGTGGGAAATTCTGCAACATCCAGCCTATAGTCTTGATTTGTCACCATGTGATTTTCATTTGTTCGGACCTCTAAAGAAAAGCTCTCAAGGACAACGATTTCACACAGATGCAGACGTAATGAACGTGGTAAACTTTTGGTTCAGTGAGCAACCACAATCTTTTTTTGCGGACGGCATTCGCCGCCTACCTTAGAAATGGGATGCTTGCCTGAATGTCTACGGCGACTTCTTCTGACCAACCCATGGTGCATAATTCAATCAAAATGAATGCTTTGTTTAATTCTAAAACACTTGTTAATATTTCTTTCATGCTTTTGTAATAAAGCCATTGGAACCGGTTTCAAATGTTTGCAGTAATAGTATTCTTCTTCTTCTTTTGTTCGCTTGAAATATTTCTATAACTGCAACGTTGTCTCTTGTATGAATTTAACTGGCTGATTTAGTTTACTCAGTGGTCCATAGAATTGATCGTCCTTTCTAATCTCTCTAGGCCGGAAGGCATGCCTAGATATGTTGTATTTTGGGCATTCTTGGACTATGTGATCTACTTTCTGCGACGCCAACCCACATGTGCACATGGCTGATTCACCAATCTTGAATTTTGTATACATGTGGTTGTGTAATTTGCTGTATCCTGTTCTGGGGCGCAGAATAATGACTTGCTCTGGTCTGTCCATAACGTGGCAGTCGTGTTGGACAAGTTTTAGTGGCTTTTTGAATGATTTGATCATTCTTTTCTTTTGGTGGTATATAACGGGCACATCAGGCTGTTCTTCTTTTGCTCTTTCCTTAGCTAATCGATCTGCTCTCTCTTTTCCGGGTACTCCACAGTGGGATGGTATCCACTGTATGGTGACCTTAGCTAAGTTCAGAAAAGAGTGTCCTTAGTACTGGCAATTTCCCAGACAAGAGCGGCTGAGTACTAATTTTGCATCCGCCAAAAGTACCACAGGTTGTGCACCATGGCTGGTTTTTAGTAATTTCTCTATTGCTATCTTGGTTGCCTCAGTTTCAGCATCATAGTTATGGCGGTACTTTCCTGTTGGTACTCTGGCCGTGTCCCTAGTATTATTTGGGTATTCTATGTAGACTCCCGCTCCTCTATTTCGAACATCATTTTGTGCTGACCCAACTGTGTACACTAGGATCCAGAGGTCCTGTGGGTATTCTTCATCAAGGAAGCTGAGAGTGACTGTTCTGCGCTGTACACTATTATGCTCATCCTTGTCAAATATTCATCTCATTTTTGTCTGGATTTATGGTGATAGTCTATGTTCCTCTTTCCATGGAGTTCGTTCTGGATTAGTTTTAAGGGGAATACCAACTGTGGACAGATCGATGTTTCTTTGCAGATTCGTTTGGCCTGGTTGGTAAAACTGCTTTTCAACCAACCCATAGCAGAGTTTTCAAATATGTTCTTCATAGGATGGCCTGGCATGCTGAGGAACTTTTCTATTTGTATTAACCTTTTCGTATCTCTATGCTCTCTCAGTGCTTGTGTCCTCCCCATCTTCTCCATCTCCACTATAGGGGTTGACTCACCCCTCCTGTGGTGACTCTAAGTGCTTGATTTTGCACCTTGTCCGGCTCTTGTAGTGTGATTTTTGATGCTGAACACCATACAATTGACCAATATTCCAGGTGTGGTCGTATGTTCTGTTGATAATCTTTGTTTAGCATTTTCCCACTGCCTCTCCATGTGGTTCCACCTACTTTTCTTAGAATGGCTATTTGCCTTTTGGCTGTTGCCACTGCTTTGTTGATGTGCTTTCTCCATGTTAGCCTGTCATCAAATGTTACTCCAAGGTATGTTGGTTCCTTATCTTCTGTTAGGGATATTCAATTTATCTGTATGATCCCTGCCTTTTGCTTTGGAGAGAGGTTTAGTAAAGTGGCGCTGCACTTGTCATTGGTTACACTGACACACAATATATTTGCCCATGCAACTAATGCTTCTACAGTTCTTTGTAACGATCTGGTGGCCACTGATGCATGTTCATTTGTGCTCCTTAGAACCAGGTCATCAGCGTACATTGCCGCTTTAATTCCATGTGGTAGATTAGCAACACGATTATTGATGAAGATTAGAAAAAGTGTGGGGGACAAGACTCCGCCCTGGGGAAAACCATGACACAGTAGTACTTTCTTGCTCTTGAGTCCGTCTATCTGTACTCGGGCTCTTCTGTTGTGCTTTCACCCATTTGTAAATTCTTCCATTGTCATTATAGTTTTTCAGTTTCTTCACCAGACCTTTGTCAAAAACTTTCTGTAGATCTATCCATGCCGCAAGCACTTGGAATGCATCCTCAATTTATTGAGAGAGGTAGGTTGTCTGATCTTCCGTAGACTAGCACTGCCTAAGCCAGCAGCCTTCTGTGGCACACAAGAATGTTTTCACTTTCAATACACTGCTGTCTTTGATTGATGATGCGCTCCATTGTTTTGCAGAGACAGCTGATGATACTAACTGGTCTGCAGTTAGAGGCATTGGAACTGTCTTTCCCTGATGTTAGGAGGGGTATCATGGTTGCTTTTCTCCAGGCTTGTGGAACTCTGCCTAAGATCAAGCTGTTATTGAAGATCTGCAAGAGCTTTGTTTTGGCCACTGTTTCTAGTTCCTGATCATTTCATTGTAGATACATCAGCTCTTGATGACTTCTCATTTTCAGTTTTGATATTGCTGGCTCCAGTTCGCTGATTGTGATAAGGTGCCTCACGAACCTCATGTATTATTTCATTCTGTTTTGTATGTTGCCATTTCTCTCGAATCTCTTGTTGTTTTTCTTGACTAATTTTGATGTTGTTATCTTGTGCAAGTGAGTCCGAAAAATGGTCAGCTACTTGCTTTCTTGTTAAGATGATTCCGTCTTTATGTAGTGTAATTTTTGAGTTTCTCCCGGTGCCCCCCCCCCCCCCCCAATCGTTAAGTTGTTTTATTAGTTTCCACAACTTCCTCGTGTCTCTTTCAATGTTCCACCCATCCATCATGTGCCATGCCGGAAAGCATGGGCGGTCATGACTCGTCATTTCACACGATCACCAGAGTCGTGGATCAGCTCAGTGTTCTGGTCTTGACCATGCGATGTGGCTAAGCCATCCATGTATTTTCTTGTCTGTCTTCCCCTTGGTCTGTTCTCTTCGATCTTATCGATGTAGATCTTATTTTCTATCTTAATGTTAAGCGTCTGATACCCTGCCCCTTCTATGTAATCTTCATTTTGGGAAGCAGAGACGTTATTTTTTACAAGGGTCAGTCCTTCATCCGACATACAGGACTTTGCGTTGGAGCTCAAGCCAATGAACACAAGCAAGCAAGCAACAAGGGTCAGTATCCCATCTTTTCGCCTGTCCTTTCGATCAGATCGGTAACACTGGTAGCCTCTGATTTATTCATTTTATTATTATTATTATTATTATTATTATTATTATTATTATTATTATTATTATTATTATTATTATTATTATTATTTGCGCTCGCTTGCTTTACTACTTCTAGTAGTGCTGGACTAAATTTTGCGTGTGGATTAGCTTTCCCCTATTAACAGTGTTCCTCTCCATCAGGCGAACCCATTCCGTCTTCAGAGGTGCCTCTGATTTTGAAGGCTAGGTTTTCATTGAGGTGAGATTTTTGCAAGCACCATATACTTACGTTTTCTTGATCCAAGATGTATTCTAGCTCTATTTCTTGTTGCTGACACACTCAGTATTCCAGTGAATTATTTTTAGTCTTTGTTTAGTATGGAAAGACGCTCTATTCTCAGGTCCCCTGCCTTCACAGAACATCTGAGAAGGACCTCCAGTCGTTTTTGCTGGGCCCTTTCGAGGCATACGGACCGGCACTGCACCTGCCTGGGGATCAAGTGCATTCCAGTGTATTATGTTTAGTCTTTGTTTAATATGGCCACGCTCTATTCTCAGGTCCACTGCCTCCACAGGACATCTGAGAAGGACCTCCAGTCGTTTTAGCTGGAACCTTTCGAGGCATAAGGACCGGCACTGCATCTGTCTGGGGTCCAAAGCAGGACGAGCACCATAACGTTTTGCTGTAATTTACATATCTCTTTGCGTAATTGCGTGGCTTCCCGATTTCTGTGATGCGCCTTTTGGCTGGCTGCCTCCGTCTTCAGCACTTTTGCTTTACTAGAGCAGACTGTGGTCTTACTCGAGTTTAGATGGGTAGGCACGCACACACGTGTCTGCGCATGCATGTACGTCCATACGTACCTAGAGCATTCTGGTAAATTTTACGGCACCAGAGACTCGCCGCTGCACCTTCTCCTGTTAGTTAAAACAGGTCCACCACATGAAGGCCAGGAGTTGGACTTTTGCTGCAGAGGTGATGAATGCACGAGCCATGGGGTATTTTGCAAGGTAGGGCGCCCAATCCAACTCTCACCCCCGGTTACATAACAAAAACATGTGGAACCCACTAATAGTTGTGTTATTCTTAACTCAGTACCTCTGAAACCGGAGCGGATTCGCCTGATTGTGAGGGTCACTGGCTATAAAGAAAACTAATCCACACGCAAAGCATCAGCCCAGTTGCTCTAGAAGTAGTAGCACGAATATGGACAACGCTTGAGATCAAAGCCAGCAAACAAATAAATAAAAAAAAATATGCAGCATTTCTAACAAGTGAATGTATACTCGATATCGGGAGGAAAATACAGTGTTCAATAATGTTGGAAAAATCATTATTCCGAGCTAACTTTCTGAGCGCAATTATAATCTATACCATAGTCTCATCTCATCTCATCATGTTCCTCCTGTACCTTGCGGTGTCGAGGTGAAGTATAAACAGTGGGAGAGTGCCCGCTTATGAGCTTCATGTACAGATAATCCCATGACCTCTGTTATTCCAATTCCACTTCCATTTTTTCGAAACAAAATTCCAAATATGGTCTCGTCTAACCTGCTTCCTCAGCGGCGGTTATTGTTGAGAACCGTGGTGTTTGTGGGTTTTTAGCCTTGTTTCTTGTCTTGTGAGCTCTTACGAATGAGTCCCCCCTCGGAACGGTTACATAAGCGTTTGTGTCTGTGGCGTCAGCTGGGGTGTTGGTCGGCGGCTATCCTTTGTGCCCGTCTCCTCTTGTGGTTTTCTTTGTTTGTGCAGGCTCCTGGCTCGTCTGGCTTGACTGGTTGTAGTCCTTATAAGGACTTTTTATTTAGTATTTTTGCCTCCTTTTTTGTATTGTCTATAGAAGCTTTTCAATGCGATTTTCCTCCTTGTGCCTGTTTTCTATTTCGATAATTAGTTTATGTTTCCTTTCGCAGTCTTCCCCCGTGGACAACCACGGGATGATTTCTCCGTCATCTATATAGTACTCGAGGCTGGACTCAGGGTGATAGTATATATCTTGGTATTCTATCGGTTACCCCCTGAGTTTCTCGGGCTTCTTCTTTGCTTTTTCCCTCCAGCGCATTCTGAATTCCTTGCGGCCGAGTTCATCTCTAATTGCCTGCAAGTTTGTCGATTCTAGTAGCTCCTCCAAGGTAGGTCCCTGGGGCCTCTTCGTGCCGTCTCTGTTATTCCCTGCGTCCATCGTTTATGAGATCGACCTCTTCCTTTGCTTCCAACTGGTCTGTATATCATTACTAGTTGTGGTATACTGTTAGTTGGTAACCTACTTGCATGGCCAAACCATTTGACTTGCTGCCTTCTAATAAAATCTAGCGCAGCTATAACTCCCACTTTAGTCCCGACTTTTTCATTTCTGTTCTTATCTCTTCTTGATACATTGAGTATTCTTCTCAAGAATCTCATTTCTGTTGTTGTGATTTTTCTTTTCTCTTTATCTTTCATTGTCCAGGTTTGGCATTGGTAACATAGAGTTCGTAGGAAGATTGTGTATGTAAAGTGCTTTCTTAGTAATTATTGATAAATGTTTGTTCTTTAGTATTGGTGCCATTTGTCCATTGAATTGGTTTGCCTTATTGCATCTATTTTGGATCTCGTGTTCTGATTTGCCAACTGATGATATTATACTTCCTAGGTACTTTAAACTCTTTACTTGTTTCAAGGGATGTTCGTTTAGGTGAATTGTTGTTGTTTTTTCTTCTTTAGTTATAGTCATTACCTCTGTTTTGCTTGTGCTAATTTTCATGTTATGTTCCCTAAGCATTTCGTTTAGACTATTCACGTGGTCTTGTAATTCAGCTTCTGATTTTGCTATTAGTGCTTGGTTGGCCGCAAACATGAGTTCTTGTCAACAACTCATGTTTCAGGCATCATCGGATTACTTCTCCCACACCATACAAGAAACTTGCAAGTCGTGTGCGAGGAATGAAATGGTACATTTTATTGCCGTTGGCTCTTTACAATTGCAAAACAGTCGCTATCTAATCACACATAAAGTCACAATATTCTCTATCACTAGTTTTCCTAAACCCTATAGCTAATCTCTATCTACTAGGCTATACGAAAACACATATCTATTCTATACGATGTGAACACTACAAAGTCAGTCCCCAGTCTCACTTCCTTCACTCGCGTCGCTACACGCCACGCGGAAGGACCTTCATGCGTCCTTCGGCTCTTTGCGAGCTAGTTCAGTTAGCACGCTTCTATTAGCTGTCTTTGGTTGAGTGGCAATCGTGGCGATCACGCAGGCGTGATTCTGTCGTGACCAGTAGTGCTAACTATCTGGTCAACGCCTCCGTGTGAGGACTAGTTAATAGTCCCCCTTTTCTATCATCTATCCTGCCCTGATCCCGGGCAATGTGTTCCCTCTAATCTATCTGAGGTTGACCCCACGTCCCGGTGGTGTTCTATCATGAGGCAGGCTTCCTGCCTCCTGTTTCAGTCTTTGACACACACCCTCCCCTCCTGTGTTGCGTCATCAACTTTGACTCATTGGTTGTGACGCAAGAGGTTTCTAAAAAATTAGTTTGTCTAATTTTTGTCAAAGACTGTAGATAACCTGGCTTTGGGCTACTCAATAGACCTACTGACTAATGTCACAATGTAGCATCACTTTACTTGGCTACTGGCAATCGCCACAAACTTGTCTGGTTGGCGTGAGCCCTCTTCTCAATCGCAATATTATATTAATTAGAGGTATGTCTGAACCGGACCGTTGTCTTATAAGACCGGCCCTCAAATAGTAAATTAACTCCCTACCCATACAAAGTTGACTTTCTGAAGGTCAACACATGAATTGCTTCATGTCCCCCATATAATATTAAACAACCATTACACAAGCTGTGAGCGACAGGCTTTACCTATCTCGCTTCCGCGTGTAAAGTCATATTTCACTGTTAAGTTAGTGTTTCGTTGTCTATTATGTCCCCTGACCCGGAGTTATCTCCCTTTGATCTAATAAAAGTGTATGCAATTTATATGTTTGTTTTTCTGGTTGTTTGTGTGTTTGGATGTAATTAAACGTATAATCTACCCTCTAACATGTGTATCTAACTATCATGTGTATGTAAGTTAGTTTTTCAAGTGCCCTAATTCATTTAACTGTGGTCACAAACATGTGTATAATACAAATCTGTGACTACGTTTCTGTCTTATGAGACTCAAAATACTTTCACTAAGATCCTAAACTAAACTACACAAAATACATTCATTACAACACATTTTCAACATTGAAACCAACATTTGACGGCAACAACAATCAAAAGTCTTGTTGAGCGGCAGAAAAAATCCGCTGACTGTTCTCACTCTCTCTTGTATATTTTACATTTGCTCTCACTTTCACACTTCTGTCACACATCTTTAACCTTCCCTTATGTCACACTTCTTTTACCCTCACTATTGGCACACATCTTTTACCCTCATTTCTGTCACACATCTTTCATCCTCATTTCTGTCACACTTCTTTTACCCTCACTATTGGCACACATCTGTTACCCTCATTTCTGTCACACCTCTTTTACCCTCAATTTTGTCACACATCTTTCACCCTCACCTTTGTCACACATCTTTTACCTTCATTTCTGTCACATAACTTTCACTCTCATTTTTGTCACGCATCTTTTACCCTCATAGTTATTTAAAAACCTTGGAGTGACACTGTACAAGTTTGGCTCAGTTTGACAGAGTTGAGCCTAATGACTGTGCATCAACCGTTGCACACGTCAAGTATTTACAACATATTTACATGTAAGAAAAAAGGGTTGATGGTTTGTACCCTGGTATTATTAACCACTCTATTCTACTGAAATATTACTCTAAATACTGACATACTAATACTAGTTCTATAAATATACATTTAATGCGTTGCCTATTTTAATCTATCTGTCACATTAATCCTAAAATAAGCTTACATTACTCCTCATATTTATCTAATTTAAGGGATGTAATTTACCTATGTGAGATGAAATTGATGTGAGATGAGTTATGTCCCTTTTTGAAATGGGTAATGTGAAATGTAATAAGTTACGCCCCTTTCTAATATATATAATATAACATATTCTAACTAATGTTTTTAAATGAAACAAACTATATGATTGATATTCTTATTCTATATGGTGTAAATGATGTATCTTTAAGTGTATAATATTTCTATTCTATTATGGTGTAACCTGATCATGCTACTAAATGATAACGTTTGTTAAATGGATTGGTTAAGATGGAATGAAATCAAATGAAATGAAACAAAGTGAAATATAATAAACTGAATGATACTATTTATATCTAAACTTCTTATAATTAGTTGTCATGTTTAAATTACTATCCTAATCTACTTTTAAAGCTAAATAAATATGTAAATTAATATTCTATCTACCAAAAATAAAATGAAAAATATTATATTGTCTAACTCTAAATATAAATTAAAATGACATAATCTATCTATATTTTATCACTATATTAAAACATTATGATACATATCACATTAAGTTTATATATACATGGTCTTTAAATACCCCAGGTTAGTCGTTGCCATTAATGTTCAGAAACATGCTTTCATTGGCATAATATCTATACAATTGTTCTGGGTATTTGAAATCCATTACACAGTCATATTTGTTCTATGGGTATTGCACCTGTAGAGTTCGTTTGTAAAGTAGACCACTGTTTTCGTGTCTGTATGTATATAATCATCTGACACTGTTTTTCTCTGTTTAACACAACTAATTCACTGGAACATATATGGAGCTTAGCAAGTAATAAGCTGTCCTAGTTCACAAGGTGATATATTTGTTCCCAGAGTAAAGTTCTTACTTTTGATGTCTACGGACACATAGCAGGTCAATGTTTTTGGTACTTAGTTCAGCACATAATATCCATGTATTTCTAACATATTTCACATAGAATATTTGACTGTACTAAATTAACATCTATTACTCTACACTCTTATGTGGAAATTTCTGGTATTGCTACATCAGATGGTCGACTAAGGGTATCAGCCAAGATGTTATCTTTCCCCTTAATATGCTCTATACTAAAGGTGTAATTTTGTAGTATTAGCGACCACCTGTATATTCGGTCATTTCGATGTACACCCCTCTGTATGACCGTTATTGGGGAGTTGTCAGTCTGGACAATGAAGTGCACACCCGCCAGAAATCGATGCAGCTTTCTCACCGCATAGATGACGCTTAAGGCTTCCAACTCGGATATGGAATATCTGGACTCGGTGGGTGTGATCTTACGGCTCACGTAGCAAATCGGATGGAAGATGCCCTCATAAAATTGGCCTAGTACTGCAGCGATGGAGATCCTGCTGGCATCTGTCCTAAGATAATAAACGAGCCTCGGATTAGGCAAGCGGAGGATTGGAACATTACTAAACAAGATTTTCAATTTTGACAATGCAGAAATTAATAATGCATCTTTGACATCCAATTTTACAGAAGCTTTTAAAACATTGGAAAATACACTTGTAATCTCCGCTAAATTTGGAATAAATTTACTATAGTAATTCACTAACCCCAAAAGGCTTCTGACCTGTTTCTTGGTGGTAGGCATGGTCAGATTCATAATTTTGGTAATAATTTTCTGGTCAGTCTTTAGTTGACCTTGAGAAATGACATGACCCAAAAAATCAATTTCTTTTAGACCCAATTGGACTTTGCTTGGTTTGACAGTGAGCCCGAAGAGTCGCAACCTATTAAAGACATGTCTTAGTTTCAGTAGGTGTGTTGTCCAGTCATCAGTATGGACACATATATCATCTATATAGGTCACTGTATTCGTCACTCCATGAAGTAGATCTCTAGTTAAGCGTACGAAAGTGGCAGGAGCGTTTCGAAGTCCGAAAGGAAGAAAACGCCACTCGTAAAGTCCTAAAGGTGTTGAAAAAGCAGTAAGATGGATGGATTGAGACTGCATAGGGACCTGCCAATATCCCTTAGTGAGATCTAATTTAGAAAAGATTTTGGAGGTGGACATGTCAAGAATAAGATCTTCGCAGGAAGGAATTGGCTCTGCGTCGATCTTGGTGACGTTGTTGAGCTTTCGATAGTCCACGCACAGACGAATTGTAGAATCTTTCTTCTTAACTAAAACAATTGGAAAAGAGTACTCAGAGGTGGATTTCTGGATAATCCCACTAGCCTCTAAATTCAGAATTTCCTTATTTAGATTTTCCCTATAGCTTAGTGGGATTGAGTACGGCCTGCATTTAATAGGCTTAGAGTCCGAAAGAAGAATGGAGTGTTCGATTCTGTCCGTCCTACCTGGAATGTCAGAGAATATGTCTTTGTATTCCGTCACTAATTCTACTAATTGTCGTCGTTGACTGTCTGTTAGTCCCTGTTCTATATGTATGCTATCTAATGTAGCAGTCTTGTCTACAATAGGAACTGGTAGTTCCATTCCGTCGTCGTCTACCTGATTCAGTACGGTGGTGGTGCTAAGTGTGTATTCTGTATTCTCGCTAAGTGTATGCTCGTCGGATATGCCAGTCTCGCTAACTAGTGTAGTTGCGTTGTGTATGTCTGTCGTCTGATCACTAGGTGTGGGTGCACTGTGTTCGTCTGTCTGTACTTCTGTCTCTTGTCGTGAATAGTAAGGTTTCAACATGTTGACATGGAATATCTTTAAGTGTCCGTTTATTGATATTTCATAGTCAACATCTGAAATTTTACGTACCACCTTGAATGGCCCTTGCCATGAAGTCAATAATAAATTTCGTTTGTCAGGAAGCAAGAGAAGTATGTCTTGATCTGGTTCAAGTTCAATTGTTCTTGCACCTTTGTTGGCATATTGGCGGTAGATTTGACCCTTCCTCTCCAAAGCTGCCTTAGCTATAATACACGATTTCATGATTTTATCTCGTGTTTCAGTCACCATTTCATAAGGTGTTTTTGGTTCGGGAATTTGAATAGAATTCGTTATTGCCTGATGATAATTGGTTAGGGGTCCACGTGGGTTAGCCCCGTACACTAATTCAAACGGTGAGAAACCCGTGCTTGAATGGGGAATCTCCCGATAGGCGAACAGCACTGTTGGTAACAGTGTATCCCAATCAGCTGGGTTTTCTGCTGTTACCTTCGCCAGCATATGCTTAAGATCTCCATTAATTTTTTCTACTATCCCATTGCTGGCTGGATGGTACGCTGTCGTGAAATGTTGTTTAATCCCTAACATTTTTGTAAGGGCTTGCGTTGCAGCCGATATGAATTGAGTTTCACGATCGGATAAAATGGTCCGTGGAAATCCGAATCGTGAGAACAGGTGTAGAAATACATTGGCAACATCTTTGGAGGTGATGTACTTCAAAGCTACTGCCTCAACCCACCTTGTACATAGGTCGACCATCGTTAATATGAAGCGATTTCCTTTGCTGGACACCTGATTCAGGGGTCCAACAATATCTACCGCCACACTCTCAAATGGCCTAGAAGCCAGTGTAGAAGGTTGTACTTCAGCTGTAGCATGTTTACCCTTTCGTACTAACTGTTGACAGACATTACACGAACGACAAAATAATTTAATATCATTGCAAAAATCTGGCCAATAAAAATGAGCCTGAATTCTGGCCCTGGTTTTGTCATATGCAAGATGGCCAGCAAACGGTGACTCATGTGCAATCTTTAGCACAGTTAGGCGATGTTGTACAGGTAACACCGTTTGCTGAATCTCATGGTTACCAGTAGTATAATATCTAGTAAGGATGCCATTATTTAATCTGAAGAACCATGATGCGTTCTTTGTCACTTTGGCTCGTTCTTTCAATAATTTTAAATAAGGAGACAAACTAGGATCAGCTTTCTGCTGTTCTATGAATTTTTGTCTGTTGGTATCATCAGTGCTAGATGGAGAAAGCACCAGTAGTCTCTCATCTTGTAGCGTGTCTTGATGTTTTATAGTGTCTGCTCTGGTTGTTGCATTAACTGCATTCAGTTGGTTCCATGCAGTTATTTCATCACTAGTACATTGTTTTAGTTGGGGTAAGCAACCCAGAATTAAATCAGTACAAGGGTTGTCAAGTACAGCACAAGTAAATGTACCCGAAAGGAAAGGAGTGTTAATACGGGCTTTGGCCAAAGGGTAAATTTCAATGTTACCCGAAAAGGTTCGGCATTTGACAGAGTCACCTGTATAATCCTCTTGACTCACCAGTTCCTTTCTGAGACCAATAAGGGTACTACCGCTGTCCAGCAAACATTGGCATGGTCTATCATTGACCATTGCATTGTGGAACTCTAAATTGCCTCTGGAGGCTAAGGCTGCATTCACACTCTCAGATGAGAATGGAACTGTATGTCCACATTCTAATTTTCCGTCAGCATGAAATTGGTGACATCGCTCACAACTGTCAAAACTCAACATATCGTTTACACAACACACCTCTTCAGTTTGGTTAACAGGTAATTCATTTTCAACATCACACTCAGTCTCACTACCACTATCAGAAGATGTATCAAGTAAAATAGCATTGTTGGCTTTCATACGTTGGCGGCCTTGGCACTTATTTGAATAATGGCCGTAGCTGGAACAAAAAAAACATTTGATGGCACGCCGGTATGCAGATCTTTTGTTCTGTTGCTTCTTAATAACATTTTCAAGATGTGCCGGATAACTTGGCGATTTGTCACACATTGAATAAGTGTCATGTAAAAGTTGACAGTGGATACATTTTGAAATATTTCTATCTTTCTTGTCAAATTTATTAAATGGTTTTCTATTGCTCTGATAGTTCTTAGATTGATCTTTTACAAAGGAAACTATTTCAGAGTCATTTGAAGTCTTAAAAATATTTCTGTTTGAAGAAAAATATGCAGACCCTTTCTTTTCAAACTGTTCTATGGTTTCAATGTCTGACTGCTGCAAAAATTTAGCAAAAGAGGATGGTATCGTGGATATTACTTTATCCATAGTTATTAAATTTTTCAATCTATCAAAGTCTTTTCCTATGTTAGCTGCTTTAAGCCACCTATTTAGTACACTTTGAACATTTGAGACGTAGTCAATGAAAGTCTCAGTAGGTTTAGGTTTTAAATTTGAGAACTGAACCTGATACCCAGGGGCATCAAGTAAAAAGTGTTGCATAATCCTATCACGGATGTATTGGTAGTCAGATCTAAGATCGGTTGGTATAGATTCTATCACTTTAAGGGGCTCACCACTCAGGTTCTTCATATAAATCATAGCCCACATCTCTAATGGAACTTGGTGATATTTAAACTGATACTCGACATTTTCTGTCCAAGCAGATATTGAATCGTCTTTACAATATGGTTTGATAATATTCTTGTATTTGTTGAACTTATTTTCTTCTTGTTGACTTCTTAGTTTAGTAGCAGAGATCTCTGCGTGTGAGTCTACATCCATACCTTTCATCTTTAACTGTGTCTCTGCTTCTACTTGTATTTGTTTTTCCTTAACTCTTGCCATTTCATCTATCTCCTTTTGCTTTAGATCTAATTCTCTTTGTTTTAATTCTAATTCCTTCTGTTTAATTTCCTTATCTTGTTCTAATTGTTGTTGCTTAACTTCTAATTCTTTTTGCTTAATCTGTTTGTCATCTTCTAGCTGTTTTTGTTTTGTTATTTCAGCTAGTTCTGCAATCTCCTTTTGGTGTTGTCTTTCTAGTGCCCGTTCATTTCTCTCAGCCTCTTTTGCTTCTTTAAATTTTTGATCCGCATATTGTTCTAGCTCTTTACCTGTGTATTGCAATTCTTTGCCTGCTTTAATGAAGTCAGCTAGAGTAGCCATGTTGTTGGGGAATTGGGTCGCGTTGACTTTAACTGACTGCTTCGCTCAGTTATTTTTCTTTGATATACTATGTTATTTATTATCTGAGCACTACAAATTGTACTCTTTGTTTACAATCTGGAAAATTGTATTCTCCAAAAAATTAGAGCACAAAGTCTGTTCATACAATACACGCTGAAAAAGAGATGCACTATTAATCACAATGCATGCCAAAAACGTAGGTTTTACTCATCTTAATGTTCCCGAGAACAAGGAACAACACGTCAGCAACACCGGTCCCGTTGTTTGGCACCCCGGAATACACACGAGTTTTCTACTCAGGTCACCTTGTTTGGCACATCGGCATACACTCACGATATCTATCAGCTGTTGTTCACCCTGGTTTACAGAGCAGCAACAATTAACAACTCGTAAACGATAAATAGATTTTTGACAAATTGGTACAATGACACTGACATGCCCACGAACAAACAGAATATCGATTAATTAATATTTAATGTCAATGTCCTGTCTTCGTTCTACAGTAATATGTCATTCGTTACTAACCTAGTTTAATCTATGGAAGTATGGTGCAGACCAAATCTAATTTGCATAGCCGAAAGTAGTGCCCTCGTGACGGTAAACAAATAGAAAAGTACGAAAAAAATTCAATAACTGCTTTTAAATAAATATAAATATAATAATAATGTGTAAATAAATAAATATATTCATTCTCTAACTTAAATAAACAAATAATAGTTAATATATCGTAAAGATTCAGGCAGGCAGTAGCTTGGCAGTTTGTAAACACTGAAATGCTGATTCCAAGTGGCGAGGCCCAACTGCTTGTCAATCGTGCCACGTCACAGGCGAAGCGCTATTTTTAGCTTGCAAAAATCAATACTGTCGCTGACCTCTGTATTGCTCCGCCATGAATCATTTTTGACAATTATTCAAAAAACAAATAAATAATTACATAAATAAATGAAAGAAGAACATAATATGAATACTTACAACTTTGAAGAACACATTATTTAAATATATAACATTCTAATAAGCACAAATAAACATTATTTCATCACGATAGGCACAATTCTGCTCGCAATTCGCTCTAGTCTGCACACGTCATCGTCACTGACACAAATTAAACATTTAATCTTTGTAATATCCTATCCGTTTACCTAGTCTAGAGCCGTGGGTAAGTGTTATAGCTTGAACTCAGGTTCAAGCCACACTTCTGACACCACATTTAATCCTATTGCCTGTCAACAACTCATGTTTCAGGCATCATCGGATTACTTCTCCCACACCATACAAGAAACTTGCAAGTCGTGTGCGAGGAATGAAATGGTACATTTTATTGCCGTTGGCTCTTTACAATTGCAAAACAGTCGCTATCTAATCACACATAAAGTCACAATATTCTCTATCACTAGTTTTCCTAAACCCTATAGCTAATCTCTATCTACTAGGCTATACGAAAACACATATCTATTCTATACGATGTGAACACTACAAAGTCAGTCCCCAGTCTGACTTCCTTCACTCGCGTCGCTACACGCCACGCGGAAGGACCTTCATGCGTCCTTCGGCTCTTTGCGTGCTAGGTCAGTTAGCACGCTTCTATTAGCTGTCTTTGGTTGAGTGGCAATCGTGGCGATCACGCAGGCGTGATTCTGTCGTGACAAGTAGTGCTAACTATCTGGTCAACGCCTCCGTGTGAGGACTAGTTAATAGTCCCCCTTTTCTATCATCTAACCTGCCCTGATCCCGGGCAATGTGTTCCATCTAATCTATCTGAGGTTGACCCCACGTCCCGGTGGTGTTCTATCATGAGGCAGGCTTCCTGCCTCCTGTTTCAGTCTTTGACAGTTCTCTAATGGTTAGATTTGCAGATGGTTCTTCTTCTGTGTTCTCGTCAATCGGTATTCTTGCGGTTTCTGTTTGGCTGTTTTTTTTATACATATGTTGACTAAATATGTTATAAACAAGAGAGGGGACAGGACACAACCTTTTCGTACTCCAGATCTTATGGCGAAGGGTTCTGAGTGTCCTCCAGTTGATCTCACTATGCATTCACTGTTGTTGTATACGCTTCTACATAGGTTTATTAGATGTGTACTCACTCCATCTCCATATTGTTTAAGGATTTCCCACAGCTTGTTTCTATCTACTCCACCAAATGCCTCTTCATGGTCGACAAAGGATAAGTAGAGTGTTTCATTGAAAATTCTATTGATTTTTCTATAAGTTGTCTAAGAGTAAAAATGGCATCTGTGCATCCTTTGTTTTTCCTAAATCCAAGTTGTTTTCGCTTAGTTGGGGTTCTGTAATAGTTTGTAATCTTTTCTTAGTCAGGTCTTAGTCAGATATGACTGAGCTACCGTATGACAGTAGACGGTACTACCTGCTTTCTGTCAGCGCCGAATGTTGGGCGGCGCTTACCAAACCCGACACCCCACATTGTGCCAACGGCTTCGGGCGGAAGAGCGCAATTGGGAGGGTAAAGCCTTATCCTGGTGCGAGGAAATGCAACCCAAAGACAAAATAGTCATGGTAGGGCAGACCAGGCCCTAAGCCTTGGCTGGCAGCTGGTCTAGGATCGAAGCTCCGACAGGTGGACAGTTAGAGCATTGCTTTGCTGAGCCGGCAGCTTCTGCAGCTTGTCTTGTTCCAGATGTATAGGTGTTAACTTTCCTCTGGAGTGAACTAGGCAGGCCGAGAGAGGGATCATGCTGCATGGGCAACACATGGTTTCTTTATTTTAGCCCAGGCTTTGTGCTATGGAGAGGCAATAACTCCATCCCTGGTCTTAACCGGTCTCGGAATACAAGCGAGAGGCAACTGTTACGGGTTATAAGTCCTTGTCAGTTGGCGTAGACATGGGGCGCCACGCGTTGCCTCTGACGGTGGGAGACACCTACAGGTGTCACTGATCAGCTACCGCCCGCCTCAAGCTGGGCAGCCCCCGGCCAATTAGGTGCTGATCCGCCACAGCCTGCCTGCTTCAATGGGTGCTTGGGGCTAGGACAAAATCTGAATCGCAGGCTGTAAAACCAATGCACCAGGTACTAATAAAAAGAATAACAGAAACCTCAAGCTACGGCTTGCAACCTGGAACGTAAGAGCCATGTGTCCAGGATTTTCCACTGACTTGACAAATATTGACGATGTGAGAAAAACGGCTGTGATTGATGCTGAACTCAATCGTCTTAACATTGATATTGCTGGCCTGCAGGAGACTCGCCTAGCTGAGGAAGGGTCACTGAGGAAAAACAATTACACCTTTTTTTGGAAGGGAAGAGGGCAGGCAGAAAAAAAGGCAACATGGTGTGGGCTTTGCAGTGAAGAATTCGCTACTGGGAATGATTGATATCCCAGCTGGAGGTAATGAAAGATTATTATCACTGCGCTTGGCAACCTCTTGTGGATTTGCCACCATTATCACTGCATATGCACCGACACTCGCTTCCTCTGATGATGTGAAGGATACATTCTATGAGCAGCTAGACTCTGTGATCAAGGCAGTTCCAAAATCTGACTACATTTATATTCTCGGTGATTTCAATGCTCGTGTGGGCAAGGACTTGAGTTCATGGCCAGTGTGCCTTGGAAAATACAACATCGGTCGCATGAATGATAATGGGCAAAGGCTGCTGAAGCATTGCACTAGAAATGACCTATGTATTACAAACTACTTTTTTAAAACAAAAGAGCTGCATAAGGTCACATGGAAACATCCAAGATCCGGCCATTGGCACCAGCTGGACTTCATTATCACACAGAGACAACATCTGAACCATACATCATTAACTCGAAGTTACCACAGTGCTGACTGTGATACAGATACTTCTTTGGTTGTTGCAAGGGTTAGACTGAGACCAAAGAGAATCTACACAGCTAAACACAAATCTAGCTCCAGGATTAATATTATTAACACTCACGTTCCTGGAAAGTGCTTTGAATTTCAACAGCAACTTGAAGACGCTTTCAATGATACATCAGAGAACTGTATAGTAAATGATAAATGGAGTAAACTTAAGGAAACTATTTTTATAACAGCGGTAGGGGTTTTCGGGACTGTGGATCATAAGAGGCATGACTGGTTTGCGGCAAACAGCCAGATAATGCAGCCCTTGATTGGTAAAAAGAAGATAGCTCTCTTAAGAAACAAGGCAAGACCAACGCGTAACACTCTGAGTGAGCTGAAGCAAGCAAGGAAGGATGTGCAAAAGGCTGCCAGGCAGTTTGCGAATGACTATTGGATCACTTTATGTGAGTCCATTCAAATCGCAAGTGATAAGGGAAACATCAGAAGCATGTATGAAGGGATAAAGAAAGCCTGTGGTCCAATGATCAAAAGAAGTGCACCGCTGAAAACCTTGACTGGAGAAATCATCACGGATAAGAAACAGCAGATGGATAGATGGGTCGAGCACTATTTAGAGCTTTACTCAAGTGAGACCAAGCTAGCGGATGATGCCCTCAACGCCATAGAGACCCTGCCAACTCTTGAATACCTGGACACACTTCCCACCATAACAGAAGTTAAGTGTGCTATAAATGAGCTTGCCTCTGGCAAGTCTCCAGGTAAGGATGGGATTCCAATAGAGGTGATCAGGAGTGGGCAAGACACACTCGCTCTACAGATACACCAGCTAATAGAGCTATGCTGGCGAGAAGGACAAGTCCCACAGGATTTCAAAGATTCAAACATCATAACGCTGTACAAGAACAAGGGCGATCGGAGCGACTGTAACAACTATAGGGGTATATCACTTCTGTGTATTGTTGGGAAAGTATTTGCCAGAATTGTTCTGCGCAGACTTCAAGTCCTGGAAGATCAAGTCTACCCCGAATCACAGTGCGGCTTCCGCCAGAACCGGTCTACCATTGATATGATATTCTCATTACGACAGATGCAAGAAAAATGCCGGGAACAAAATCAGCCACTATTTATTGCCTTCATCGACCTCACAAAGGCATTTGATCAGTCGTAAGGGTCTGTTCAAAGCACTAAAGAAGAATGGCTGCCCACCAACCTTCTGTCCATTGTGGAATCGTTCCACACAGGCATGAAGGGTATAATCAAGTTTGATGGCTCAACTTCAGAAGAGTTTGAAATCAAGAGTGGAGTTATGCAAGGTTGTGTACTATCCCCCACCCTCTTTGGGATATACTTTTCACTTCTACTGAAATATGCCTTTCGTGATCAGGATGACGATATATACATTCACCCACGCTCAGATGGTGGCCTCTATAATGCTTAGAGATTAAAGGCCAAGACCAAAATTAGGAGGGTACTAATCAGAGAGTTACTTTTTGCGGATGATGCTGCCATTACGACCCACTCTGAGGAAGAATTACAACATCTACTATCTGCATTCTCCAATGCTTGTTCTGAATTTGGTTTAACAATTAACAAAAAGAAGACACAGATTATGTCACAAGGTGCACATGGTGTACCATCAATCTTTATTGACGACGCCGAACTGGAGATAGTAGACCATTTTACATATCTAGGATCAGAGGTAAATAGCAAATTATCCCTCGATCAGGAAATCAACATCAGGATTGGCAAGGCAGCAACAACAATGAACATATTAGCAAAAAGAGTCTGGGAGAACAGGAAGCTTACTGCCAAAACAAAAGTCCTCGTCTACCAAGCCTTTGTCCTTAGTACTCTTCTTTATGGCAGTGAAACCTGGACAACGTACTCACGCCAAGAGAAACGTTTAAACAGCTTTCATATCCGGTGTCTGCGAACAATACTTGGTATTAAGTGGCAAGACAAAATCACAAATACTGAAGTATTGGAAAGATCAGGTTGTGTGACGGTGTATTCCATGCTCAGTCTTCGTAGACTTAGATGGATAGGACATGTTAGGAGGATGGATGATGGTAGACATCTTCTTTGGTAAATTACAGACGGGTAGGAGATCTCAGGGTCGGCCTCTACTAAGATACAAAGATGTGTGTAAGCGGGACATGATTGATACAGGCATAGATAATGCACATTGGGAGCAAGTCGCCGCTGAACGTGTTGCATGGAGGGCAACTATCAGAAATGGAATAAAGACAAAGGAGAAAATGATTGCAGATAAAGCACACACAGAGCGTGAGAGACGTAATATGGTGCACAATGGTGGAAATGACCATGATTTCACATGCATTTACTGTGGGCAAACATTTGCATCAAGAATTGGCCTTACCAGCCACACTCGCCACCGCCATGGGTCGTAGTTATTAAGCCTTTTTGAAGCACAATGTACCAAACTATCGTCTGTCAAGACGGAAAGGTGCCAATGTGTAATCTTTTCTCAAGAATTTTGCAAAATATTTTCCCAGTACTACTCAACAGTGAAATGCCTCTGTATTGTGTGCAGTCTCTTTTGCTGCCTTTGTTTTTCCAAATCGGGATAATTATGGCGTTTCCCCAGTCTCGTGGTATCTATTGTTCTACCAAAATATGGTTGAATCGTCTATACAGTCATGCTGTTCTTACTTATCCGACTGGGAAATAGGCCGGTCCGCCCGACTCGTGAGGTTGCAGGTCCGACCCCAAAGCTATCGTGCTTATCCGATGGTTGAACATACCCGACCGAGAGCGATGCGGCGCTCAGTAATTCGAGGCCATTGCGTCTAGGTAGATCCAAGATAGGAACCTAACCGAGTCTGTCTCTATTCTTCTACTCTTCCAGAAACCTGACTCTGTTCATGGAGTACTTGAGGTACTGCCGTGAAGTAGTAGTAGTATGTAAGGGGAATGATCCCCCCCCCCCCCAAAAAAAAAAGGTGGAGCTGAGGTGTGGTAGAGGAGAGGCTGGAGGCTTTGCTACATTGGATGACGTGACATAAGTCGTCACGGGAAAAGATGCACGGGACCCACAGTAGCTGTGGGAAAGTGTATTGGTGGATGGCCACCAAAGCTGTGCTCGACCGGCACAGAGATGACCGACCTGAATGGAAGGTCAGTTAATCAAAGTCAACTCAGGTTCTGGGACAGGGATCCCAGGACGGAGCGATGGCTGTGATATGAGTTGGTTATTTAAGTTTAACCTTCATGAATTATCCTTAGTTAATACTATAGTAATGAATTATAAGGAGTATAATTTATTATGGTCATATAGTTATTAATATGTGAAGATGATCAGTCCATGGGTGAAGGGATTGGTTAATTGGTGAGTATGTGTGGAAGGAGGACTTGTCCGGCAGGGCACCTCCTAGATAAAATAATCCCTACACTGAACAGGAAGTAGGTGTATTTGATGATTGATGATGGAAGATGAAACAGGAGTGGACTAGCACCAGGCGCAGGATGCTTTGACAGAGTCATACAGTCGACACTGGTGCTAGAGGGCTAGTGGTAGCCCAGACGAGTGACTTGACTATGTAAAGGTGTACTATTGCTTTCTCTTCGGGGTCTAGCCTGTCAGCGACTTGTGCGCTGCAGCTTTTCAAGACTCCGCTACTTTCGCACTGCACGAAATAACAATTCATGACATTTGTGAAAGGAATGCAATTTATTCAGAGCCGACATTTGAATGGCTCTACGAGCGTTAGGTTTCATCATTGTTACACAATATGAATACATCAACGTGATGATAGATGATGCTAGCATTACACAATCTAAATGAACAGCCCTATGTTTGCCTATGGCCTAGAAAGCTATCGTATTGGTCAAGGATACGTCTGATCTATCTACCGTCTCCAGTCAGTCTGTCCCGCAACACATTGCGTGGACAAGCACGGACACTTTTCTCTCCGTGCAGTCGCTATTATTGCGTGCCTGGTCTTGCCAGCACGCCGGCTGGTGAGTTCGAGTAACCTGGCATATCACGGTTACTCGCAAGGACCAGCAACCCAATTGCTTGGGGAAAGCCCTCGCTCATCTGTACTCGTTGACCTCTGGTCTGACACAAATGTGTCTCCCTGTGAGGTTATTAATAGTACTCGGTGTCTTCCCTGTCTGGTGTCTCTCTATTAGACTAGTGTTAACTCATTACTTCTGTGAGGCCTTATTGGGGATGCTGACAGGGTCCCCTCCTCTCCGCGAAGTGTTACTTCCCTTTTTCTCATGTTTGTAACACTTCTGGTCACAAAAGAATATTTGGTTGTCCCAATTTTGTCAGATCTCCAATAAGTATAGAACTTTCTAGTTTGGGATAGAACAATATCTTCTACCTTCATTCAGTGTTCTCTCTTTTCACTTGGCTAATTTAGTAGCCTATGTCTCAGTATAGTTGGTTCTATAGATATCTTAAGGATTGGTAGTGAACCGGAAACCGTTGTCTTATGACTTATGTCCTGGCTTCTGTCGTTTGACCCTATGTCTTTTGACTTCCACCTATTGACTTCCGTCTTGACCTGTTCCTCATATTGCCCGAAATGACAACCCACACACTAGTTGACTCTATTATGAGTTCAACACATGAGCACCAAGTGTTCATGTTCCCATCAATATCCCCTCCAACTCTATACACACAGCTCTACTGTTCACCTTCTTGCTTCCGCATGTGAACAAGCTATATTCACTGTTACCTTTAGGTTTCTGATTATTTATTGTGTCCCCTGAATTTAGAGTTATTGTTCTTTGAATTGATTGGTGTGTGCAACTTTTATGTGTTCGTTTTCCTGTTTGTTTGCGTGTTTTCTAATAAACTAAAGTGTACTTAACTCTCTAACCTGTGTATGCATTAGTGTACTAAATGTGTGTGTTCCTTCGAGCGCCGCAAATCGGTTTATTGTGGTTACAAACGTTCGTCATTTTTATTTGTGACCACAACTCCGTTTTCTGAAGCTCAAAGTACGTTCTCTATATACTTTGTTAAAGTGTGGCTGCAACACATATAAAAACCCTCGACAACACATTGGAAACACAAATGACACGACAAGTCAAATAAGACTTTTCCAGCGGTGGAAAAAGAAATTTTTCCTCTGTCTTTCTCTTTCGCTCTCTTCCTTTAAATGTTTACTAAGTTTTTGCATTCTCTCTTCGCATTTTCTCTTCTTTCATTCATCTTTCATACCCTTTCATACTATTCTTTCACTCAATCATTCTCTCGTCATTAAAATATGTTTCATAGTATTACATACATAAACAATACATATATATATATATATATATACAATAAACGATTGGCTGAATTATAACAGTAATCACGCCAAATGACTGTGTGTTTTGTTTGCACGCGTCTATACAAAAATATACATCGTTATAAGGATGGTTTGTTACCGATCCTGACATAGTAACTTCCATAATTTGGTGTGCTGACCTAAATTACCCTCAAGGGAAATAATTTACTACTACTTTCATTTAAGAAAAATGGATTAATTACCTTAAATGTTATTTGTGAAAAAGATGATATTAATTCCTAAATGATTGATGTTAGTTTTGAAATGATATTTTAAATAAATGGATGTATAACTGATTATAATTATATGGTAATAAACTAATATAATATCTAACAATTGTATTTCTATAATGGATGTTTTAATAAATGGATTATTAATTAAATGATAATGATTTCTAACTACGCAAATAAGAAAATAAAGTTATATATGCGTTTACATACTTTGCAATAGAATAAATAATAGAAAAATGAAGTTATAGATACTGTAAATAAAATAATAATGTACATATATCACAGTTACATTTCTATATCTAATTACACTAAATTGACGTCCTCCTCTGCGTTGTGAAGATGGAGCAAATCTCTTTGTAGATTATTCTAACATAGTTCATTCCGCCAAAGTCTTTTATGCTATCCTTGAAGGATAGTGTATTAATATAGTTGCCTACCACATTATGTAGGTCCATAGCTAACCCTGGAATGTTATTCGGGGTCTAAGCGTTGGTTTAATATATTCTAGATTCGGGGTCTAAGCTGGGTTTGCTGTCCTCTTGGCGTTAGTTCCCATAATCTAACTTATGTGTGTGTCAGCGTATGTTCATTCTGCGTCTGTTTGTTACACTTTTCATAGCACTGTTCTATTCACACAAGTTATATATCAGGCCATAGTAACGCACTTACGATATGTCTTACTCATCACACATGGCACTTGGTTATCTAACATTACAGTGTCACTGTTTCTGGTGGTGTATGGTCGCTTCATTCCTGTAACTCAGGTATTTGAATGGATGAAGGACGACTTAAAATGTCTGCAATCGTATTTAATCTCCCTTTTAAATGCTGGATAGTAAATGTGTAATTTTGGAGAATCAAAGCCCACCTGTAAATTCTATTGTTGGTAGGATGTCCAGATTGCATCACAGACAATGGAGAGTTATCGGATTGGATTACAAACTATGCTCATGCCAAAAATCGGTGAAACTTTCTCACGCAATAGATCAAACTAAGGCCTTCCAATTCTGATGCTGAGTATCTTCCTTCAGCCGGAGTGATCTTGCGACTTACGTACATTACGGGATGGAACGTCCCGTCGTAGAACTGTCCTAGTATCCCAGATATAGATATGGCACTCGCGTCTGTGCGTAAGAAATAAGTGAGTTTTGGATTAGGCATACGGAGAATAGGTGGAACGCTGAAACAATGTTTCAATTTCGATAACGCACTAATTAATAGTGCATCTTTTACAGATAACTTAGCCGAAGCTTTTAAGATGTTAGAAAAAACACTGGTGATTTCCCCCCAGGTTTGAAATGAATTTACTATAGTAGTTTCGGACCTGTTTCTTGGTCGTTGGCATTATGAAATTCAGAATCTTATAGACGATTCTGTTATCAGTTTTCCATTGGCCCCTGCAGATGGTATGACCCAGGAAGTCAATTTGTTCCATGCCCAACTCTACTTTGGACGGCTTCGCTGTGAGTCCAAACAATCTCAACCTGTCGAAGACTTGTCTAAGTTTTAGTAGGTGTGTTGTCCAGTCTTTCGTCTGGCTGCACATGTTATCTCTATATGTCGAGCTATTCGTCGCAGTTAGTTTACTGTAGGAACTGGTAGTTCCATCTCGTCCAATACTGTTGTGCTACCAGTTATGTGTGCTGTTGTCTGGCTAAGTGTGTTTGCGTTGTCGCTGTTGTGTGTCGCCCTACCTAGTGAAGTTGAGTTATGTATGTCTGTCGTCTTATTGCTTGGTGTTGGTGCAATCTGTTTGTCTGTCTGTTGTACTTGTTGTGAAACGTATGGTTTCAGGATGTTGATATGAAATATCTCTAAGTGTTCTTTTATCGATATTTCATGATCCGCATCTGATATTTTGAGTTCAACGTTGAGAGGCCCTTGGCGACATGTTAGTACCATGTTATGTTTATCAGTTAGTTGCATCACAACCTTTTGGTTTGGTTTAAGGTGAATCGTTTTAGTACCCTTGTTTGGATAGTTCTGGTTTCCATTACTCGACACCTGCATTAGGGGTCCAGTAATATCGACCGCTATACTTTCAAGTGGTCTAGATGCTATCACTGACCGTTGTAATTCGGTCTTTACATGCTTTTTCTTTCGTACTCGATGTTGACACACAGTACAAGAGCGACAGAAAGATTTTATGTCCGAACAAAATTTCGGCCAGTAAAATTGTGATAGAATTCTGGCTCGCGTTTTATGATAGCCCAAATGTTCAGCAAACGGTGGTGAATGTGCGATTTTTAGCACCTTTTTTCGGTATGTTACAGGTAACACCGTCTGCTGAATTTCATGGTTATTATATGTGTAATAACGCATGAGAATTCCGTTAACCTTTTTAAAGTACCAGGAAGAATTTTTAGAAACTTTCTTTTGCTCACACAACAAGTTAAAATAAGGTGTGAGTGTTTGGTCGGTGCTTTGTGCCTCGCTCAGCTTTTGGCGAGTATTGTTTGTATCTGCACCACTTGGTGTTAGTAGCTGTAGTGTTTCATTTTGTAAGTCAGTATAACTTGTTTCTGTATCTGACTTAGTTATAGCGTTGACCATGTGTGTTTCATTCCAGGCTTTTATGTTGTCGTCTGTACATTCTTTCAATGCATCAAGACATCCTAAAATAAGATCTGTACAAGGATCTTGGAGGATCGCGCACGTAAATGTGCCGGTAAGGAACGGGGTATTGATATGCGCTTTTGCCAGTGGATATTTCTCGATAGTGCCCGAGAAAGTACGGCATTTGACAAATTCACCCGTATAATCTTCTGTTCTAGCAAGTTCTCTCCTTAAACCCAGTATAGTACTGCCGCTATCAACTAAGCATTGGCATGGTTTACCATTGACCTGTGCATCGTAGAACTTAAGGTTACCTCTGGAGGCACATGCTGCATTAGCTTCTTCATTTGAACATGATATTACGTGTCCACATTTCAATCTCCCCTCCGCATGAAACTGGTGGCATACTTTGCACGTCTTAAAGTCTAAAATATCGGTTACTGATGATACATTCTGACATTCATTCTTTGGCAATACATTGAAAAGTTCGGGATCTATGTCACTCTCATCGTCTGATGATGTATCGATGAGGGCTGTGTTGTTTGCCTTCATTCTCTGTCTCCCAAGACATTTATTACTATAATGGCCATAACTTGAACAAAAATAACATTTTACAGCACGTTTAAACGATGATCTTCTGCTTTCTTGCTTACTTATCACTTGTTCTAGGTGTGACGGATATGTGGGGTTCTTATCACACATCGAATAAGTTGGGTGAAAAAGATTGCAATAATTACATCGAGGTGGTTTCTGATCTGGTTTGTCCTTCTTTCTGTAGTCTTTCTGTTTGTAGGATCTATCAGGGACTCTATTTACAAAAGCTGTAATTTCTGTGTCATATGATGTGGTTTTAAATATGTCCCGATTAGAGGAAAAATAAGCTGACCCCCGTTTCTCTAATTGTTGAATGGAATCAATATCTGACTGTTGTAAGAATTTAGCAAAAGGGGTAGGCACTGTAGAAACAACTTTGTCCATTACCATTAGTTCTTCTAGTTTTTCATAGCTGTTACCTACTTTAGCTGCCTTAGTCCATTTTTTAAATGTGCTCTGCACGTTAGAAATGTAGTCTAAGAACGTTTCAGTTGCTTTTGGTTTAATCTGTGAGAATTGAATTTGGTAACCAGTAGCGTCCAAAAGAAAATGTTGCATTATCCTATCGTGTATGTACTGGTAATTGTTTCTAATATCTGTGGGTATGGTTTCTATTACTTTTAAAGGCTCCCCACTCAGGTTCCTCATGTAAATCATTGCCCAATCCTCTAAAGGTATTTTCTGTGTTTTTAGTTGGAACTCTATATTTTCAGTCCATGCGCTGATTGAATCACCTACAGTGTATGGTTTGATAAGGCCTTTGTACTTACTAAATTTGTTCTGTTCTTCTTGGCTCTTTTGTTTGCTAGAGGCTATTTGTATGTTAGAGTCTACCTCCATTTCTTTCATCTTTAATTTGGTAGCCTCCTCAATCTCTTTCATTTCTTTTTGATGTTGCCTTTCTAATGCTCTTTCATCTCTGTCAAGAGCAGGTTTTCTTTCTGTTTCTTCTTTCTGTAAAGCAGCTTTCTTTTCCATGCGTGCTATTTCTTCCTTATACTTTTGATCCGCCCACTTTTCTAGCTTATCTCCAGTGTGGCCCATTGCGATGCCCGTCTGGATACATTCATTTAGTGACGCCATTGTTTTGGCGTAATGTTAGTTCAAAATGATAATACAATAATATGCACAGAATAGTTTACAATAATGTGTTAGTAAATGTACATCTTTCGCTGGAAAAGAAGATGCATGATTAAGTTAGAGCATATCAAAATATTCGG
Organism: Cepaea hortensis; assembly: GCA_963921405.1. Lineage (NCBI taxonomy): Eukaryota > Metazoa > Mollusca > Gastropoda > Stylommatophora > Helicidae > Cepaea > Cepaea hortensis. Next base: position 51,622,364 of record OY992889.1, on the reverse strand, counting down.
AAAATATACTCATCTAATTTGCTGGAAAGTACTGTACTTGGGATGTTCCACCGCAGTCTTTCACACCACACACTGGTTTGATTTGATAACACACGGGCTGCGTTCTGGTTAGTAGAGCAGCAAAAATTAGACACACGCTTAAGTTGTAAATACAAGCTCACAATTCATCATATTCTATCAAATATTTCATATTTCATCAAGTTGTTAATATAATCTCCTATTTCATGAGAATGATGAATGAAAATGTGCTAAATAGTGATAAATGGTATTAATGATGAATGATATGATCGTCTGAATGATTGTTAGATGATAAATGAGATGATTAGTCGTATGGCCGTCAATGTCGTCTTGTCTTCGCTGTTTGACTCTGGCGTACCTTCGTTCTAGGCTGCAGTTCGTCGCTAATCTATTTACTAATTTCGTAGAATGGTGACATTGATGGCTGTATCACACGCAATGAAATGTACACGGTGGTTACGATGGTAATGTTCACTGATGATTTTATACATTTCAATTGCTTTTAGTATAATACCACACTTTCTAAATAATATTGGTAAAATTTCACACTTTACCGATCTAATTTGACTCAATTGTGGTTCACACTCCACAAAATTGGCGATCGTATAATTCACCACAAGAAAAAAAATTAATTTATAGCATGTATCACAATAAATTTGTATTACTTTGCAATATACCACACATCAATAATGTTGAAACGTGCATTGAATTAATTCTGGTACAGAATTTTGTAATATCAATCGATAGCTAGCGTTCGTTCAGTGGTTTATAATACCACTTGCATGTTGGCGCTAACTGCTCGTTGAATATTACTACAACTGCCTGCTATGACTGCTCAGAAACGTTCACTGAAATCTGACAGTAATTGTACTGCTGGCGTTTTTCAATGTGTTCTGACACCAATTCAGGGTCTACTGGTGTTTATTCCCTGTGTTCTGACACTAATTCGCCGCTGGCGTTGATTCATTGACCATTCTGACACCAATTCGGAGTCTAGCCTGTCAGCGACTTGTGCGCTGCAGCTTTTCAAGACTCCGCTACTTTCGCACTGCACGAAATAACAATTCATGACATTTGCGAAAGGAATGCAATTTATTCAGAGCCGACATTTGAATGGCTCTACGAGCGTTAGGTTTCATCATTGTTACACAATATGAATACATCAACGTGATGATAGATGATGCTAGCATTACACAATCTAAATGAACAGCCCTATGTTTGCCTATGGCCTAGAAAGCTATCGTATTGGTCAAGGATACGTCTGCTCTCTCTACCGTCTCCAGTCAGTCTGTCCCGCAACACATTACGTGGACGAGCACGGACACATTTCTCTCCGTGCAGTCGCTATTATTGCGTGCCTGGTCTTGCCAGCACGCCGACTGGTGAGTTCGAGTAACCTGGCATATCACGGTTACTCGCAAGGACCAGCAACCCAATTGCTTGGGGAAAGCCCTCGCTCATCTGTACTCGTTGACCTCTGGTCTGACACAAATGTGTCTCCCTGTGAGGTTATTAATAGTACTCGGTGTCTTCCCTGTCTGGTGTCTCTCTACTAGACTAGTGTTAACTCATTACTTCTGTGAGGCCTTATTGGGGATGCTGACAGGGTCCCCTCTTCTCCGCGAAGTGTTACTTCCCTTTTTCTCATGTTTGTAACACTTCTGGTCACAAAAGAATATTTGGTTGTCCCAATTTTGTCAGATCTCCAATAAGTATAGAACTTTCTAGTTTGGGATAGAACAATATCTTCTACCTTCATTCAGTGTTCTCTCTTTTCACTTGGCTAATTTAGTAGCCTATGTCTCAGTATAGTTGGTTCTATAGATATCTTAAGGATTGGTAGTGAACCGGAAACCGTTGTCTTATGACTTATGTCCTGGCTTCTGTCGTTTGACCCTATGTCTTTTGACTTCCACCTATTGACTTCCGTCTTGACCTGTTCCTCATATTGCCCGAAATGACAACCCACACACTAGTTGACTCTATTATGAGTTCAACACATGAGCACCAAGTGTTCATGTTCCCATCAATATCCCCTCCAACTCTATACACACAGCTCTACTGTTCACCTTCCGCATGTGAACAAGCTATATTCACTGTTACCTTTAGGTTTCTGATTATTTATTGTGTCCCCTGAATTTAGAGTTATTGTTCTTTGAATTGATTGGTGTGTGCAACTTTTATGTGTTCGTTTTCCTGTTTGTTTGCGTGTTTTCTAATAAACTAAAGTGTACTTAACTCTCTAACCTGTGTATGCGTTAGTGTACTAAATGTGTGTGTTCCTTCGAGCGCCGCAAATCGGTTTATTGTGGTTACAAACGTCCGTCATTTTTATTTGTGACCACAACTCCGTTTTCTGAAGCTCAAAGTACGTTCTCTATATACTTTGTTAAAGTGTGGCTGCAACACATATAAAAACCCTCGACAACACATTGGAAACACAAATGACACGACAAGTCAAATAAGACTTTTCCAGAGGTGGAAAAAAATTTTTTTTCCTCTGTCTTTCTCTTTCGCTCTCTTCCTTTAAATGTTTACTAAGTTTTTGCATTCTCTCCTCGCATTTTCTCTTCTTTCATTCATCTTTCATACCCTTTCATACTATTCTTTCACTCAATCATTCTCTCGTCATTAAAATATGTTTCATAGTATTACATACATAAACAATACATATATATATATATATATATACAATAAACGATTGGCTGAATTATAACAGTAATCACGCCAAATGACTGTGCGTTTTGTTTGCACGCGTCATGTCTATACAAAAATATACATCGTTATAAGGATGGTTTATTACCGATCCTGACATAGTAACTTCCATAATTTGGTGTGCTGACCTAAATCACCCTCAAGGGAAATAATTTACTACTACTTTCATTTAAGAAAAATGGATTAATTACCTTAAATGTTATTTGTGAAAAAGATGATATTAATTCCTAAATGATTGATGTTAGTTTTGAAATGATATTTTAAATAAATGGATGTATAACTGATTATAATTATATGGTAATAAACTAATATAATATCTAACAATTGTATTTCTATAATGGATGTTTTAATAAATGGATTATTAATTAAATGATAATGATTTCTAACTACGCAAATAAGAAAATAAAGTTATATATGCGTTTACATACTTTGCAATAGAATAAATAATAGAAAAATGAAGTTATGGATACTGTAAATAAAATAATAATGTACATATATCACAGTTACATTTCTATATCTAATTACACTAAGTTGACGTCCTCCTCTGCGTTGTGAAGATGGAGCAAATCTCTTTGTAGATTATTCTAACATAGTTCATTCCGCCAAAGTCTTTTATGCTCTCCTTGAAGGATAGTGTATTAATATAGTTGCCTACCACATTATGTAGGTCCATAGCTAACCCTGGAATGTTATTCGGGGTCTAAGCGTTGGTTTAATATATTCTAGATTCGGGGTCTAAGCTGGGTTTGCTGTCCTCTTGGCGTTAGTTCCCATAATCTAACTTATGTGTGTGTCAGCGCATGTTAATTCTGCGTCTGTTTGTTACACTTTTCATAGCACTGTTCTATTCACACAAGTTATATATCAGGCGATAGTAACGCACTTACGATATGTCTTACTCACCACACATGGCACTTGGTTAACTAACATTACAGTGTCACTGTTTCTGGTTTTGTATGGTCGCTTCATTCCTGTAACTCAGGTATTTGAATGGATGAAGGACGACTTAAAATGTCTGCAATCGTATTTAATCTCCCTTTTAAATGCTGGATAGTAAATGTGTAATTTTGGAGAATCAAAGCCCACTTGTAAATTCTATTGTTGGTAGGATGTCCAGATTGCATCACAGACAATGGAGAGTTATCGGATTGGATTACAAACTATGCTCCTGCCAAAAATCGGTGAAACTTTCTCACGCAATAGATCAAACTTATGCCTTCCAATTCTGATGCTGAGTATCTTCCTTCAGCCGGAGTGATCTTGCGACTTACGTACATTACGGGATGGAACGTCCCGTCGTAGAACTGTCCTAGTATCCCAGATATGGATATGGCACTCGCGTCTGTTCGTAAGAAATAAGTGAGTTTTGGATTAGGCATACGGAGAATAGGTGGAATGCTGAAACAATGTTTCAATTTCGATAACGCACTAATTAATCGTGCATCTTTTACAGATAACTTAGCCGAAGCTTTTAAGATGTTAGAAAAAACACTGGTGATTTCCCCCCAGGTTTGAAATGAATTTACTATAGTAGTTTCGGACCTGTTTCTTGGTCGTTGGCATTATGAAATTCAGAATCTTATAGACGATTCTGTTATCAGTTTTCCATTGGCCCCTGCAGATGGTATGACCCAGGAAGTCAATTTGTTCCATGCCCAACTCTACTTTGGACGGCTTTGCTGTGAGTCCAAACAATCTCAACCTGTCGAAGACTTGTCTAAGTTTTAGTAGGTGTGTTGTCCAGTCTTTCGTCTGGCTACATATGTTATCTCTATATGTCGAGCTATTCGTCGCAGTTAGTTTACTGTAGGAACTGGTAGTTCCATCTCGTCCAATACTGTTGTGCTACCAGTTATGTGTGCTGTTGTCTGGCTAAGTGTGTTTGCGTTGTCGCTGTTGTGTGTCGCCCTACCTAGTGAAGTTGAGTTATGTATGTCTGTCGTCTTATTGCTTGGTGTTGGTGCAATCTGTTTGTCTGTCTGTTGTACTTGTTGTGAAACGTATGGTTTCAGGATGTTGATATGAAATATCTCTAAGTGTTCTTTTATCGATATTTCATGATCCGCATCTGATATTTTGAGTTCAACGTTGAGAGGCCCTTGGCGACATGTTAGTACCATGTTATGTTTATCAGTTAGTTGCATCACAACCTTTTGGTTTGGTTTAAGGTGAATCGTTTTAGTACCCTTGTTTGGATAGTTCTGGTTTCCATTACTCGACACCTGCATTAGGGGTCCAGTAATATCGACCGCTATACTTTCAAGTGGTCTAGATGCTATCACTGACCGTTGTAATTCGGTCTTTACATGCTTTTTCTTTCGTACTCGATGTTGACACACAGTACAAGAGCGACAGAAAGATTTTATGTCCGAACAAAATTTCGGCCAGTAAAATTGTGATAGAATTCTGGCTCGCGTTTTATGATAGCCCAAATGTTCAGCAAACGGTGGTGAATGTGCGATTTTTAGCACCTTTTTTCGGTATGTTACAGGTAACACCGTCTGCTGAATTTCATGGTTATTATATGTGTAATAACGCATGAGAATTCCGTTAACTTTTTTAAAGTACCAGGAAGAATTTTTAGAAACTTTCTTTCGCTCACACAACAAGTTAAAATAAGGTGTGAGTGTTTGGTCGGTGCTTTGTGCCTCGCTCAGCTTTTGGCGAGTATTGTTTGTATCTGCACCACTTGGTGTTAGTAGCTGTAGTGTTTCATTTTGTAAGTCAGAATAACTTGTTTCTGTATCTGACTTAGTTATAGCGTTGACCATGTGTGTTTCATTCCAGGCTTTTATGTTGTCGTCTGTACATTCTTTCAATGCATCAAGACATCCTAAAATAAGATCTGTACAAGGATCTTGGAGGATCGCGCACGTAAATGTGCCGGTAAGGAACGGGGTATTGATATGCGCTTTTGCCAGTGGATATTTCTCGATAGTGCCCGAGAAAGTACGGCATTTGACAAATTCACCCGTATAATCTTCTGTTCTAGCAAGTTCTCTCCTTAAACCCAGTATAGTACTGCCGCTATCAACTAAGCATTGGCATGGTTTACCATTGACCTGTGCATCGTAGAACTTAAGGTTACCTCTGGAGGCACATGCTGCATTAGCTTCTTCATTTGAACATGATATTACGTGTCCACATTTCAATCTCCCCTCCGCATGAAACTGGTGGCATACTTTGCACGTCTTAAAGTCTAAAATATCGGTTACTGATGATACATTCTGACATTCATTCTTTGGCAATACATTGACAAGTTCGGGATCTATGTCACTCTCATCGTCTGATGATGTATCGATGAGGGCTGCGTTGTTTGCCTTCATTCTCTGTCTCCCAAGACATTTATTACTATAATGGCCATAACTTGAACAAAAATAACATTTTACAGCACGTTTAAACGATGATCTTCTGCTTTCTTGCTTACTTATCACTTGTTCTAGGTGTGACGGATATGTGGGGTTCTTATCACACATCGAATAAGTTGGGTGAAAAAGATTGCAATAATTACATCGAGGTGGTTTCTGATCTGGTTTGTCCTTCTTACTGTAGTCTTTCTGTTTGTAGGATCTATCAGGGACTCTATTTACAAAAGCTGTAATTTCTGTGTCATATGATGTGGTTTTAAATATGTCCCGATTAGAGGAAAAATAAGCTGACCCCCGTTTCTCTAATTGTTGAATGGAATCAATATCTGACTGTTGTAAGAATTTAGCAAAAGGGGTAGGCACTGTAGAAACAACTTTGTCCATTACCATTAGTTCTTCTAGTTTTTCATAGCTGTTACCTACTTTAGCCGCCTTAGTCCATTTTTTAAATGTGCTCTGCACGTTAGAAATGTAGTCTAAGAACGTTTCAGTTGCTTTTGGTTTAATCTGTGAGAATTGAATTTGGTAACCAGTAGCGTCCAAAAGAAAATGTTGCATTATCCTATCGTGTATGTACTGGTAATTGTTTCTAATATCTGTGGGTATGGTTTCTATTACTTTTAAAGGCTCCCCACTCAGGTTCCTCATGTAAATCATTGCCCAATCCTCTAAAGGTATTTTCTGTGTTTTTAGTTGGAACTCTATATTTTCAGTCCATGCGCTGATTGAATCACCTACAGTGTATGGTTTGATAAGGCCTTTGTACTTACTAAATTTGTTCTGTTCTTCTTGGCTCTTTTGTTTGCTAGAGGCTATTTGTATGTTAGAGTCTACCTCCATTTCTTTCATCTTTAATTTGGTAGCCTCCTCAATCTCTTTCATTTCTTTTTGATGTTGCCTTTCTAATGCTCTTTCATCTCTGTCAAGAGCAGGTTTTCTTTCTGTTTCTTCTTTCTGTAAAGCAGCTTTCTTTTCCATGCGTGCTATTTCTTCCTTATACTTTTGATCCGCCCACTTTTCTAGCTTATCTCCAGTGTGGCCCATTGCGATACCCGCCTGGATACATTCATTTAGTGACGCCATTGTTTTGGCGTAATGTTAGTTCAAAATGATAATACAATAATATGCACAGAATAGTTTACAATAATGTGTTAGTAAATGTACATCTTTCGCTGGAAAAGAAGATGCATGATTAAGTTAGAGCATATCAAAATATTCGGAAAATATACTCATCTAATTTGCTGGAAAGTACTGTACTTGGGATGTTCTACCGCAGTCTTTCACACCACACACTGGTTTGATTTGATAACACACGGGCTGCGTTCTGGTTAGTAGAGCAGCAAAAATTAGACACACGCTTAAGTTGTAAATACAAGCTCACAATTCATCATATTCTATCAAATATTTCATATTTCATCAAGTTGTTAATATAATCTCCTATTTCATGCGAATGATGAATGAAAATGTGCTAAATAGTGATAAATGGTATTAATGATGAATGATATGATCGTCTGAATGATTGTTAGATGATAAATGAGATGATTAGTCGTATGGCCGTCAATGTCGTCTTGTCTTCGCTGTTTGACTCTGGCGTACCTTCGTTCTAGGCTGCAGTTCGTCGCTAATCTATTTACTAATTTGGTAGAATGGTGACATTGATGGCTGTATCACACGCAATGAAATGTACACGGTGGTTACGATGGTAATGTTCACTGATGATTTTATACATTTCAATTGCTTTTAGTATAATACCACACTTTCTAAATAATATTGGTAAAATTTCACACTTTACCGATCTAATTTGACTCAATTGTGGTTCACACTCCACAAAATTGGCGATCGTATAATTCACCACAAGAAAAAAAATTAATTTATAGCATGTTTCACAATAAATTTGTATTACTTTGCAATATATCACACATCAATAATGTTGAAACGTGCATTGAATTAATTCTGGTACAGAATTTTGTAATATCAATCGATAGCTAGCGTTCGTTCAGAGGTTTATAATACCACTTGCATGTTGGCGTTAACTGCTCGTTGAATATTACTAAAACTGCCTGCTATGACTGCTCAGAAACGTTCACTGAAATCTGACAGTAATTGTACTGCTGGCGATTTTCAATGTGTTCTGACACCAATTCAGGGTCTACTGGTGTTTATTCCCTGTGTTCTGACACTAATTCGCCGCTGGCGTTGATTCATTGACCATTCTGACACCAATTCGGGGTCTAGCCTGTCAGCGACTTGTGCGCTGCAGCTTTTCAAGACTCCGCTACTTTCGCACTGCACGAAATAACAATTCATGACATTTGCGAAAGGAATGCAATTTATTCAGAGCCGACATTTGAATGGCTCTACGAGCGTTAGGTTTCATCATTGTTACACAATATGAATACATCAACGTGATGATAGATGATGCTAGCATTACACAATCTAAATGAACAGCCCTATGTTTGCCTATGGCCTAGAAAGCTATCGTATTGGTCAAGGATACGTCTGCTCTCTCTACCGTCTCCAGTCAGTCTGTCCCGCAACACATTGCGTGGACAAGCACCGACACTTTTCTCTCCGTGCAGTCGCTATTATTGCGTGCCTGGTCTTGCCAGCACGCCGGCTGGTGAGTTCCAGTAACCTGGCATATCACGGTTACTCGCAAGGACCAGCAACCCAATTGCTTGGGGAAAGCCCTCGCTCATCTGTACTCGTTGACCTCTGGTCTGACACAAATGTGTCTCCCTGTGATGTTATTAATAGTACTCGGTGTCTTCCCTGTCTGGTGTCTCTCTACTAGATTAGTGTTAACTCATTACTTCTGTGAGGCCTTATTGGGGATGCTGACAGGGTCCCCTCCTCTCCGCGAAGTGTTACTTCCCTTTTTCTCATGTTTGTAACACTTCTGGTCACAAAAGAATATTTGGTTGTCCCAATTTTGTCAGATCTCCAATAAGTATAGAACTTTCTAGTTTGGGATAGAACAATATCTTCTACCTTCATTCAGTGTTCTCTCTTTTCACTTGGCTAATTTAGTAGCCTATGTCTCAGTATAGTTGGTTCTATAGATATCTTAAGGATTGGTAGTGAACCGAAAACCGTTGTCTTATGACTTATGTCCTGGCTTCTGTCGTTTGACCCTATGTCTTTTGACTTCCACCTATTGACTTCCGTCTTGACCTGTTCCTCATATTGCCCGAAATGACAACCCACACACTAGTTGACTCTATTATGAGTTCAACACATGAGCACCAGGTGTTCATGTTCCCATCAATATCCCCTCCAACTCTATACACACAGCTCTACTGTTCACCTTCTTGCTTCCGCATGTGAACAAGCTATATTCACTGTTACCTTTAGGTTTCTGATTATTTATTGTGTCCCCTGAATTTAGAGTTATTGTTCTTTGAATTGATTGGTGTGTGCAACTTTTATGTGTTCGTTTTCCTGTTTGTTTGCGTGTTTTCTAATAAACTAAAGTGTACTTAAATCTCTAACCTGTGTATGCGTTAGTGTACTAAATGTGTGTGTTCCTTCGAGCGCCGCAAATCGGTTTATTGTGGTTACAAACGTTCGTCATTTTTATTTGTGACCACAACTCCGTTTTCTGAAGCTCAAAGTACGTTCTCTATATACTTTGTTAAAGTGTGGCTGCAACACATATAAAAACCCTCGACAACACATTGGAAACACAAATGACACGACAAGTCAAATAAGACTTTTCCAGCGGTGAAAATTTTTTTTTTTTCCTCTGTCTTTCTCTTTCGCTCTCTTCCTTTAAATGTTTACTAAGTTTTTGCATTCTCTCCTCGCATTTCTCTTCTTTCATTCATCTTTCATACCCTTTCATACTATTCTTTCACTCAATCATTCTCTCGTCATTAAAATATGTTTCATAGTATTACATACATAAACAATACATATATATATATATATACAATAAACGATTGGCTGAATTATAACAGTAATCACGCCAAATGACTGTGCGTTTTGTTTGCACGCGTCATGTCTATACAAAAATATACATCGTTATAAGGATGGTTTATTACCGATCCTGACATAGTAACTTCCATAATTTGGTGTGCTGACCTAAATCACCCTCAAGGGAAATAATTTACTACTACTTTCATTTAAGAAAAATGGATTAATTACCTTAAATGTTATTTGTGAAAAAGATGATATTAATTCCTAAATGATTGATGTTAGTTTTGAAATGATATTTTAAATAAATGGATGTATAACTGATTATAATTATATGGTAATAAACTAATATAATATCTAACAATTGTATTTCTATAATGGATGTTTTAATAAATGGATTATTAATTAAATGATAATGATTTCTAACTACGCAAATAAGAAAATAAAGTTATATATGCGTTTACATACTTTGCAATAGAATAAATAATAGAAAAATGAAGTTATGGATACTGTAAATAAAATAATAATGTACATATATCACAGTTACATTTCTATATCTAATTACACTAAGTTGACGTCCTCCTCTGCGTTGTGAAGATGGAGCAAATCTCTTTGTAGATTATTCTAACATAGTTCATTCCGCCAAAGTCTTTTATGCTCTCCTTGAAGGATAGTGTATTATTATAGTTGCCTACCACATTATGTAGGTCCATAGCTAACCCTGGAATGTTATTCGGGGTCTAAGCGTTGGTTTAATATATTCTAGATTCGGGGTCTAAGCTGGGTTTGCTGTCCTCTTGGCGTTAGTTCCCATAATCTAACTTATGTGTGTGTCAGCGCATGTTAATTCTGCGTCTGTTTGTTACACTTTTCATAGCACTGTTCTATTCACACAAGTTATATATCAGGCGATAGTAACGCACTTACGATATGTCTTACTCACCACACATGGCACTTGGTTATCTAACATTACAGTGTCACTGTTTCTGGTGGTGTATGGTCGCTTCATTCCTGTAACTCAGGTATTTGAATGGATGAAGGACGACTTAAAATGTCTGCAATCGTATTTAATCTCCCTTTTAAATGCTGGATAGTAAATGTGTAATTTTGGAGAATCAAAGCCCACCTGTAAATTCTATTGTTGGTAGGATGTCCAGATTGCATCACAGACAATGGAGAGTTATCGGATTGGATTACAAACTATGCTCCTGCCAAAAATCGGTGAAACTTTCTCACGCAATAGATCAACCAAGGCCTTCCAATTCTGATGCTGAGTATCTTCCTTCAGCCGGAGTGATCTTGCGACTTACGTACATTACGGGATGGAACGTCCCGTCGTAGAACTGTCCTAGTATCCCAGATATGGATATGGCACTCGCGTCTGTGCGTAAGAAATAAGTGAGTTTTGGATTAGGCATACGGAGAATAGGTGGAACGCTGAAACAATGTTTCAATTTCGATAACGCACTAATTAATCGTGCATCTTTTACAGATAACTTAGCCGAAGCTTTTAAGATGTTAGAAAAAACACTGGTGATTTCCCCCCAGGTTTGAAATGAATTTACTATAGTAGTTTCGGACCTGTTTCTTGGACGTTGACATTATGAAATTCAGAATCTTATAGACGATTCTGTTATCAGTTTTCCATTGGCCCCTGCAGATGGTATGACCCAGGAAGTCAATTTGTTCCATGCCCAACTCTACTTTGGACGGCTTCGCTGTGAGTCCAAACAATCTCAACCTGTCGAAGACTTGTCTAAGTTTCAGTAGGTGTGTTGGCCAGTCTTTCGTCTGGCTGCATATGTTATCTCTATATGTCGAGCTATTCGTCGCAGTTAGTTTACTGTAGGAACTGGTAGTTCCATCTCGTCCAATACTGTTGTGCTACCAGTTATGTGTGCTGTTGTCTGGCTAAGTGTGTTTGCGTTGTCGCTGTTGTGTGTCGCCCTACCTAGTGAAGTTGAGTTATGTATGTCTGTCGTCTTATTGCTTGGTGTTGGTGCAATCTGTTTGTCTGTCTGTTGTACTTGTTGTGAAACGTATGGTTTCAGGATGTTGATATGAAATATCTCTAAGTGTTCTTTTATCGATATTTCATGATCCGCATCTGATATTTTGAGTTCAACGTTGAGAGGCCCTTGGCGACATGTTAGTACCATGTTATGTTTATCAGTTAGTTGCATCACAACCTTTTGGTTTGGTTTAAGGTGAATCGTTTTAGTACCCTTGTTTGGATAGTTCTGGTTTCCATTACTCGACACCTGCATTAGGGGTCCAGTAATATCGACCGCTATACTTTCAAGTGGTCTAGATGCTATCACTGACCGTTGTAATTCGGTCTTTACATGCTTTTTCTTTCGTACTCGATGTTGACACACAGTACAAGAGCGACAGAAAGATTTTATGTCCGAACAAAATTTCGGACAGTAAAATTGTGATAGAATTCTGGCTCGCGTTTTATGATAGCCCAAATGTTCAGCAAACGGTGGTGAATGTGCGATTTTTAGCACCTTTTTTCGGTATGTTACATGTAACACCGTCTGCTGAATTTCATGGTTATTATATGTGTAATAACGCATGAGAATTCCGTTAACCTTTTTAAAGTACCAGGAAGAATTTTTAGAAACTTTCTTTCGCTCACACAACATGTTAAAATAAGGTGTGAGTGTTTGGTCGGTGCTTTGTGCCTCGCTCAGCTTTTGGCGAGTATTGTTTGTATCTGCACCACTTGGTGTTAGTAGCTGTAGTGTTTCATTTTGTAAGTCAGTATAACTTGTTTCTGTATCTGACTTAGTTACAGCGTTGACCATGTGTGTTTCATTCCAGGCTTTTATGTTGTCGTCTGTACATTCTTTCAATGCATCAAGACATCCTAAAATAAGATCTGTACAAGGATCTTGGAGGATCGCGCACGTAAATGTGCCGGTATGGAACGGGGTATTGATATGCGCTTTTGCCAGTGGATATTTCTCGATGGTGCCCGAGAAAGTACGGCATTTGACAAATTCACCCGTATAATCTTCTGTTCTAGCAAGATCTCTCCTTAAACCCAGTATAGTACTGCCGCTATCAACTAAGCATTGGCATGGTTTACCATTTACCTGTGCATTGTAGAACTTAAGGTTACCTCTGGAGGCACATGCTGCATTAGCTTCTTCATTTGAACATGATATTACGTGTCCACATTTCAATCTCCCCTCCGCATGAAACTGGTGGCATACTTTGCACGTCTTAAAGTCTAAAATATCGGTTACTGATGATACATTCTGACATTCATTCATTGGCAATACATTGACAAGTTCGGGATCTATGTCACTCTCATCGTCTGATGATGTATCGATGAGGGCTGCGTTGTTTGCCTTCATTCTCTGTCTCCCAAGACATTTATTACTATAATGGCCATAACTTGAACAAAAATAACATTTTACAGCACGTTTAAACGATGATCTTCTGCTTTCTTGCTTACTTATCACTTGTTCTAGGTGTGACGGATATGTGGGGTTCTTATCACACATCGAATAAGTTGGGTGAAAAAGATTGCAATAATTACATCGAGGTGGTTTCTGATCTGGTTTGTCCTTCTTACTGTAGTCTTTCTGTTTGTAGGATCTATCAGGGACTCTATTTACAAAAGCTGTAATTTCTGTGTCATATGATGTGGTTTTAAATATGTCCCGATTAGAGGAAAAATAAGCTGACCCCCGTTTCTCTAATTGTTGAATGGAATCAATATCTGACTGTTGTAAGAAGTTAGCAAAAGGGGTAGGCACTGTAGAAACAACTTTGTCCATTACCATTAGTTCTTCTAGTTTTTCATAGCTGTTACCTACTTTAGCCGCCTTAGTCCATTTTTTAAATGTGCTCTGCACGTTAGAAATGTAGTCTAAGAACGTTTCAGTTGCTTTTGGTTTAATCTGTGAGAATTGAATTTGGTAACCAGTAGCGTCCAAAAGAAAATGTTGCATTATCCTATCGTGTATGTACTGGTAATTGTTTCTAAGATCTGTGGGTATGGTTTCTATTACTTTTAAAGGCTCCCCACTCAGGTTCCTCATGTAAATCATTGCCCAATCCTCTAAAGGTATTTTCTGTGTTTTTAGTTGGAACTCTATATTTTCAGTCCATGCGCTGATTGAATCACCTACAGTGTATGGTTTGATAAGGCCTTTGTACTTACTAAATTTGTTCTGTTCTTTTTGGCTCTTTTGTTTGCTAGAGGCTATTTGTATGTTAGAGTCTACCTCCATTTCTTTCATCTTTAATTTGGTAGCCTCCTCAATCTCTTTCATTTCTTTTTGATGTTGCCTTTCTAATGCTCTTTCATCTCTGCCAAGAGCAGGTTTTCTTTCTGTTTCTTCTTTCTGTAAAGCAGCTTTCTTTTCCATGCGTGCTATTTCTTCCTTATACTTTTGATCCGCCCACTTTTCTAGCTTATCTCCAGTGTGGCCCATTGCGATGCCCGCCTGGATACATTCATTTAGTGACGCCATTGTTTTGGCGTAATGTTAGTTCAAAATGATAATACAATAATATGCACAGAATAGTTTACAATAATGTGTTAGTAAATGTACATCTTTCGCTGGAAAAGAAGATGCATGATTAAGTTAGAGCATATCAAAATATTCGGAAAATATACTTATCTAATTTGCTGGAAAGTACTGTACTTGGGATGTTCCACCGCAGTCTTTCACACCACACACTGGTTTGATTTGATAACACACGGGCTGCGTTCTGGTTAGTAGAGCAGCAAAAATTAGACACACGCTTAAGTTGTAAATACAAGCTCACAATTCATCATATTCTATCAAATATTTCATATTTCATCAAGTTGTTAATATAATCTCCTATTTCATGCGAATGATGAATGAAAATGTGCTAAATAGTGATAAATGGTATTAATGATGAATGATATGATCGTCTGAATGATTGTTAGATGATAAATGAGATGATTAGTCGTATGGCCGTCAATGTCGTCTTGTCTTCGCTGTTTGACTCTGGCGTACCTTCGTTCTAGGCTGCAGTTCGTCGCTAATCTATTTACTAATTTGGTAGAATGGTGACATTGATGGCTGTATCACACGCAATGAAATGTACACGGTGGTTACGATGGTAATGTTCACTGATGATTTTATACATTTCAATTGCTTTTAGTATAATACCACACTTTCTAAATAATATTGGTAAAATTTCACACTTTACCAATCTAATTTGACTCAATTGTGGTTCACACTCCACAAAATTGGCGATCGTATAATTCACCACAAGAAAAAAAATTAATTTATAGCATGTATCACAATAAATTTGTATTACTTTGCAATATATCACACATCAATAATGTTGAAACGTGCATTGAATTAATTCTGGTACAGAATTTTGTAATATCAATCGATAGCTAGCGTTCGTTCAGTGGTTTATAATACCACTTGCATGTTGGCGTTAAATATTACTACAACTGCCTGCTATGACTGCTCAGAAACGTTCACTGAAATCTGACAGTAATTGTACTGCTGGCGTTTTTCAATGTGTTCTGACACCAATTCAGGGTCTACTGGTGTTTATTCCCTGTGTTCTGACACTAATTCGCCGCTGGCGTTGATTCATTGACCATTCTGACACCAATTCGGGGTCTAGCCTGTCAGAGACTTGTGCGCTGCAGCTTTTCAAGACTCCGCTACTTTCGCACTGCACGAAATAACAATTCATGACATTTGCGAAAGGAATGCAATTTATTCAGAGCCGATATTTGAATGGCTCTACGAGCGTTAGGTTTCATCATTGTTACACAATATGAATACATCAACGTGATGATAGATGATGCTAGCATTACACAATCTAAATGAACAGCCCTATGTTTGCCTATGGCCTAGAAAGCTATCGTATTGGTCAAGGATACGTCTGCTCTCTCTACCGTCTCCAGTCAGTCTGTCCCGCAACACATTGCGTGGACGAGCACGGACACATTTCTCTCCGTGCAGTCGCTATTATTGCGTGCCTGGTCTTGCCAGCACGCCGACTGGTGAGTTCGAGTAACCTGGCATATCACGGTTACTCGCAAGGACCAGCAACCCAATTGCTTGGGGAAAGCCCTCGCTCATCTGTACTCGTTGACCTCTGGTCTGACACAAATGTGTCTCCCTGTGAGGTTATTAATAGTACTCGGTGTCTTCCCTGTCTGGTGTCTCTCTACTAGACTAGTGTTAACTCATTACTTCTGTGAGGCCTTATTGGGGATGCTGACAGGGTCCCCTCTTCTCCGCGAAGTGTTACTTCCCTTTTTCTCATGTTTGTAACACTTCTGGTCACAAAAGAATATTTGGTTGTCCCAATTTTGTCAGATCTCCAATAAGTATAGAACTTTCTAGTTTGGGATAGAACAATATCTTTTACCTTCATTCAGTGTTCTCTCTTTTCACTTGGCTAATTTAGTAGCCTATGTCTCAGTATAGTTGGTTCTATAGATATCTTAAGGATTGGTAGTGAACCGGAAACCGTTGTCTTATGACTTATGTCCTGGCTTCTGTCGTTTGACCCTATGTCTTTTGACTTCCACCTATTGACTTCCGTCTTGACCTGTTCCTCATATTGCCCGAAATGACAACCCACACACTAGTTGACTCTATTATGAGTTCAACACATGAGCACCAAGTGTTCATGTTCCCATCAATATCCCCTCCAACTCTATACACACAGCTCTACTGTTCACCTTCTTGCTTCCGCACGTGAACAAGCTATATTCAATGTTACCTTTAGGTTTCTGATTATTTATTGTGTCCCCTGAATTTAGAGTTATTGTTCTTTGAATTGATTGGTGTGTGCAACTTTTATGTGTTCGTTTTCCTGTTTGTTTGCGTGTTTTCTAATAAACTAAAGTGTACTTAACTCTCTAACCTGTGTATGCGTTAGCGTACTAAATGTGTGTGTTCCTTCGAGCGCCGCAAATCGGTTTATTGTGGTTACAAACGTTCGTCATTTTTATTTGTGACCACAACTCCGTTTTCTGAAGCTCAAAGTACGTTCTCTATATACTTTGTTAAAGTGTGGCTGCAACACATATAAAAACCCTCGACAACACATTGGAAACACAAATGACACGACAAGTCAAATAAGACTTTTCCAGCGGTGAAAAAATTTTTTTTTTCCTCTGTCTTTCTCTTTCGCTCTCTTCCTTTAAATGTTTACTAAGTTTTTGCATTCTCTCCTCGCATTTTCTCTTCTTTCATTCATCTTTCATACCCTTTCATACTATTCTTTCACTCAATCATTCTCTCGTCATTAAAATATGTTTCATAGTATTACATACATAAACAATACACACATATATATATACAATAAACGATTGGCTGAATTATAACAGTAATCACGCCAAATGACTGTGCGTTTTGTTTGCACGCGTCATGTCTATACAAAAATATACATCGTTATAAGGATGGTTTGTTACCGATCCTGACATAGTAACTTCCATAATTTGGTGTGCTGACCTAAATTACCCTCAAGGGAAATAATTTACTACTACTTTCATTTAAGAAAAATGGATTAATTACCTTAAATGTTATTTGTGAAAAAGATGATATTAATTCCTAAATGATTGATGTTAGTTTTGAAATGATATTTTAAATAAATGGATGTATAACTGATTATAATTATATGGTAATAAACTAATATAATATCTAACAATTGTATTTCTATAATGGATGTTTTAATAAATGGATTATTAATTAAATGATAATGTTTTCTAACTACGCAAATAAGAAAATAAAGTTATATATGCGTTTACATACTTTGCAATAGAATAAATAATAGAAAAATGAAGTTATAGATACTGTAAATAAAATAATAATGTACATATATCACAGTTACATTTCTATATCTAATTACACTAAGTTGACGTCCTCCTCTGCGTTGTGAAGATGGAGCAAATCTCTTTGTAGATTATTCTAACATAGTTCATTCCGCCAAAGTCTTTTATGCTCTCCTTGAAGGATAGTGTATTAATATAGTTGCCTACCACATTATGTAGGTCCATAGCTAACCCTGGAATGTTATTCGGCGTCTAAGCGTTGGTTTAATATATTCTAGATTCGGGGTCTAAGCTGGGTTTGCTGTCCTCTTGGCGTTAGTTCCCATAATCTAACTTATGTGTGTGTCAGCGCATGTTAATTCTGCGTCTGTTTGTTACACTTTTCATAGCACTGTTCTATTCACACAAGTTATATATCAGGCGATAGTAACGCACTTACGATATGTCTTACTCACCACACATGGCACTTGGTTATCTAACATTACAGTGTCACTGTTTCTGGTGGTGTATGGTCGCTTCATTCCTGTAACTCAGGTATTTGAATGGATGAAGGACGACTTAAAATGTCTGCAATCGTATTTAATCTCCCTTTTAAATGCTGGATAGTAAATGTGTAATTTTGGAGAATCAAAGCCCACCTGTAAATTCTATTGTTGGTAGGATGTCCAGATTGCATCACAGACAATGGAGAGTTATCGGATTGGATTACAAACTATGCTCCTGCCAAAAATCGGTGAAACTTTCTCACGCAATAGATCAAACTAAGGCCTTCCAATTCTGATGCTGAGTATCTTCCTTCAGCCGGAGTGATCTTGCGACTTACGTACATTACGGGATGGAACGTCCAGTCGTAGAACTGTCCTAGTATCCCAAATATGGATATGGCACTCGCGTCTATGCGTAAGAAATAAGTGTCTTTTGGATTAGGAATACGGAGAATAGGTGGAACGCTGAAACAATGTTTCAATTTCGATAACGCACTAATTAATCGTGCATCTTTTACAGATATCTTATCCGAAGCTTTTAAGATGTTAGAAAAAACACTGGTGATTTCCCCCCAGGTTTGAAATGAATTTACTATAGTAGTTTCGGACCTGTTTCTTGGTCGTTGGCATTATGAAATTCAGAATCTTATAGACGATTCTGTTATCAGTTTTCCATTGGCCCCTGCAGATGGTATGACCCAGGAAGTCAATTTGTTCCATGCCCAACTCTACTTTGGACGGCTTCGCTGTGAGTCCAAACAATCTCAACCTGTCGAAGACTTGTCTAAGTTTTAGTAGGTGTGTTGTCCAGTCTTTCGTCTGGCTGCATATGTTATCTCTATATGTCGAGCTATTCGTCGCAGTTAGTTTACTGTAGGAACTGGTAGTTCCATCTCGTCCAATACTGTTGTGCTACCAGTTATGTGTGCTGTTGTCTGGCTAAGTGTGTTTGCGTTGTCGCTGTTGTGTGTCGCCCTACCTAGTGAAGTTGAGTTATGTATGTCTGTCGTCTTATTGCTTGGTGTTGGTGCAATCTGTTTGTCTGTCTGTTGTACTTGTTGTGAAACGTATGGTTTCAGGATGTTGATATGAAATATCTCTAAGTGTTCTTTTATCGATATTTCATGATCCGCATCTGATATTTTGAGTTCAACGTTGAGAGGCCCTTGGCGACATGTTAGTACCATGTTATGTTTATCAGTTAGTTGCATCACAACCTTTTGGTTTGGTTTAAGGTGAATCGTTTTAGTACCCTTGTTTGGATAGTTCTGGTTTCCATTACTCGACACCTGCATTAGGGGTCCAGTAATATCGACCGCTATACTTTCAAGTGGTCTAGATGCTATCACTGACCGTTGTAATTCGGTCTTTACATGCTTTTTCTTTCGTACTCGATGTTGACACACAGTACAAGAGCGACAGAAAGATTTTATGTCCGAACAAAATTTCGGCCAGTAAAATTGTGATAGAATTCTGGCTCGCGTTTTATGATAGCCCAAATGTTCAGCAAACGGTGGTGAATGTGCGATTTTTAGCACCTTTTTTCGGTATGTTACAGGTAACACCGTCTGCTGAATTTCATGGTTATTATATGTGTAATAACGCATGAGAATTCCGTTAACCTTTTTAAAGTACCAGGAAGAATTTTTAGAAACTTTCTTTCGCTCACACAACAAGTTAAAATAAGGTGTGAGTGTTTGGTTGATGCTTTGTGCCTCGCTCAGCTTTTGGCGAGTATTGTTTGTATCTGCACCACTTGGTGTTAGTAGCTGTAGTGTTTCATTTTGTAAGTCAGTATAACTTGTTTCTGTATCTGACTTAGTTACAGCGTTGACCATGTGTGTTTCATTCCAGGCTTTTATGTTGTCGTCTGTACATTCTTTCAATGCATCAAGACATCCTAAAATAAGATCTGTACAAGGATCTTGGAGGATCGCTCACGTAAATGTGCCGGTAAGGAACGGGGTATTGATATGGGCTTTTGCCAGTGGATATTTCTCAATGGTGCCCGAGAAAGTACGGCATTTGACAAATTCACCCGTATAATCTTCTGTTCTAGCAAGTTCTCTCCTTAAACCTAGTATAGTACTGCCGCTATCAACTAAGCATTGGCATGGTTTACCATTGACCTGTGCATCGTAGAACTTAAGGTTACCTCTGGAGGCACATGCTGCATTAGCTTCTTCATTTGAACATGATATTACGTGTCCACATTTCAATCTCCCCTCCGCATGAAACTGGTGGCATACTTTGCACGTCTTAAAGTCTAAAATATCGGTTACTGATGATACATTCTGACATTCATTCTTTGGCAATACATTGACAAGTTCGGGATCTATGTCACTCTCATCGTCTGATGATGTATCGATGAGGGCTGCGTTGTTTGCCTTCATTCTCTGTCTCCCAAGACATTTATTACTATAATGGCCATAACTTGAACAAAAATAACATTTTACAGCACGTTTAAACGATGATCTTCTGCTTTCTTGCTTACTTATCACTTGTTCTAGGTGTGACGGATATGTGGGGTTCTTATCACACATCGAATAAGTTGGGTGAAAAAGATTGCAATAATTACATCGAGGTGGTTTCTGATCTGGTTTGTCCTTCTTACTGTAGTCTTTCTGTTTGTAGGATCTATCAGGGACTCTATTTACAAAAGCTGTAATTTCTGTGTCATATGATGTGGTTTTAAATATGTCCCGATTAGAGGAAAAATAAGCTGACCCCCGTTTCTCTAATTGTTGAATGGAATCAATATCTGACTGTTGTAAGAATTTAGCAAAAGGGGTAGGCACTGTAGAAACAACTTTGTTCATTACCATTAGTTCTTCTAGTTTTTCATAGCTGTTACCTACTTTAGCCGTCTTAGTCCATTTTTTAAATGTGCTCTGCACGTTAGAAATGTAGTTTAAAAACGTTTCAGTTGCTTTTGGTTTAATCTGTGAGAATTGAATTTGGTAACCAGTAGCGTCCAAAAGAAAATATTGCATTATCCTATCGTGTATGTACTGGTAATTGTTTCTAAGATCTGTGGGTATGGTTTCTATTACTTTTAAAGGCTCCCCACTCAGGTTCCTCATGTAAATCATTGCCCAATCCTCTAAAGGTATTTTCTGTGTTTTTAGTTGGAACTCTATATTTTCAGTCCATGCGCTGATTGAATCACCTACAGTGTATGGTTTGATAAGGCCTTTTTACTTACTAAATTTGTTCTGTATTTCTTGGCTCTTTTGTTTGCTAGAGGCTATTTGTATGTTAGAGTCTACCCCCATTTCTTTCATCTTTAATTTGGTAGCCTCCACAATCTCTTTCATTTCTTTTTGATGTTGCCTTTCTAATGCTCTTTCATCTCTGCCAAGAGCAGGTTTTCTTTCTGTTTCTTCTTTCTGTAAAGCAGCTTTCTTTTCCATGCGTGCTATTTCTTCCTTATACTTTTGATCCGCCCACTTTTCTAGCTTATCTCCAGTGTGGCCCATTGCGATGCCCGCCTGGATACATTCATTTAGTGACGCCATTGTTTTGGCGTAATGTTAGTTCAAAATGATAATACAATAATATGCACAGAATAGTTTACAATAATGTGTTAGTAAATGTACATCTTTCGCTGGAAAAGAAGATGCATGATTAAGTTAGAGCATATCAAAATATTCGGAAAATATACTCATCTAATTTGCTGGAAAGTACTGTACTTGGGATGTTCCACCGCAGTCTTTCACACCACACACTGGTTTGATTTGATAACACACGGGCTGCGTTCTGGTTAGTAGAGCAGCAAAAATTAGACACACGCTTAAGTTGTAAATACAAGCTCACAATTCATCATATTCTATCAAATATTTCATATTTCATCAAGTTGTTAATATAATCTCCTATTTCATGCGAATGATGAATGAAAATGTGCTAAATAGTGATAAATGGTATTAATGATGAATGATATGATCGTCTGAATGATTGTTAGATGATAAATGAGATGATTAGTCGTATGGCCGTCAATGTCGTCTTGTCTTCGCTGTTTGACTCTGGCGTACCTTCGTTCTAGGCTGCAGTTCGTCGCTAATCTATTTACTAATTTGGTAGAATGGTGACATTGATGGCTGTATCACACGCAATGAAATGCACACGGTGGTTACGATGGTAATGTTCACTGATGATTTTATACATTTCAATTGCTTTTAGTATAATACCACACTTTCTAAATAATATTGGTAAAATTTCACACTTTACCAATCTAATTTGACTCAATTGTGGTTCACACTCCACAAAATTGGCGATCGTATAATTCACCACAAGAAAAAAAATTAATTTATAGCATGTATCACAATAAATTTGTATTACTTTGCAATATATCACACATCAATAATGTTGAAACGTGCATTGAATTAATTCTGGTACAGAATTTTGTAATATCAATCGATAGCTAGCGTTCGTTCAGAGGTTTATAATACCACTTGCATGTTGGCGTTAACTGCTCGTTGAATATTACTAAAACTGCCTGCTATGACTGCTCAGAAACGTTCACTGAAATCTGACAGTAATTGTACTGCTGGCGTTTTTCAATGTGTTCTGACACCAATTCAGGGTCTACTGGTGTTTATTCCCTGTGTTCTGACACCAATTCGCCGCTGGCGTTGACTCATTGACCATTCTGACACCAATTCGGGGTCTAGCCTGTCAGCGACTTGTGCGCTGCAGCTTTTCAAGACTCCGCTACTTTCGCACTGCACGAAATAACAATTCATGACATTTGCGAAAGGAATGCAATTTATTCAGAGCCGACATTTGAATGGCTCTACGAGCGTTAGGTTTCATCATTGTTACACAATATGAATACATCAACGTGATGATAGATGATGCTAGCATTACACAATCTAAATGAACAGCCCTATGTTTGCCTATGGCCTAGAAAGCTATCGTACTGGTCAAGGATACGTCTGCTCTCTCTACCGTCTCCAGTCAGTCTGTCCCGCAACACATTGCGTGGACGAGCACGGACACATTTCTCTCCGTGCAGTCGCTATTATTGCGTGCCTGGTCTTGCCAGCACGCCGACTGGTGAGTTCGAGTAACCTGGCATATCACGGTTACTCGCAAGGACCAGCAACCCAATTGCTTGGGGAAAGCCCTCGCTCATCTGTACTCGTTGACCTCTGGTCTGACACAAATGTGTCTCCCTGTGAGGTTATTAATAGTACTCGGTGTCTTCCCTGTCTGGTGTCTCTCTACTAGACTAGTGTTAACTCATTACTTCTGTGAGGCCTTATTGGGGATGCTGACAATCATCATGCCTATACATTATAGTTAAGAGTGGATCTATGATGTGATGATCTCATACATATATCTTGATTGCATTATGTATGACTGAGAGGCAGGTGGAATGGTGGAGTTGCAGTTAGTTCTTGTTGTAGTTGAGTAATCACACCACCCCCTCCGTGTTTCAGGATTTGTTATTGCTATACTAAAGAAGATTCAAGAGTTTAACCATGAGCTCTAGAGGACCGGCTCACTCCAGTGCCGAGCAAGATGAGTAAGGCATTACTGGGAGCGGTCATCGGAATCTGTCGAGATCAACGATTGAAATGTCTGAGTACAGAATGTCCGTAGGTCTATGCTTTGACCACCGGAGAGAGTCCGACGAGTGTCAACAGATCCTGATAGGATCCAAGACAACAACGTCTGTTGATTCTAGCCAGTGAAGCACTGGTGGAATTCGAACTCAGTGAGAACCTTGAGGATTGCAAGGTAGTAACTTTCAAAGTTGACGAAAGTAATCTCTGTTACCAGTCACCATGGCCTGTTTGTTATGCTTCCCGCCCGGTTGGGTCGTCATGGGACACCTTGTATATCAGCATGCTTGAGTGGTGTGTACCTACAATGGTTTACCTTTGTGAAGCCGAAACTTGGTCCAGTGACCTAAGACATTGATTTACTGATTGGTGTGAACACCTGAGTGATATGCTTGATAGGGTAGGGATCTACCCCATTCCGAGGTGTTGAACATTGACAGTGATGGTTAGGATGTGAGTGATACCCTTCGATCAGGGTAGTTACTTGTGAATTTGTGAAGATCTATTATTCAAAGAGACATGGGAATAGGTGAAGTGTGGTAGCCACCTGATAGTCTTTGCAAGTGACATTGTGTTTATGTGGAATAGGTGAAGGGTGGTATTCACCTGTTAGACTTTGCCAGTGACATTGTGTTTATGTGGATTAGGTGAAAGGTGATATTCACCTGTTAGACTTTGCAAGTGACATTGTGTTTATGTGGAGCGAACGCTCATGTGATAGGTGACGTATCAGTGTGTCAGTCACTTATGAGACAGAAGAGCATCCCGGCTCTAGAACTTTATGGTACGGTGCTACACGTACTTGTCTGCAGTTGGGAGACAGCTAGTAGTCTAGAGTCGGCCCAGACTTCATCCATCGAGTGTGAAGGTGATATAGTACAACATCAAGGGAGGACCCTTGATTACCAGTGCAGTGTCGGTCAGGCAGTGGTACTACGCTTGATCAGCCCGAGAGTTGGTTCACTGTGGGAAGAGGGAACTTTGGAGAGGCATCCGACCTTGGAGTTCCTGTCCACTGGAGGTTCCTGGGTGAGTAGTGACCACGACAGGACAACCGCACGAACTATAGTCACAGCCTCTATGATGAAGAAGAATCATCTGTAGATCTACTCCTGTACATACTGTCTTATAGTCCGGCTTTCAGCTAACCTTCTCTTTGTTGCAGTTGACGTAGTAATGAATTAAATTTTGTTATGTTAGCTTTGACTTTGTGCTGTGGTATGACTTGTGTTTTGTCCGAGCCCCCTTGGGGTGGGAAACCCTAGGTAGGGGGAGGGGAGGTTCAGCTGTCCCGGCTTGTGTGGGGCCTTGTAGATGTGAAGTGCTAATGAGGTGGTTGGAGCAAAGGCGGGGGATATTATCTATAGTAGCAAACCAGTCCAAGCCCCGGCGGTCTTGTTACACCGACCCTGGTATATTTCTGTTGGTCTATGTCTCCTTACGGTGTGTTAGTGATGGAAGGCTTCGCCTGGTTTAGTTTGTTTCTCATAGTCTTGTTAAGGGATGAATTTGTCTCCTTTAATTGTTTGTTGGTGATGGAAGGAGTTTAGGGAAGTTTTACTGTTTCCATTGACCACACAGTGCTGGAGATAGTAGACCATTTTGCATATCTAGGATCGGAGTTAAACAATAAATTATCCCTAGATCAGGAAATCAACATTAGGATTGGTAAGGCATCAACAATAGTTGAGAGTTGAGTTGAGTTAAGAACCGACATCACTGCACGCAGGGCATTCCCATACGTGCTCCGTCCCCTCGTTCAACAGCCAGCGAAGAGTCACGCTACTAATTGTTCCCACCGCTATCTGATTAAAAGTTCTCCTGGTCTTCCCTCTCAGTTTTGAGATTCTTCCAGAACCCTGTCGATCCCCCGCAATCTCATTCTTTCCACAAATGGGTTCTCAATCTTTTTCCCGTCTTCTCCACCTGGTCCCACAAGCGCACGACCACCCCCCCCCCCCCTTGTCCATAGGCAATCCACCATCAAGAGGTGCATTCCTTTCTAGCCTATCAGCCTGTTCTTTCTCCCAGACCCCCGCATGTCCAAGGCAAAATATCCATACAATTCTCACAATCTGTGACCTCTGAAGCGACGATAGCCATTCCACACGAAACATTCCTTCCTCCACCTTGCTAAGCATACTCTTTGAATCCATAATGAATACAACGTGTATTGCAGTAGTCTCCTCTAGCCAACGGAATGCCACTGTTATTGCCTCCACCTCCATTCTCATGCTGGAGGTCGTAGTCTCATATACCAGACTCTCCTTTTTCAAGACTCGTCCATTAGCCTTTGCAATAAAGCCCCAGCCACTACGTCTGTTTCTCACCACTGACACATCGGTGTAGATGAATATGTCACCTTGATGTGTGTTGCTCTGGATCAGCTGTTGCACTTCAAATTCAGTGCTGCCCGCTGCCCATTCCCTGCACTCACGACTCAGTGTTATTATTACATTGTGCCAGTCCGTCATGTCTTCCTGAACTTCAACCCACTCTTTTTCACGATTGATGGTCTCTAGATCACACACCTGACGTATAGAAAGTTCCGCCTGTGCCATCCAGGACCTGCTTCGTCTTAGTCTATGACCCTTGACTATATCCATGACTGCAAGCAGCGAGTAAACCCTATCTGCAGGAACTCTCAGGTACCATTTGGCCCGAAGGACCCTATGCCTATCCGTAATTGTTGGTAGCTCCAGGATATGCCTCATGCATATAATTGGCGTGTCCTTTGTGCACCCCAGGATGTTCCCACATGGCAGCATTTTGTATGCACTCTAACCTTTCAAGATGGCTCTTTGATACTTTCAGCAGCCCCAAACCATACTCAATGACAGAAATTATTAACTGCTAAAAGAGCCTATACATCATCCTCTGATCTATCCCGGTTGCTGCCATAGCCCTCAATGCATTAAGCCTTCACCACCAAAGCTACCACATGATCCTTAAAAGATAAACACCTGTCAAAGGTTATACCCAAGTACTTCAATTTACTCTCTCAACTAAGAGGACATCCATTCAACATAATACCTGGGACATCTGACTTGACGATCCGGTTATCCAGGGAGTTTCACACAACCGATGCCTTGCCTGGGTTTAAAACGGCCCCTGCGTCCCTGCACCACTCTGCCACCCTATTTACTGCCACCTGTAAGTCTTTCGCCAAACTGGCACTTCTCTGCCCTGTCTGTACACCAGCACATTATCTTCAAATATCAAGATTATACCCATACCCGGTGTCTCAATAACTGCGATTTTGCTGTTGTAGACATTAAAGACTCTCTGGACAACGCAGATTCTGTGGTGTAATAGTACAAGGGTCAGAAGTCCAGGAACCCATGCGCAGTGCAACCTTACGCTCATAAAGGACCACCGCAACCCATCTAACAAGACAAGGGCAGACCTCCAGCAACAGTGTGTATATCAACCAATCATACCTAACCCTGTTATACTCATCCTCCAGGTCAAGAGCTACTGCCACCGTCTCTTGTTTATCCTGGAAGGCCTCGTAGACATCAAATGCAAATTTTCAGCATTGGCCCAGGTGTCCTTCCCAGGCCGGTAACTCCCGAGCCCTTTGGGAAGCAGATTACGACTTTCCAAATGTCGCCGGAGCCTGCGTGCTATATCTTTTCTAGAACTTTGCCATACGTGTTTTGCAGGGTTGTGATTCGGTATCCATTAAGTCTAAATAATGTATGAAAGCAATTGAAAAGAAGAGCAGAATGTCAGACGGACCTGCGGAAGCAATTCTTTACTCTGAAAATAAAGTTCGTTCATTCGTTCTTTCCTAAGAGTTCCCCCTAAGTGTTTAGCGACTAACAACGCCAGTCTTGCGTTGATTTACTTTTCTTTTTTAACTTCCCGCAAAGCGCTCTAGTCTAGTTTGTTCCCGTGTGAAGTAATGTTCTAGCCGTCTTGTCAAAGTTGCAGAGCAACACACATCCACTGAGTCATTTACTCGTCCTGCCTCTTCGAGGGCATCCATGCTATCATTTGATTATTTGGTCTACAGCATTCGTTCTGCTCTGAATCCCGACTGTTTCTCTGTAAATTGCATTTTTGTTACTAAAATAGTTTAGGTTTTTGTTTACCACCGTTTCAATAAATTCCCCCAGGTATTATGTTAGTGGTATTGGCATATACGAGTTTGCATAATGTTGTTATATTGCTTCTTTTATTATTGTTACAATTATGTTGCTTTTCCATATCTTTGGTATGTTTCCAGGTGTTAATATGTTGTTGTAGATTGCTATGATTATTAATATTGTCCTTCTATGCAATTTATTTAGTATTCTGCAGCTGAGTATATCTTCTCCAGGTGCCATGTTAGACTTACCTTCCAATTCTTGAGAACTTCTTATTGTGTTATTTCAGCATTGATTAATTGATCTACTGGTCTATTCGTTTGTTTGTTTTGGCATAGAACTTTCATTAGTTTTCTTCTTCTTCTTTCACGTTCCTCTATCCTTAAGTTACTGTTAGAAGTGATTTTGATTGATTGAATTGCAAATGCCTCTGCTTTCTATTTGTTTGTTTCAGGTTTTGTTGGTATCTTTATTGCTGGGATGAAGTGATGTGATGTGATGTGATGTGTGTATGTGTGTGCGTGTGTGTGTATGTGTGTGTGTGTGTGTGTGTGTGTGTGTGTGTGTGTGTGTGTGTATGTGTGTATTTTATTACTTTGAGTGTCTTCCAAATGTTACAATGTGATAGGTGTTTTTGGTCCTAGCGTTTAGCATAACGGTATCCATTGCTGTGATTTCGTTGTTAAAATTATTGTTTTGGCATTGTAAATTATGCTAAGAACAAAATAATGTTGAATATTACTTACAGGAATATAGGAGATATGTCCCGCAAAGAAAACCACGCATAGAAAGTGCGCCTCACTGAAATCTATTAATGTCCGCGGAAAACTTAATGGCTTCAGACAGATACGGGAAAAGAGTAAGCAATATATAATTAGAACAAAACTTCAAATATAGGAAGGACTGGGGGACATGCACGCACACAGACAGACAGACAGACCGACCGACCGACCGACCGACCGACCGACCGACCGACCGACCGACCGACCATCCGACCGACCGACCGACCGACCGACCGACCGACCGACCGACCCACCGACCGACCGACCGACCGACCGACCGACCCACCGACCCACCGACCCACCGACCGACCGACCCACCGACCGACCGACCGACCGACCGACCCACCCACCCACCCACCCACTCACCCACCCACCCACCCACACACACACACACACACACACACACACACACACACACACAGACAGAGAGGAAATGTAATATAACACTTTAAAATTCATTAATCAAATATTACAATTATACTCATTTCATAGAAGCTGATAGTCAGTATAAACTTTCAAAACTATATGGTGGACAGCACTTCATTACACATAATTATTTAACAAAATATATAAATGTATAATACGTTAAAAATGATATCTACACGTATGTACAATTATAAATATATAAAAAAAATATCATTACACACACAGCGAGAGCGAGAGAGCGAGAGAGAGCGAGAGAGTGAGGAGAGGAGAGAGAGAAGAGAGAGGAGAGAGAGAGAAGAGAGAGAGAGAGAGAGAGAGAGAGAGAGGGAGAGAGAGAAATGTAGAAGATATGAGAGGAATCGCCATTGGGTGGAAAATAACATTAATAATATTAGGTATGCTGATGTTACAGTATTGAGTGCAGACAACGAACAATATCTGCAACATTTAGTAGTTGCGGGTATTGTATACAGTGAACAACTAGGGTTAGAGTTAAAATTGTAAGAAGACAGAGGTTATTGAGGTCTCTAAGAATCAAAACAATACCACAAAGTAATATATTGGTAAACGAGAATATACGTAAACACGTTAGTCTGTGTAACTATCTCGGAAGTTAAAACATCTGAATGAAAGTGCCTTGAATAGATTAGAACAAGAATCGCTATGGCCTTTTACGAGATGGAAAGCATATTGATCAATAAAAAGATGCCAGTTGCAATCAGTAAAAGAGTGTTAAAGTGCTACATAGAACCCGTACTTTTGTATAGATGTGAAACGTGGATAACGAATAGGCAAGCTGAAAGATATCTAATGGCAGTGTCCTCCTGGAATGTGAAGCATTCTTTGCCCACATTGTCAAAGAACAATTCGAGCCAAAATAGGCCTTACCAGCCATCCTAAACCTCACGGCTCCATACTTTTAACCCCACTGGATGAAATAAACGGTCATCATCATTCTTGACGGACAAACAACAACAATGGCGGTAAAAATGTGGTTTCTGAGGAAATTGCAAACAATATCATTGACAAAATTTAAAAAGACAAAGCAACTACAGAAAAACAATGAGTAAGTTCTGCAAGAAACACATGAAAACCATAAACAGATTAGAGAAATTAGGCGTAGACAGTCAAAATTTGTAGGTCATGTTATGAGAACACATAAACTGGAGAACTTGATGGCGACTGGCAAATAGCTTCTCGGCCTATTGTCTAAAATCAAAGTATAGATTTATCCTCACTTGATCTGATTAGAGTGTAGAAGCGGTCAACCAAAATGCAAAACTAAAATCACTGTCCACTAACACTGGCAGTGGGCCATGGTGGACCACTATGGGCTGAAAGGCAAATAGTGGGACTAACTGACCCACAATACAACAGTGACGTGGGGACCTCATGGGGCGGCTCTGGCCTCTGGGTGAAACGCGAGCCCTTATTGAAGGGCAAAGAACGAGGCGAAGCCATAGAGTTAAATATCTTGATGGCTTGGCCACATGGCATAATCGCGACAAAAACAGAGCTGATCCACGACTCTGGTGAGCGTGTGTGATAGCGAAATATGACTGCCCACGCTTATCGGCATGAACACGATAATGAATATACAAGTCTGAATGCTTACAAACCTAGAATTTTGACCTTTCAGATCACCCCACGGGATTATGTCGCCTGGTCTAGAAACCAGAGCTTCTCAAACTAGCTTCACTAATGGTTTACTTTGATGTTTTTTTTTTTGTTTTGTTTGTTTTATTAGTTGCATATCCATTACAGAACGTCGCAGTCAACCCAAACATATTTTGGCTGTTGATGATTTCTTGGCAAGTTTACTTTCAGTATATTATCATTGCTTTGTGAACGACTGGCACTCACACCATTTTATGAAAATCAAGCCAAGGCGGTATGCTGCCATTTCGCGCGCAGCTGGATTTCGAACGCGGTATAGATTGCGAATTGCGTTCGTAACCCCTTAGCGACAGAGCGAGTTTGATAAGACGAACATTGTCTCGACCTGTTGACTGTAAACAGTAGTTAACTAGGCTACATCACCATCATGTGGCCTTCCAACACCTACACAAGTAAGATAGCAGCAGGTGGAAGAATATCGACACTTGCTGTTGTCATCCTTATATATATAGACAGGGAGGAGACTTGGCAGCAGTATGTAGAGAACTATAGACTTCTGTAGACACAGTGGCTGAGTAATGCATAGAAACAGGCATTGGCATCAACCAAGACAAATCATATGTACAATAGTGTATATACTGAACAACAGAGTTGTCAAGGAGGAGACACCAGATGTCATAATTAATGGCAGCGCGATCAAAAGAAATAATACGCTCAAGAAACATGGAATAATCTATAATAGAATTTTATCCTTCAAGGATATTAACGGTGTAAATGACCAAAAGGAATTCAATGCTTTGAAATTGATGACAGCGGGGACATCAGCAAATTATTATGTACACACTTTACCAGCATCTGATTATTTCGGTCACTGAGTACGATCTTTGAAAGCTCACATCTCAAGGAAAACTGGCAAAGCTGGAACTCATACAAAATGAGGCTATTCTAGCAATTTTTTTCAATATAATTGTGGTTTAAACAAAATAATTTTATGGGCTCAAGATTCCCCAGAGGCAAATGCCGCCATATGAAGTTCCAGGTTCTTGTGTGTCATTCTAATGAACGCTTCGTGGCAAGAAGAGGAATATCGTTTGTATGTCGAGGTCAAAGGAGAGGAATTAACTGAGGCATTATAGAGCAAGTTATAAATAAACACGAACAGACAGCACTGCGTGACTTCAAGTCAGGGATCAATAATCTCAGCGTGAGATAGAGTTCCTACGGATTTGTTCAATATACCGCTACGTCTGCTATCAACTAATAAAGATAAACATTACTGTCTCATATTACCGAAGTAAGGACAATCGACGCAGGGACTAACATCGACCGTACAGCGCTCTGCACAATGAGACATTGGCGGCTAATGTGCTAGTAGTGCAGCTAAATAACCAAACTAAGCAGTCGACAGAACAGCTTCATTACTACATACAACGCCAGAATACCAACTCAAATAGGATAATTTAAAGAACATGTCCATAAGGTGAAAAGATACACCGAAACCTAACGGGAGTTTGCGAAGTGAGAAAGAAAATCGATGACACCAGAACAAAGGAATATATTATACTATAGAGGAGAACGAAAAGAAGAAACCCGCTTTGAAGAATTCTTTGTGTACAGAAACATTAAAAGTTAGCCTATTAAATTCAGGAGAACCATCAAAATGTGACTGGCAGTAACAGTTTTAACATTCAAGCAATACAATTATGCCCACGTGAAAGATATCAGAGCGATGAAACTACAGAAAGCACAGACAACACTTTGTTTAATAAAATATCATTAATTGTACACTTGCTATTATATACTAACTACTAAACTTGGGAATGATGCTTACAATGAGTGGTGTCAAACGACCATTTCTGCATTGATGTAGCCAATGAAATGTTCGCACACTTGTAGAGTTTGTAAGAACCAGTCATATAAGATCTTTTTTTGTTTTTTTGCGTTTCATTCATTCATTCAGTAGCATGTCCTTTGCAGAACCTCGCTCCCATAACAACCTTCCGGAAAACCTCTTGATCATAAGCAAGATGTCCCGCGTCCGATACACACCTCTGGAGATCATCCGCCAGATCCTGCACCCATCTTCGCTTTGGCCTTCCTCTTCCTCTCTTCCCAGGCATATACCCCTCCATTATTGTTCTCTCCAAACTTTCGTGACGTTTCAAGTCACCAAAATATTTCAATTTTCTTTGTTTTATCGTTTTTAATAGCCAACCTTCTTCAATGTTCAGCTCTTGAAGTATTGATGCATTTGTTCTTTTCTTTACCCAAGATATTCTTAGAATTCGTCTATAACATTTATATTCAAAGACATTTATGCGCTGCTCAGCTTGTTTAGTAATTGTCCAGGTCTCACAGGCGTATGTTGCAATGGGAAAGATGCATGCTCTTAAAAATCTAATTTTTGTAGTTCTGTCTGTCCCGTTCCCTAATTTATTCAGTTGTTTTAGTCTTTGAAGAGCAATTGATAGTCGTCGTTTAATTTCTTTCATTGTGTCACCATTGTTGGTAATCAATATCCCAAGATATTCAAAATTTTCCACCACCTCAAATTTTTCCTCATTAACATGTATTTCTTTCCCCATAGTGGTTTTATCTGTTTGCATTATCTTTGGTTTTGCAATGTTGAGATACAAGTTGTGATTTTCACTATTCAAATGGGTTGAGGCTATTAGATTTTCTATACCAGTCTGTATTGTGGATAGCAATACTGTATCATCAACATACCGAATCTCTGGTATATCAAGACCACCAATATTTAGGGCATAATATAGCTCTTTATTTATATCATCTCTGACATTTCGCATTATATTTTCGGCGTACAGGTTAAACAAATAGGGGGACAGCACACATCCTTGATGGACTTCTTGCTTGATGTCAAACCAATCTGATGTCTTGCCATCTATTCTAACGGCTGCTTGTTGGTCTAGATAGAGCATTCTTATGAGTTGGATTACATGTGGTGGAAAGTCCATATTCCTCATGATTTCACAGTTTCTGATGTTGTACACAGTCAAATGCCTTTGAATAGTCCACAAAACATGAGAATAGGTTTACATTAAATTCTCTGCACTTCTCTATTATTAAACGCATATTGAGAATGTGATCTCTTGTTCCTCTTCCTTGTCTAAATCCAGCTTGAACCACGTTAATTTCTTCTTCCATTTTCTTACGAAGTCTTCTCATTATGATTTTTAGTAGAATTTTACTTGCATGACTGATTGTCACAGAACTCAGTTGGTCCGCCTCGTAATGTTTCCGTTGTGGGCAAATGTCCGTTGAGACTTCGGTCAGTCGGGTGAAGAAAATTGCTGGTCAAAGGGAAAGAACCAGTAATTTGACACAAGCCGACCAGAGCCGTTGCTCGCCCTTTAAGAAGCTTCCAGCACTTGGGTGGCGGAACAAGTTTTAGGACACGACGGACTGCGCATGTCCGAAGCAAGCTCAGTCGATTGTCCTGGAACAAAGGATTAGTTGGAGACGAAGGTCGCTGGCAGGCAGTCGACATTTTGGCCCAGTGCTAAGGGATAGAGAGCGGGACAACGTGTCTTGATGAGGGTTGAAGACCTTTGACATCATGTCCAGTTGCAGTGACAACGCTTCTCGTATCCACTGTCGTGCTGTTTGTGTGAAGGTATGTGTACAGCCTTTTTCCTTAACTGGTGCGGTGTCGGTGATTCAAATTAGGAGATTTCGCTAACGCGTGTACTGACCGTCGCGAGAAAGGAGGTCACGTGTGAACATTGGTAAGCTTGTGTTTTACGACTATAAATTAAGCCTGTGGCAAACGCATGTGTACAAGCATTGTACTGCTAAGATATTTCGTAGGTTAGCAACGCGCGGCGCATTTACAGCCCCTGTAGAGCGGGAAAATCGTGTTCAGGGAAGTGAGACCTGTAATTTGAGTTCACACATGGTCAACTTTATAACCTCGAGCGTCGGCGTGGCCGAACCGTTACCCACAGCGCTACCGGAAGTAGATTAAGGAGTCGCTTCAGATATATCGAGTGATATATCGATGAACTCGGACGAGTGCAACGAATTGAATGCACCGGTCGGCCTAAACCTCTGAGGTCGTTTAAAGGTCGTACCGGGAGTCGAACGTGAGGTCACATGGTGGGGCAACCACTGGCTTCTTCGTTGCTTTCCTCACATCTGTCTTTTAATTAGTTGCCCTCGATGGAATACCAGCTTAATAGATAGTGGATTCCGGAGAGGTTGATAAAGGGGGAAGGGACCGTTGCGACAGGCATGTTCTTCTTGAACATGACACCGTTCTAAATGCTCCCACCTGAGACCAGGGAGGGGGGGGGACGGGGGTGTGGATTTCTGCTACAGGGGGATCACCCTGTATATTTATTTGGATTTACTGGATTGTGCCTACGGCCTGGTACGACATCAGCGTTGGTGGATAACAGGAAGGGGGTGAGGAAGTACTGCCATCGGCCCTCCTTCAGGGCCCTTCTATCTATACGTACAACTAACTCACTAACCGTATGTGTTGTCTAGCTATGTTTCAGCAGAGACCCATATCTCAGACACCAACCTTGGCCCAGTCCTACGTTCGTCTGAGAAAGAGGATGTAGGTGGACAGCTGCCACTCTGGTTCTAGGTCCAGTTTGTCCTCGACCGTTCGAGCAGCCAGTAAAGGAGTGCGGCCTTTATGGGAAGGGTCCACACGTCTGAGTAAGAGGGACCTAAGTGTATCTGCTGTCGGTGAGTCTGATTCATGGTGCTCTCACTAAGTGTTATCCTCCACAGGTTCTATATTGTTGAGAGCAGAGCGATGATCTGGGGACGAGTCCAGTGATCCGGACTACGGCGAGAGACGGTGGGAACAGCTGGGAAATCCACCACCACAGCGAGCAGTACTTACAATCGAGAGTACGTCGCAGTATGGGTTCCAGCTAATGCATCACCTACGCCACGTCTGATATCCCAGGTTATTCGCCATGACAGCACCCTATTGCCTTGTTAGTTACGTCACCAGGCAAGTAGCTTGCTGTTGTTAGTGTCCCAGTTGTGAGCCTGACTGACTGCCTTCATATACCAGCTAGCTATGATGTCTTCGCTACCAAGTGCCTGGTACCATGTGGTGCATGATATTGTGGAAAGACTGTTTTCTACTTTACTTTATCTACCGTGCCACATTTCAGCAAGGGATGTTTCTATGCTGTGATATCTGCGCTATGAGTCAGATGATCGACTCTGGTCGCATAGACTGTTGTGACTGTTACAACCGTTGAGTGGAAGATTCACATCTCGCTCGATCAGCAGAGTCATTTACGCTTCAAGACATTTTTTCCAGAGGAGTGTTCTAGTTCCTCAGCCACCCGAGAGACAGTATTTAGCACTACCCTAGGCTGGTCCAGACTTCAGTGACTTCAGTGACGTCATCCACCGGAGGTCCCGAGTACCAGTGAATCGACTGGCCAGCCATCCTGTCTAAGTGAAGAAATCTACACCTGGTTGGAGGCCTGATATATTTTGTGAGCGTGTCTGACTTACCAGCTAGTGTGAAACTTGAGGCCCTGACGATGATGACACACTCTCCTGAAGGCTACTCGAACTTTGCCATGTCTTGCCTCTCATAGAGACTGCGAGGCCTATCTCCGAATCATCATCATCATCATTCTCATTCATCTATTCATCTTGTATAATAAACCATATTGTGATATAGTTAGATGCCAGAGTTGTGTCATGAGTTCAGGGCGAGGTTTGAAAGGGGTAACGTCCCTTGGTTGAAAGTGAGGGAGATATGGATCCAAGGGCTGCAGGGGTTTTGTGGACTGATGTCACCTATGTCCCAGGGCTGAAGACATCCCGGTGTTACAGTGTGATAGCAGGTTCCCCTCACCCCAGGGACTGCTGTGACACTGATCAGGGCAACAGTTCTATAGTTGGTGCATAATTTCAGGTTGCCATTTTTTGGTATTGGAATGAAGATAGTTCTCTTCCAATATTTTGGCCATATACCATATTTCCATATCTTTTTACATAATACGTGATAGATTTGTGTGCTTTCTTCTCCTCCCGCTTTAGTTATCTCATCTGGTATCTCATCACATCCAGGTGATTTACCATTCTTCAGGTTCTTTATTGCCCATGCAATTTCATCTAATGAGGATTCAGGTTCTGTCTCTGCTGTCGTTGGCTCATGTATCTCATTCATATCCTCACTGTCACTCATATCATACATTCCACTGCAATACTCCTGCAATCTTTCTAGAATTTGTCTAGATTATGTTAAGGTATTTCCCATCTTGTCACAGATAAGATTCAATTGAGGTTGAACATTTCTTGTCAATAACTTCATTTCTTTGAACATTTCGTAATCTCTTTCAATCTTATGATATTGCTCTATTCTGGTACAGCAATCTTGTATATATTGATTTTTGCCATTTCTTATTTCTCGAGTTAAAGATTTATACTTCATCCTACTGTTATCGGATTCACCTTCGTTATTTTATTAATTCTAACGTGTCTGATGTAATCCATGGCATAAGTTGCTTTTTCTTGTTCGGAATTAAATCTTTGGCTGCAGTTATCAAGATATCTCTAGCTTGTACTGCCAATTCATCAGGTGTCATTTCCTCTTGTACAGACATAAAGATCCCAAAACTATTCCTAACTTCTACAGTGTATGCATCTGGTATTTTTGTGAGATCAAAACGAAGTGGCCTTGGTCCTCGGGTAAGCTTTTTGAGTTTTAATTTCAGATCTGCTTCTAATAACTGATGATCCGTATCACAGTCTGCACTTCGTAGGGTTTTTGCAGATGTTATGCTTGATCTCCATCTTCTTTGTATTAAAATATAATCTATCTGATTTTTGGTAATACTGTCCGGGGACTTCCATGTGAAGAGTTTTCTTGGGTGTTGTTTAAAAAGTGTGTTGGCTATTATTAACTCATTTTCTGTGCAAAATTCAATTAATTTGTCACTTGCATCATTTCTGTGTCCCAATCCAAATTTTCCTAAAACGTGTCTCTTATTTTCAGCTCTTCCTGTACCTAATTTTGCATTAAAATCTCCCAGTATTATTGCTATATCATTATGACCAATCTTATTTAACGTGTCTTGCAGTTTGTTGTAAAAATCTTCAATTTCGTCCTCCTCTGCTGTTGAAGTAGGTGTATATATCTGTACGAGTGTTGTGTCTGTCTTTCTAGCGATGTTAATTAATTCCTGAAATTTGAATACTTAACCTCTCAATCTCATCAATACTACTTTATGCTTCCCCTCATACAGACTTCTCACATTCCACGTTCCTATTCTCACTTTGTTTCTTAGTCTGACACAGGGGATTTCCTTGGTAACACAGTCAGGATTAACTCCGTCATCACTATTACTAGTACTGGTCCCTGTGTCACACTCTTCCCCAGTGTTATCTGATCTGCCTGGCCTGGGGGTCTCGCTACCAGATCTCTTTCTTATTATGTTTTCTGTCATAGTTGTTATGGTTTCTTGACAAGTTTTGCATAAGGTAGTTTGTTTTTGCGTTTCCTCGCTTTTAATTCAAACTTAGTTCATAAACGTGCTACAACTTCTAGTGCACAGGATTGATTTTTGCGTATGGATTATCTTTCCCGATTACAAATTTCCTCGCCACCAGGCAAACCAATTCCGACTTCTTAGGTACTTATTATTTACCTTAGCCACCTTGGCATAAGCACACGGAAATTTTACGAGCGTGCGTTGTTGTCCTTTCGGCCATGTTGACCTCCACATAATAAATGACAACAAAATAGCATTGCACGCGCATAATGGAATTATACATGGCATTACAAAGATGCAATATATCGCAAGTAAATTGACAACATTACAATATAAGTGGCACACATTTGTGTAACAATATGTACCGAAGACAATAGTTTCATTCAGCAAATATTCAAAAGTTAGAATTCCGTACTAAGCTCATCCTCTTTGAGGGCCTGCGTTGGAGTCTGTTGACAATAAAATACTTGAAACTTAGGCCTGATTCGTAGTAGTAGTAGTAGTAGTAGTAGTAGTAGTAGTAGTAGTAGTAGTAGTAGTAGTAGTAGTAGTTGTAGTAGTAGTAGTAGTAGTAGTAGTAGTATTAGTAGTAATAGTAGCAGCAGCAGCAGCACGAGCAAAAGCAGCAGCAGCAACAGTAGTAGCATTATTATTATTATTATTATTATTATTATTATTATTATTATTATTATTAGTAGTAGTAGTAGTAGTAGTAGTAGTAGTCGTAGTAGTAGTAGTAGTAGTATTAGTAGTAGTAGTAGTAGTAGTAGTAGTAGTAGTAGTAGTAGTAGTAGTAGTAGTCGTCGTCGTCGTCGTCGTCGTAGTAGTAGTAGTAGTAGTAGTAGTAGTAGTAGTAGTAGTAGTAGTAGTAGTAGTAGTAGTAGTAGTAGTAGTAGTAGCAGCAGTAGCAGCAGTAGTAGTAGTAACAGTAGTACACTGACGGTTTCAACTTCATTGTAAACGAATTTCTGCATGATTGCTCTATTTCTGTTCCTGTAAAAACCACGCGAAATGTTCATCATTGTCCCGTGTGAACTCGTGGACTGACAGTAGCTTCGACATGACCAACTCCCCAGAGCACCGAAAACAAGCCTTCTTTACTTGAAAACACAGTTCATTGTCGAAGAAAACAGCAGTTTGAACGAACACAAGCAGCCCGCACACGCATCAGCTTATACGGCAGCTGCTAAAGTACCGGCAACTAGCAATCCGCCATTTTCTGAATCTGCACATCACAACACAGCCAACTTGGACACCATCCATCAATCCATCATGTGCCATGCCGATAAGCGTGGACGGTCATGTTTTGTTATCTCACTCGATCGCCAGAGTCGTGGATCAGCTCCGTGTTTCTGTCTCGACCATGCCACGTGGCCAAGCCATCCAGGTATTTACTTCTTGGCCTTCCCCTTGGTCTCTTCCCTTCAATCTTGCCAGTTGTCACCAAGTTCTCCAGTTCATTTCTTCTTATAACATGCCCACAAAAATTTGATTTTAAACGGAAACTTGGACACAAACAGTAAGTATTTCGAATAATTAAAGAAAAAACCTACAGCTCACAGTGTCGCACCGAAGCACTTGACTCAGTAGCTGGGCGACAAAGTCACATGTCTAATGCTAGTCTTTTCTGTAAGCGTTGTGCTGAATCATGACCTGGTTACATACTAATATGCCTATCCACAGATGCGAAGTTTCATTACCTGTCTTGCACACTTCCAGTCGTAGAAACGGGGGGGGGGGGGGGGGGAGGGATGAGGGACCTGCAACACCACTTCTGCGGATATGGTATATTGGCACCTGGTGGGGAGATAAGTCTCTACACTAACTTCCCTACGATAGATGACACGATAGATTGATTCCGATAGATTTTGGCCAAGCCGTCTGCCTCGGGCTTCGAAGGTTGTGGGTGCACTTCCGGGCTGCGTCTTTCGGTTCACGAATGCATTTTTCTTGGAGACTCCTGGGGATCGTCGCTGGAGCTACGGTGTTCGTGCTTTGTGCGACGCTTTCGGCAGGCTGCCCTGCGGAAAGAGATCGAACCATATGGGATAATACCCGGGGCAATGAAGTCGATCCACTCGACTTTTAAGACTGTTTAACACTTTGGTGTTGACTGCAACGTCCTGCAGGGATATCCAACGAAAAAAAAAGTCTTTAAGATGACAACGCTTTTCAGGACTCTGACAACCTAAACACTAATGCATTTGACTTCCAAATTAAAACCCAGTCTTCCAGAGCATTCAACAATCAATCAATCAATCAATCAATCAATCAATCAATCAATCAGCCAATGGATCCATCAACCAACTGAAAAGAAGAAAAAAAAATGAAAAATATAATTCTTTGATGCAATTGGGTAGTTGAGTGACATAGAAATGAGAGATTACAGATAAGGTAACATCACTATTTGATGCAAATATTGACGTTAAATCATTGGTTTTATTTAAGCGGAAATGCAGACGATGCCTACTATACCACAATGTTAGAACAACAAAATAAATTTATATCGAACAATAATATACTAATAGTTTCCAAAAGCAGAAGAACACCAAAAGAATAGAGTTTAAAAAAAGTAGTCAAAATATTAGAAAATCAAGAACATAATGAAAATGCTGCAGGGAAATGTTAAGCAATTGCAAAATGCGTAATCAAACGCCACGTAAGAAGAAATTTGAAACAAGTTAAAAACTGTAAAAGTCGCCTACTCGAGAGCCAACAAAATCAGATGTGCAGATGGAAAGGTCATTTTTAAAGAAACACGATATTTTACATTGAAGAATACGATCCAGTTCTAATACAACAGTAACATCAAATTACTCAACTCATCTAAAATATAGAGGCCAGATCTCTAATTTCAAGAAAGGATATTGGATTGATAATAAAATAGGTAGTCCCTTAGCAGATCCTACCTTCGAGATGTGAGATGTTAGACCTTAACATATCTAGACAGTGACATATAAGATGAGGTTACCAATTCCTTTCTCGTCGATTTTCCTCCCCATACACTTCCCAGAAAAATCTCAAACATTTGCTGGTACTAATTTGTATAACACTTGAGTCTTACCCCGGTCGGAAAAAAGAAATCTTACCTACGCTGAGAAATGAACCAGGGCCATTGCCGTGGCAGGCATGCACACAGATCCCAATGCCACTCTGGCTTGGAAATGGGAATGCACATTTATAACATTGCATCTCTCTAAATATCGGTGATCATGACATGCCAGGGATTCGGTATGCTGATGATACAGTATTGCTATCCACAACACAGAATGGTATAAAAAACCTAATAGCCTCAACCCAATTGAATAGTGAAAATCACATCTTATATCTTAACATAGCAAAAACAAAGATGATGCATACAGATAAAACTACTATGGAGAAAGAAATATATCTTAATGAGGAAAAATTGGAGGTTGTGGAAAATTTTGAAAATCTTGGGTCATTGATTACCAACAACGGTGACACAATGGAAGAAACTAAACGAAGACTGTCAATTGCTCTTCAAAGACTAAAACAACTGAATAAATTATGGAGTGGGACAGACAGAACTACTAGGCCGATCTGCCACTAAGCAAGTTTCTTGAAATCGCCTTCAAAGGCGACTAATGGTGCTTCTAACCAAATTAAATTTTCTGGCTACTACACTTTGTGACTGTCCAACCTGTAAACGTCCAATGATGATGAGTCGTTGTTTTGTAGTGAGATGAGCCATCCTTGCGCATTGAATTTTCAACTGAATGTATTCGAGGAGCGTCATTCCTTTATAGGCATTCAATAATATTGTTAGTGAGTTTTGTGTTCAGTAAGTTTCACGGGATTATCATGAACCTGTCACGAGTTATTGTCAAAAATATTGTTTTTATCTTGACCTCTTTCATGACCTCACGAATCATGAGGTGAGTACAATTTAAGTAACCACGAGAAGTTAATAACCAAATGGACACAGTCGATAGGTTGACTGATGTCCAATCAGTGAATATCATTTATAAGAGTAAGACTAAACATGTTGCGTGTCTTTTTTTTTTTTTTAGGAACATTATAGAAGGATCTCCAAGAGGGACGACAACTGGTAAAACACTCTCAGAAGGAAAACAGAAGCACACCATGAGACGGGGCGGAAACACAATTACACCAGACCTTACAATTGTGCGGCTCTGACCAGACATGTAAAACAACAATTAGAATGAAACGAACACAAAGTCAACCAATCAGAATCCAGGAAGCGAAAATATGCAGTCCTATCTACACTAGCAGAGAAAGGAACACCATTCGGGCCCCAATTAGAACCAATCGAAAATTCGATGGTTGAACGGGGTCGGAACATCTTCTTTCAAAGCAAGCAACCTGATTATTTCACATGGAAATGAAACAGGAAACTCTGCCCAGAGGAGTAGCTGCAGTCAGTGTCTATTCGTTGCTCCGCACACCTGCATGCTCGAAGCAGAAAACCCATGTGGCACATATGACTTAAAAACAATATAGAATATCGTCAACTTTAATGCTGCCTATTTCATATGCATATGAAACAGCAAACTCTGAACATTTGCTTCAGGGGCTGGCTAATCAACTGAAAAAAATAATATTTGCAGATTCTGTGCTAAACAAAACCTAAGGTTGAAAAAAAAAAACGTCGTAATCGTCGAGAGGATCGAATTCATTGCATCGGGTTTTATCCCATATGGCTCGGTCTCTTTCCGTAGGGCGGCCTGCCGAAAGCGTTGCACAGAGCACGAACTCCGTAGCTCCAGCGATGACCCCCAGGAGTCTCCGAGAAAAATGTACCCGTGAACTGAAAGACGTAGCCCGGAATCGCACACCCAACCTTCGGAGCGCGAGGCAGACAGCTTGACCACTTGGCCACAACAAACATAAAAACCGGAAAATGGGAAGTAGGGGTGTGTCACAGTTATGGCTTAACAGTTGTTAATATGGTTGAAGGCAGGCATGATGTGTTATAATACAACGAGCACATTTTAGGGATATACAGTGTGTATTTTTTATGACTGTGGGGTATTTGAAAATATTGCCATTCCAAGTTTTGTATTTACCGTTTATGGTGCATGAACTCCACAGAGGGTGAATACAAAACTTGGGACGGCAATATTTTCAAAAACCTCACAGTCATGAATAATACACCCTATATAAGCCCATCGCAGATGCGGGAAGTCGTTTAAGGCGATCAATCACTTAATCAGTTAATTCTGAAGGTTGATGAATTGGTGTTCATGTAATTCCAGTCCTGAAATAGGCCTACATCAATTAGAATGAGTTTCGCTTTGAGACTTTCCTTCCCTCCCGGTACCGAAGTACTACATGGTCTATGTTGTAGAGCTCTCTTTCCCCTCTCCTAGCTCAGAAAACGACAGGGTATGCAAGATCGGTACTGGAATTGTACATCTGCGTAGAAGCATTTGAGTCTGTTATCAAGTCACGATTCAGCACAATGCAAACAAATGGGACAGGTTGAGCATTTAATTTATGTTGGCCGTATTTGCTTCATGGGTTATAGCTATTCAATTGTCAACATACTGCAACGCAACCAGTTTCTCTTGGGGTTCATGAGCGCAGTTTCACCATCGCTGACATACCGGGTCGATGGTTCAACATCAGCTGCAGGCGACACATGAGCAGATCGCCTTGCGCAGATTTCGATGGTATGAGAGTAAGAAAGCAATGGCAAACTACCAAACGTACACACTGGCTAGTAAATCACAAACGGCTAATAAATGCTGGTGTTGATAGCAACATTCTGTAGAATGAAATATAGTGGTAAACTTTTTAACTGCAACCGGCTCCGTGGCAATGGCGTTGCGGACGTAATTCGTAATGCTGCTTACCCGCGTTCGAAACACAGCGTTGACTGATTTGGAAGCAGACCGTGTCGCGCTGGTTTTAACGTGTTAGTATGGGAGCCGGTCGTTCAGAAAGCAATGGCAAAC
This sequence comes from Cepaea hortensis, assembly GCA_963921405.1. NCBI lineage: Eukaryota > Metazoa > Mollusca > Gastropoda > Stylommatophora > Helicidae > Cepaea > Cepaea hortensis. Next base: position 51,578,147 of record OY992889.1, on the reverse strand, counting down.
TGTTGTTTGTCCATCAAGAAGGATGATGACCATTCATTTCATCCAGTGGGGTTGAAAGTATGGAGCCGTCAGTTCTAAGATGGCTGATACGGCCTATTTTGGCTCGAAATGTTCTTTGACTATGTGGGCAAAGAATGCTTGACTTTCCAGGATGAGGATCTCCTGCAGTGGTTTTTCTGTCCAGCCTTTTCTTCACAGCTCTTGCAGTCCTGGTTGCTTTACAAGTGACTGCACTCTTATGTAATGATATACGACACGAATTACGGTCTTTAGCAGCAGTCTTCCAGGTGTCGAGATTAATTCCAAAAGCTTTCAGTGAGATTTTCAGTGTCTTTAAAGCGCTTCCTCTAGCCGCCTTGGGAGCATTTACCACAACGCAACTGGCCTTAAAAAATTTGTTTAGGGAGCCTGTGATATGGCATACGAGTTAAGTGACCAGCCCAGCGAATCTGATTTTTCATTAGTAGAGTATGGATACTGGGTATGGACGTTCTTTCTAGAACTTCAGTGTCTGGGATCTTATCTTGCCATTTATTCTTCAATAACTTCATAAGACAGACTGTGTGGAAGTGGTTTAAATTCCTAGCATTTCGCTGATAAACAGTCGATGTTTCACAAGCATATAGCAGTGTGGATAATACATCTACTTTATAGGCTTTCAGCTTTGTTTGCAGGCTTATTCCATTTCTGTCCCATACATTCTTGTACAGTCTGCTAAAGGCCACGCTGGCCGTGGAGATTCTTGCATTCACTTCGTCATCAATTGTGGCATCTTGTGACACAGTGCTGCCAAGATAGGTGCATTTGTCCACAACACTTAGTCGATGACTGTTCACCTTGATATTCGGCACGGTGTGATTATTCCCTGGAGATGGCTGGTACATAACTAAAGTCTTCTCGAAGTTGATATTGAGCCCAAGTTGGCACAGGCATATGAGAAAGCTGAAACATTGTGTTGCATGTCTGCCTCTTAGTTGGCATGTCGAGCGCAATCATCAGCAAACAGCAGTTCTCTGACGGTGTCGCTGTTAATTTTGGTTTTGGCTTTAAGCCTTCTGAGATTGAACAACTTTCCATCCATGCGGTAGTTGATGTCTGTTCAAATGTCATTGTTCTCGAAGGCAATTGTCAGCATAGCTGAAAACATGAGGCTGAACAGTGTTAGTGCCAGGACACATCATTGCTTCACTCCATTGGTGACAGGTAAGGGCTCAGACAGTTCACCATTTTCCTGTACTCTTGCCTGCATACCATCATGAAATAGCCGCACTATTTGGACAAACTTTTGTGGACAGCCATATTTCGCCATAATCTTCCACAGTCCTTCTCTGCTGACTGTATCAAAAGCCTTTCAGCGAAAACCATGTCAACAGTTCTTCGTTGTTTTCTGAAGCCACATTGACTCTCAGGAAGAAGACCTTGATCGAGATTGAATGGCAAACTACTGAACGTAAATCTTACCAAGGCACCAACAACGGCAGTAAAATGCTGGTGTTTAATGCAACATCCTGTAAAGATATGCAACTATTAAAAAAAAAAAAACGCCAAGGGGGAGACTGGACTATTACGACTAATGAAGACACCTTTTTATGGGTATCTAGTTGGTCGTGTGTCGATGTAAATTGTTCTTGCAGCGAGGCTCTGTCGTAATTTGGAAGTGACAGGTTCGAATCCCGGTCGGTACCTATAGGTTTCAATTTTTGTTGTCTAGTGTGTCCTTTCGCGGTTAGTGATCCAGCGTACCCACGTTCGAAACACATCTGCACGCGATTTGGCAGCAGACAGCGTTGCGCTGGTGTTTTACGAAATGGTATGAATGCCGGTCGTTCAGAAAGCAATGGCACACTACTGAACGTAAACTTACCAAGACATCAACAACAGCAAAAAACTCAGGTGTTGAGTGCAAACGTCCTGTAAAGGTTGCACAGAGCACAGAGCAAGTAACTTTAGTGTGTCCTCTAGTCGGATTCTTTCGCCTACTTCTATGAACGACAAACAATACATGTGTATTTATTTATTAACTCGCCCGTGTGTTGCCGGAGCCCATAAGGGGAGCAAAGAATAGTAACACTGTTGCCTACCATGCACGTCGTAAGAGGCGACTAAGGAGGCTATGGTTCCGTTGCCTGCTACTGAGTGAGTGCGTGGCGCGACACTGTGAGCTGTAAGTTTTGCGTGGAATGCTTTTACATCTTTCCGCGGTTGTTTGTAGCGTGAACTGCATGTTCGGAACGATGGCGGCCGGCTGTTGCTGGACTGACTGGTTTGCCTTTTTTGGCTAACGAGTGCATTTTTCAGGAGACTCATGGGAGTCGCCGCTGGAGCTACGGAGTTCACGCTTTGTGCGGCGCTTTTGGTGGGTCGTCCTGCGGAAAGAGACCCAGCCGTATGGGATAAAACCCGGGTCAATGAAGTCTTTCTAGTGACTGCCGTTTCCATCGACGATAGACTATATTTGTCACGGAGGACTTTTGTGTTGGCATTCTGGCGGCGGCATTATGCACAGTGTACCTGTGTGGGTTGTTGGCTTGCCGATACTCCTGTCTATTCTATTGTGAGGAGCATTTTGTGTGATATTCAATGGCACAGGGACGGAACAATATGGGGACGACCTGTTGCCGTGAAGTTGGAACCTCAACTAACTAACTAACTAACTTATTTATGAACTGTCTTAGTTGCCTCAAATGGTTCCCCAATTGATATTTTTACATAAAGGAAAGTTGAGGTAATGGAAATTGTCTGTTTCAGACACATCTGTTTAATAACATATATGGTACTGTGGCAAATATTTTTTTTTGTTTTGAGTTGCACATCCATTACGGGACGTTGCAATCACCACCAGCATTTTTCAGCTGCTATTGATGTACTCGACAAGTTATTGTGCTGACCATAATCAAACTATATGTGAGCCTGGCCGAATTGAGAGGAGCACTCGTTCTTAAACATCCAGTTTGCTGATGCCAAGGTAGCGGGTTCAACCCTTACATCAGAAAGTTAGACTAAAATGTTGACCTGGGACGTACATTACATTTACCTCTGAAGTCGGAATGGGTTTTCCTGATGGCGAAGGACACTGGTATTAGGGAAAACAAACCCACAAGCAGACAATCGATTCATTGCACTAGAAGCTGTAGCACATTTATGGGCTAGAGTTCAAAACAAGCGAACACAAACAACAACAACAACAACAACAACAACAACAACAACAACAACAACAACAAGAGCAAAAAGAAGAAGAAGAAGAAGAAGAAGAAGAAGAAGAAGAAGAAGAAGAAGAAGAAGAAGAAGAAGAAGAAGAAGAAGAAGAAGAAGAAGAAGAAGAAGAAGAAGAAGAAGAAGAAGAAGAAGAAGAAGAAGAAGAAGAAGAAGAAGAAGAAGAAGAAGAAGAAGAAGAAGAAGAAGAAGAAGAAGAAGAAGAAGAAGAACAACAACAACAAAAACAACAACAACAACAACAACAACAACAACAACAACAACAACAACAACAACAACAACAACAACAACAACATGAACAACAACAACAACAACAACAACAACAACAACAACAACAACAACAACAACGAGAACAACAACAATAGCAAGAACAACAAGAGCAACAACAATAACAACAACAATAGAAGAAGAACAACAACATATGGGACAAAATATTTATTTCCTAATTTAAAAAAAAAAACACAAACATACGGACTCCCTTAGAATGGTAGTATGTCAAGGACAAATATACTTATTAGAACACGTCTGGGGAAAAGCAATCGGGACAATCAGAACAGGTCCGGATAAACCCAGACAGAAATGGAAATGTTGACATAAGACAGACATGCGTGGGATCAAGAGCAGAGAACAGAGACCTTATAGCTTATGGGAAATAGAAGGAGAAAAGGAGGATTGCTGAAGGGATTATTCTGAGAGGTTGTATAAATCAGTGATCCTCAATTTAAAAGCCACGAATTTAAGGAGATCGTGACGAATGCTTTTCATTTTGCTTGCGTGTTGGGTCATCCTAGATTTTTGGGCGATGATAAGAGGTGGCTTCACACGAAAACCTTAAATGGGGTTGTGTGTGTGTGAATATATTCTGAAAAAAGAAAAGAGAGAACGAATGTATCATTTTTCGATGTAGTCACCACTGCGTTCAATGCAAGTCCTCCAGCACTGATAAAGTGCTTAGATTGCTGTGGAAAAAAAAAATTCTCTGGGGTCACAACTCGATGTGCCTGACACGGTCGTGAACAGTCTGTCACTGAAGTCACGCGTTTTGAGTCCCGCTACTCCACTCATACACTAGCTGGACCGACAGGCAGTCATCACCTTACTTGACCTTCATTAGCCCATGAATTTCTATAGGTTTCACCACTTCACTGATCAAACAGCGAATAACAGAAAGCAGCTCCTCTTTGGTGAGTGTCAAAAGTGGGGCGGCATCTTTAAACTGTCCTTCTGACGTCGCCGTGTTCGTATGCACCGTGATGTCACGTGCTCAACACTCTTGACATTCTTAAAGAAAAACTGGTTATGAAAAGAGAGTTGCTCCCCCGATGTGTCTCCACCTTGCCGCGGTGGGGGAGCTTGTGTGTCCCTCTGACCCCATGTGCTTGCCGATGGATGAAAACTACATATCGGACAGCTTAGGAGATAGGGGCCAGACTAAGAGAGACACAACCTGCTGCTCTGCGGGTTAGACTGAGGTGAGGATAACAGTCAGAAGTTTAAATCAGGCGTACGAAGGCAAAAGATTTGGTCCGGACAATACTCTAAGGCTCTCTGTCGAGGGTTGAGGCTGAACGTTCTAAGCCACAAACCCTCGGATCTGAGAGCCGGGCTGATATCCACCCTCCGAAAATAGAAGTGAGATACTGAGCAAGCTACAAGCCCAGGTCTGATACCTGTTCGAAGGCTCTCAGCTGGGCGATATGAGGGATTCCCGGATGAGAGGGCCTGGCCGTTTCTCGTTCACTGCTGCACGGAGGTAAGGTGCTGAGCCGGCAGCACATGTAGCCTACCTCGTGAGCGAGTACAAAGTAAGAAAAGTGCCCCAGTCGAATGAAATGGTTACGAAAACTGTCTGTATCTAACTCATACAGAGTGTAGACAAAAGTGGAAAAACGTCTCAATAACACGAAATGGAACGCACGGCTAGCGAATCCATTGCGTGGTCCGAAGCAACAGCAAAAGCTTACCGAGTGGATGTCGCCCGCAGTCTGACCGTTCCTGGTGTGCGCTTGAGCGACCAGTGGCAAGCGAGATGCCCAACAAACGGAAGTGAGGAACTAAAGCAGCCATGAGCAGGACGTGGCAACTCCTTGGGTGAGCCCAGTATCAGAGCAATATGTGCCGGCTCTGCAATTATGGAAGCCTCCTTGGATAGCAAGGGAATGCCCATGGTCTGCCCCTGCCTTCCCTTGAGGGCCGACCACGATGTCGTTGATCGTTCTATCTTGACCAGCTGAGATGTGGGCGACACCACGACAATAAGTCTAACGTGTCTCGAAACCCGAGGAAGGCTAACCTCATTAAAAATGCCCGCCGGAAGCCGGAAGTGCCGTCCTACGGGTGGCAAACTAAAAATTGGCACTACGCATTTACGTCCGAATGAAATGTCTCGTCCGAATGTCTCTCGTGCTAGGAACAGCTCTGACTACCTAGTTTCCGAATGCCGCTCTTGTTTGGAACAGCTCTGACTAGGTAGTTTTCCGAATGTCTGTCGTGCCTGGAACAGCTCTGACGGGCGCAACGACAAGCACATGTCCGAAAACTCGCTGAGTGGATACCGTCTGCAGAACTGTCTGGTTTGTGCGGGAACGGCCCGGAGCGAACAAAATGCCCAATATACTGAAGTGAGGAATTAAAGCAGCCATGAGCAGGACGTGACGATTCCCTCTGTGAGCCCAGCATCAGAGCGTTATGTGTCGGCTCTGCAATTATGGAAGCCACCCAGGATGGCGGAAAATGCTATGGACTGTCCCTGCCTTCATTTGAGGGATGACTGTGCAGACATCGACTGTTCCAACTTGACCAGCTGGGCGGTGGCCAGTACCACAAAAGTGAGTCTCCCAGGATTGCTAACCGGGTCAAAAATGCACGCTAAAAGTCGGATGTGTTGGCCTAAGGGTTTCGATCCAAGGGTGCCTAACCAGACACACCGCAATCACATCTGAAAAAACACTCCGGATGAACGCAAAGAAGAAGAAGGAGAAAAGAGAGTTGTTGAAATAAATAAATAATTTAAAAAAAAAACGGACAAGTGAAATATTTTCATCACGTTAAAAGACATAACACTCATATAAAACCATACATGAGTTGATGACAAAACGAGCAAGAGGTAGACAACGATAAATTAGAAAGATAACGTCAAGAGACGGACGAACAGCTGTCTGACAGAATGTACAGTCAGGGCGAGAGACAAACAGTGTTGGAAATTCATTGGAGGCAACCTTCATTGTGGAGACGGCACCTGATTGATTAGAACAAAGTGGACAGATGAGAAAATAAACGCTGACATGTTTAGAGCTGCGGATGTTACTACATCATTTACCAACAGACTCAATCAATCAGGTGGCGTCTGCACAATTAAGGTTGGCTGCAATGGATTTTCAAACTGTCTGCCTCTCGCCTTGATTGTACATTCTGTCAGACTAATGCCCTTCCATCTCTTGATGCTATCTTCCCAATTGTAACATTGTCTACCTCTTGCTCGTTGGCCTTCATTCTTATATTCCAGTATGGTTTTTATAAGTGTGTTATGTCTTTTAAAGTACCCGAAATATTTCATTTGCCTCTGTTTTTATTTCTTTCATAAACTCTATTTTCATTCTCAGTTGTCCTAGAAGACTAGACAAATGAAAATTGCACCTGCTGTCGTAGTAAATAACAATGTAAGCAAAAGTCAACTTCATTAAAATATCAGATGAGAACAAACAATGCGAGTCATATCCGTAAATACCCACTAGACCTGGAAACAAGATAATTACAACTACAAACAGAACATATAGTGTTTTGCGACTGGTTTCTCCAACTACTCTCAGTTTATAATTGAAAGTTTAAAATCAGATGTAAAATACTTTTTTTTCCCGCGTTTCCATCCTGTTACAGGATATTGCGGTCAACACCAGCATCTTTCAGCTGTATGTTGATTCCTAGGCTAGTTTACGCTCATCAGCACGCCACGACTTTCTGAGCGACCGGCTCCATACTCTCATAAGTCACTGGCGCGACAAGGCCAGTTTGTAATTAGCAGTTTTAAATAATGCCATGTTGTATGTGACGCAATGGATCCTGCTCCACGCCATGTTTCTACAGGTCAACTGAAAGTTAATAGGTTTCATTTGGCGTTCACTCGATTTTAACTCAAGCGTAGTCGGTAAATGTGCTACTAATTCTAGTGTACTGGACTGATGTTTAGGTGTGGATAAGCTTTCCATACTACAAGTGTCCCTCGCCATCACGCGACCCTCTCCGACTTCTGAGGTACTTGATATTTAATCCCAAAGTCATGGACGAGAAGTCAACATTTTAGTCTTACTGTACTGTGTACAACATCAGAAACCTTGGCAAATCATGTGAAAAATGGGCTTTCCATCACATGTAGTACAAGTCATAAAGATTCTTCATCTAGACCAGGGGTGGGCACACTTTTTGTGCGGAGAGCCGCATTGACAAATGTAAAGCTATTGGCGGGCCGCATACATATATATATATATATATATATATATATATATATATATATATATATATATATATATATATATATATATATATATATATATATATATATATATATATAATGTCCATTTTGTTTACAGCAACCTACCACAAAAAGTAATTATTAATTATTTATATGTTTTAAGCAGTATAAATAACTAATTATTGCAACTGTATTTTACTTATACACTTATACATTATATTTGACAATATAGACAAAAACCTTTACTAATTTGTTAACAAGATTTTACAACTTTTTATTATGACAAATATTATTTATTATCTATCAATGGCTTTAATTTAGGCACAAACCGACTACACTGTCACTATAATTGTTGATTTCTAATGAGATGTATGTAACTGCTTGCACTTTTTGACAATATTCTTGAAATCTGGAGCAAGTTTACTTGTTGAAATTCGCATGCTAGCATGCAAGTTGCAGTCCGACAATAAAGACCTATTCTTAGATTTGTTAATCTTCAAGCAAGAGAATGCTTGTTCGCAAATGTATGTTGATCCAAACAATGATACAAGTTTAGCTGCAATGTTTTTCAAGTTGGGAAATGTTTCTTGTGATAAAGATCCATAGAAATCCAGCAAACCATCTGTCTTGAATTTCTCTTTCAGGTCATGATCTGCTTGTAAGTCAAGCAGCTCCAACTGTATGTCCTCTGTGGCTGTATCAGCTTCTGCACTAAAAGGGGAACTGAGAATATTGAACTGTGGCTCCAAGTTCTTGAAATCTTGGAATCTCCATCCAAATTCTTCAATCAATGCATCTAATGTGGCTTTGTACTTTTCAGTCATTTCACCAGAAATGGTTTCTTGTTTCAGCAAAGGGAAGTGACAAAGTCTTTTTTCACTTGCTTGTCTGGAGAACAGTGAGAGTTTTGCGTGAAATGATTGTACATGTACATACAATTCATGTGCAAACACACCATTGCCATGAAGATTGACATTCAGTTCTTTTAACTTTTCCATAATTTCAATGGCAAACATAAAGTCTAACCTCCACTCTTTATTAACAATGTTATTATTAAAGTCACATTCAATGCCCTTCATCTCTAGGAATATCACTATTTCTTATCTGAGTTCCCACACTCGTCTCAACACCTTGCCGAGACTCAGCCATCGAATACTGGTGTGGTACAGGACATCGGAATGTTCAGTTTCCAAATCGTCATGTAATGCCTTGAACTGTCTGTGATTACGTCTCTTGATCTGATGAGGTTGATAACAAAACAGTTTTACACAGACTTTCTTGATGAATCACACAGTGATGTGGTAATAATGTGTGGTCTGGATATTCTGCTTTAAGCTTATCACTTATCAACTTTACCAGACCTAATTTGTTCCATTCAAAGCACGAGCTCAGTCAGTTGTAACACTTGCCATCTTCTTCCAAATCAACCCAATTCTTTCATCACAGTTAGTAACAGCATTGAATATATCATAGCCTGTGGTTGTGTCTTTGTGTCACTCAGTAACTCTTCAGTGAGTTTGAAAAAAGTGTTTATTCCACGTACACATATCAATAATTGGGCAGTATCATGTACATCGGTACTCTCATCCAATGCAAGAGAGTACCACAAAAATTGTTTACTTGCATCTTAAAGTTTATGCATCAAATTGTCACTTATCTTGTCAACATGTCTGACCACAGTTCACCTTGATAAAGTAATGTTGTCAAATCTGTGTTTTTGTTCTGAACACATAATGTTTGCTCCATCTAGCAAACATTCCTTGATGAACTCGCCATCAGAAAATGACTTGTTCTGTTTTATAATTCTGTGTGACAGCACAAGAGTAGCTTCAGTTGCAGCATCTTGAATTGAAGACTGTTTAGTGAAAACAGTTTGCTGTTTCTCCAAAATTTTCACCAACTCAAGGCATTTCCTTTCCATCCCTTCGGTTGTTAAATTGTATCCGAAATTTGAATGTTTTGTTTGATAATGTCTTATTAATATTTGTACTCCTTGAAGACAGCCACTGACTCACGACACAACAAGCAAACTGATTAGCTACAACTTTTATAAAACTGTGCTTAGTTGTCCATTCATCATTAAAAACACGGCATTCATCTTCAGTCTTACGTGTGTTATTGACACTCATTGCTTTAATAAAATTCAAACAGTTAGAATTGTACAAAACTTTAAAACGAAAATGAAACAAAACCTACTTCCGGCTGTGTGTAAAAATAAAATATTCGGGAAACAAGTAATAAACTCAGAATAAATTTCAGAAATATATCAATACAACTACAACAAATAAATTAATTTGAACATTGTGAATGTGGAAATATTTTATAACAGCAAATGACTTTTCAATTTAATATTTTCTTGCAAAACAAATCATTTTATTCACAGGAGAAATATATGTTTTTCATAAAATCACCCTTATTACATTTTTACATGTCGATAAATATTTCTCTATATAAAAATTGATAAATTCGCATTTTAGCATTACATGGTTCCAAGCAGGGCCTCCCAAGCCGGACAGGTCAAAGGGTAGAGAACAGACAAAGAGAAACACCCTGGTCCTCCAGGTTGGGGGTTGAAGCGTGGGGTTAACATCCCCACCTTTGTAAACACATTTCTTTGTTACGAAACAAATACATGAGCCTCGATATCGGACTGACTTATCTGGACAACGACCTTGGAACGTTAAAGGACTTTTGAGATTTGGAACATGGAATGTACGGACACTATATCGAGCAGGAGCGGCCGAAGAACTAACCCGGGAGCTGGTTGAATATCAAATGGATATAACAGCAATTCAAGAAATAAGGTGGCCAGGAGAGGGTCCTTTAGAGCAAAATGGAATGATTATAATATATGGAGGAAACACCCAAAATAAACATGAATTAGGAACAGGATTTGTCATCAAAAAAAAGTTATGGGGGAACGTTTTAAACTTTAAAGCTTTTAATGACAGGATTAGTAAATTACGAATAAAAGGTAAATGGAAAAATATAACGATGATTAATGTACATGCACCTACTGAAGAGAAAGAAGATGATATTAAAGAAGACTTTTATAATGATCTGGAAGATGTCATAGAAGAAACTCATAAACAGGACATCCTGATTGTGCTGGGAGACTTCAATGCAAAAATAGGTAGAGAGCAAACTAATAAAAAAGTGGCCGGTATGGAAAGCCTACATACAACTTCAAATGATAATGGATGGAGAGTCATCAACCTGGCAGAAGCCAAAGGACTGCAGATTAGCAGTACCGGACTACAAAGAAAGGATATACACAAACAAACTTGGAAATCACGTGACAAGAGAACCTATAATCAAATAGATCACATTTTAATTAACAACAGAAATGCATCAAACATACAGCAAGTCAGAAGTTATAGAGGAGCTGAGTGCCACAGTGACCACTTCCTCGTTGGAGCAAAATTTAAAATAAAACTTAAGAGAGCTTTCTATACTAAATTACAAAGATTACACCCAACATTTAACAGAGAAAAACTACAAGACATTACAGTCAAAGAGAAATTTACAGATGAAATAAAATGTAAACTTGAAACTCTGCAAAACCCTTCGGAGGAAACCGTTGACCAAACTTGTTGAACATCTACCGCAGAAGAATGTCTCGGTGTGTTAACCACGCATAGAAAGAACAGATGGTTCAATAAAAAATGTGAAGAAGCAGTCATTAGGAAGAAGAATGCCAGACATGTATGGTTAAATGACATCAATAACATCCAAAAGGAAGAGCATTATAGAAATGAATGTAAAGAGGCTACAAAAATAGTCAGACAGCAGAAGCGAGAATATATGAGTAATATAATCAAAGATATGGAAACTAATCACCAGAAAAATGAATCCATAAAATTTTTTTACAGAACTGAAGTCAATGAAACGAGGGCACCAACAAAACACATATGGTTTAAAAGACAAAAATGGGAATATGATAAATACCAATGAGGAAATGTGCAACACATGGAAAGAATATTTTATTGAATTACTAAATTGTGAAGCTCCAAGTAACATTTTCCCACAGGAAGAGGTTCTGACATGCGAACCACAAATTGAAGAACCTACATTTGAAGAAATCCTATATGTAATCGCACGACTTGAAAACAATAAGGCAACTGGGACTGATGGAATTGCTGCTGAATTTATAAAGGCAGGTGGACATGCATTACATCTAAAGCTATACGAACTAATAATAAAAATCTGGAGGACAGAAGAATTACCCCATGACTGGAAAGAGTCATTATTGATACCTATCTTTAAGAAAGGAGACAAGTTCCAATGTGGAAATTATAGAGGAATATCACTACTGTCCACAAGCTATAAGATACTATCCGCAGTATTACTAAATAGACTAAAACCATATTCAGAAGACATATTAGGTGACTACCAGGCGGGTTTTAGACAAAACAGATCAACAATAGATCAGATATTTATCTTACGACACATAGCCGAGAAACATTGGGAATATAAAAGAGATCTCCATAACATTTTTGTGGATTTTAAAAAGGCTTATGATAGTGTCCATAGGAATAGTCTATGGAATGCTATGCAGGAATTTGGAATACCAAGGAAGTTAATCAACATGACCAGACTATGCATGGAAGATACTTATAATATAGTAACATATGTTTTGCGTATCCTTTTACAGGACTTAGCTGTCAACAGCAGCATCTTTCAGCTGTCTGTTGATCTCTTGGCAAGATTACGCTCAGTAGTTTGCCATTGCTTTCTGAGCGGCCGGCTCAGTATCCGCAAGTCACGAGCGGGGGTCGAACCACCTCAGTTCTCGCTCCGCTGCGAGACTCTGCGTGATAAACGGGATTACAGAGAGAAAGTGTTGTAACCCCACAGCCAGAGAGACCGGCCTAGTAACATATAAGGCAGGAAATTAGACCCCTTCCAAATAACATCTGGCTTGAAACAGGGTGATGCACTATCGCCGCTACTCTTCAATCTGGCTCTAGAGAAAGTTGTAAGGAAGATAAAGGAGGAATGTGATATTGGAGGAACATCCAAGCTGCTTGGTTATGCAGATGATATAGATATTATAGGGCAAAGTGAACAAAAGACATTGGAAATATTGACTCACTTAAAGGAAAAAGCCCAACAGATGGGGCTGGTTATCAACCAAGATAACAAGATAAGACAGAATATATGGTAATTTCAAGAGACGGAATGGCTAAAAACTCTGGCCACATACAAATAGATAATATGACCATTAAAAGAACGGAAACATACAAATACCTAGGTACAATCTTCAACTGCTCCAACATCATAAGGGAAGAAATACAAACTAGAATCAACTCTGGAAATAAGATATACTATGCACTACAACATCTACTAAAATCAAAGGCGCTATCTCGTAACACCAAAATCACAATATACAAAACACTGATCAGACCAGTTGTGCTGTATGGCTCTGAAACCTGGAGTACAACGAAAGGAGACGAAGCCTTGTTACAAACCTTTGAGAACAAAATTTTAAGACGCATCTTTGGACCCATTAGGGATACACAAAGTGGAGAGTGGAAAAGAAGAAGTAACAAAGACATTTATGATCTGTTTAAGTCCCCGCTAATCACTGGTATCATGAAGGCTAATAGACTACAATGGCTGGGGCATATAGAAAGAATGGAAGATAATAGGGAAACAAAACTCGCTTACACTCAGGAAATAAATGACCGTAGACCCCGAGGTAGACCAAGAAGACGGTGGAGAGATAATACATGTACAGACCTACAAGCACTTGGAATCAACGACTGGCAAGAGAAGGTCCACCAGAGAGACGAATGGAGACGGATTGTATTTGCAGCAAAGAACCTCAATGGCTCGGAAAGCTGAAGAAGAAGAAGATGGTTACAAATGTTGCTGTATGTAGCCAGGGGTCGGGTTGGTGTGAGCGCCCAGCCTTGCATAAATACTCTAATGGCTCGTGCATTCCTCACCTATGCAGCAAAAGTCCAGCTCCTGGCCTTCTCGTGGCGGAACTGTTTTAACTTGCAGGAGAAGGGGCTGCGGCGAGTCACTGGAGCCGAGAAATATCCAGAACGCTCTAGATGTGTATGCACGTACATGCATGCGCAGAAATGTGTGTGCGTACCTATACACCTAAACTCGAATAAGACCACAGTCTGCTGTAGCAATGGAAAGGTGCTGAATACGGAGGCAACCAGCTACCACCACATAAATCAGGATGCCACCAATCACGAGTAATGAAATATGTCGACTAATGCTAAATATTACGATTCTAGACCTGCTTTTGACACCCCAGGCAGGTGCAGTGCTGGGCCATATGCCTCGAAAGGGTCCAACCACAGCTACTGGAGGTCCTTTTCAGATGCCCTGTGGAGCCAGGGGACCCGAGAATAGAGCGTCTGGCCATACAAAACAAAGACTAAAGCTAATGCACAGAAATGCGGAGGGATTCAGCAACAAAACAACAGAACTAGAAAACATCTTGGACCAAGAAAAGGTAAGCGTATGTTGCTTGCAAGAAACTCACCTCAACGAAAACGAAATGATGTCTTGGAAATTGACAGTAATAAGGACACTATTTTCTGAACTTAGCAGCCAGCATAAGGTCACCATACAGTGGATACCATCCCACTGTGGAGTACCAGGAAACAACAGAACTGATCGATTGGCTAAGGAAGGAGCAAAAGAAGAACAGTCTGATGTGCCCGTTACACACCACCAAAAGAAAAGAATGATCAAATCAGTCAGAAGGCCACCAAAACTTGCTCAAGACGACTACCACGCTATAGAAAGACCAGAACAAGTCATTATTCTGCGCCTCAGAACAGGGCACAATAGATTACGCAACCACATGTATACGAGATTCAAGATTGATGAATCAGCCATGTGCACATGTGGATTATCGTCGCAGGCAGCAGAGAACATACTCAAAGGCTGCCCAAATTACAACATCTCTAGGCAAACCTTCTGGCATAGAGAGACAACTGTGGACGATAAACTCTATGGACTGCTGAGTGAACTAAAAAGGACAGTTAAATTCATTCAAGAGGCAACATTGCTGCTATAGACATATTTAAGGCTAACGAAAGAAGAAGGAGAAGCATTGCATTACGAAGGTCAAGGACTGTTTACAAAAATAGATAATTAGAAAGAAATTTTATCAAAAATGTTAAAACAATCATAACGGTACATGAAATTATTTAAAATTCAACAAAATAATGTTAAAACGGAGTAAAAATTTTTATTCCTAAATGCCCTCACGGGCCGCATAAAATCAGTTGGCGGGCCTCATGCGGCTCGCGGGCCGTAGTTTGCCACCCCTGATCTAGACCAACAAGCAGCGGTTAGAATAGATGGCAAGACATCAGATTGGGTTGAAATCAAGCAAGGAGTCCGTCAGAGCTGTGTGCTGTCCCCTTATTTGTTTAACCTGTACACCGAGAAAATAATGTGACACGTCATAGATGATATAACGAAGGAGGAACATGATGCCTTAAATATCGGCGGTCATGAAATACCAGAGATTCGATATGCTGATCATACAGTATTACCATCCGAATCACAGAACCGTACAAAAAAACTATTAACACCAACGCAAAAGAATAGTGCGAATTACAACTTATATATTAACATAGCAAAAACGACAATAATGCATACAGATTAAACTAATACGGAGAAACAAATCAATATACGTTAATTAGGAAAAATTTGAGGTTTTGGAAAATTTCGAATATCGTATGTCATTAATTACAGACAGTGGTGAAATAATGAAATAAATTAAATTGCTATTCTATTGCTTTTTAGAAATTAAAACAACTTAATTAATTGTGCAGTGGGACAGATAGAACTACAAAAATTATATTTTAAGAGCATGCATCTTTTCCATTGAAACATACGCCTGTGACACCTGGACATTTTCTAAACAAGCTGAACATAGCATAAGCGCCTTTGAATTTAAATGTTATAGACGGGTTCCAAGAATATCTTTGATATAGAAAAGAACAAATGCATCCATTCGATAAGAACTGAATATTGAACAAGGTTGGCTACTAAAGACGATAAAACATCAATATTGACATATTTTGATAACTTGAAACGTCATGAAAGTTTGGAGAGAAAAATCATGGAGGGGTATATGCCCGGGAAGAGAGAAAGAGGAAGGCCAACGAGAATATGATTGCAGGATATGGTAAATGATTTCCAGATAGGTGTTTCGGATGCGGGACATCTTGCTTATGACCGAATAGTTTTTCGGTTGGTTATTATTGGAGCGAAGTTCTGTAAAGGAGATGCTGCTGAATAAATGGGTGTAGGGGTTGAGCCCGCTAACTTGTTATCAACACACCGAAAGTTTAAGAGCAAGGACTCTTATCCACGCTGCCCTCCGTAGGCTAACTGTGTTTGTGTCTGGTGCAATAGGTGATGGGATCGATATCACTCCGTTCTTCTTTGCTTCCGATAACGTTTCCTGCTATTCGCTCTAAACTGGGTCCATATGGGAGTCCAGGCCATCAATCAATAAATCAACACACACACACACACACGCACGCACGCACGCACGTACGCACGCACGCACACACACACACACACACATATATATATATATATATATATATATATATACATATATATA
This sequence comes from Cepaea hortensis, assembly GCA_963921405.1. Lineage (NCBI taxonomy): Eukaryota > Metazoa > Mollusca > Gastropoda > Stylommatophora > Helicidae > Cepaea > Cepaea hortensis. The sequence goes on along the minus strand of OY992889.1, from coordinate 51,561,852 downwards.
TATATCTTCTTGTAAGTAAAGCAAGTAAAGGAGGATCCATTTACAGGAATGACGGCTTATTTTGATAGACCTATAGTTCTCAAAGATCGACGTGGTCAGTGTCACGCCTGATGCCTTTACTTCCCAGTACATTTCTTGGTATCTATTTTAGACTGGGCTGATCTCGAGACCCAGGTCAATTTTTTAAATCATCCGCCTCGATAAGGACTCGAACAGATCATCAACGGGCCGATAGGAAAGTGTGCTAGCCACTGCCATACTTCGGCTCCCACTCATTAATGTTTAGTATACTTAGTAATGATATTAGGAGCCATCTGACCTTTTTGATTGAATATTGATACGGCCTTTCACATGTATTTCCCCAGTCGTACAGCTATTCGAGTGTCTTTTTTTCTGGTTTGTTAATCTATTCTTATCCAAGTGAAGGAGGAGGAGGCCGTACGATGCATCTCCACTTTGCGAACCCAGAAGCTTGTTTCTTCCACGTAAAGGTGATTATGCCACTGTAATAGAAATATTTGATTCGCAGCTGGAAACGTAACATGTTTTCAATTGCAATTTACCAGCTGTCCATAGAGAATGTTGTTTGGAATATTTTTGCCTGACATGTAATATATCAGCCAAGGCAAGATGTTCTGCATTATTTCAACAGCATGCACATGCATATCAGCGGCGCTCACCAAACCCGACACCCTACATTGTGCCAACAGCTTCGGATGGAGGAGCGCAATTGGGAGGGTATGCGCGCGATCTTGGGTTAAGAAAATGTAACCTAAAGACTAAATGTCAAGTTAAGGCAGACCAGGCCATAACCTTTGATCAACAGCTGATCTAGGATCGAAGTTCCGACAGTTAGACAGTTATAGCATTTCTTTACTGATCCGGCAGCTTCTGCAACTTATCTTGTTCCAAATGTACTGGAGTTAATCTTTCTTCTGAAGTAAACTAGGCAGGCCAAGAGAGAGAGAGAGAGAGAGAGAGAGAGAGAGAGAGAGAGAGAGAGAGAGAGAGAGAGAGAGAGAGAGAGAGAGAGAGAGAGATCTTGTCGCATGGGCGACACATGATCTCTACAATTCAACCCAGATTTTCTGCTATGGAGAGGTTATTATGCCTGTTTTTTTTTCTTCTGAAGGACAATAACTATCGTCTGTCACGACGGCAAGGTGCCATTATAGTACATGAATAATTGACCAGTATGTGAGAGGAGGACTTAAGTATAATCTTGGCACCGTGCCGTCTTGACAGACGATAGTTTGTTACATTGTGCTTCAAAAAGGCATAATAACTACAAACCATGGCGGTAGCGAATGTGACTGATAAGGTCAATTAGCGCTGTAACTGTTCGTCCACAGTGGATGCATGTGAACTCATGGTCATTTTCACCATCACGTACCATCTGACACCTTATATGCTCAGTGTGATCTATCTGCAATCATTTTCTCGTTTGTCTTTATTCAATTTCTGATATGTGCCCTCCATGCAACACGTTCAGCGGCGGCTTGTTCCTAATGTGCTTTATCAATGCCTGTATCAATCATGTCCCGCTTACACACATCTTTGTATCGTAGTAGAGACCGACCCTGAGATCTCTTACCTATCTATGATTCACCAAAAACAAAATGTCCTTTGGTATTCTACCATCATCCATCCTCCTAACGTGTCCTATCCATCTAAGTCACATATGTCAAACTCAAGGCCCGCGGGCCACATCCGGCCCGCCATACAATCGTATCAGGCCCGAGAGGTCTAAACCAAAGTACAAATATATTCGGCCCAAGAGAGAATTTTAGGCAAAATATTTTTTATGGTCACGATATAAAGTGCAAATCAAATTCCCTAATTAGCAGCCTTCCGAATGGTAGGCTACATGAGAGCGTTCACACTTCGATCAGAATAAGCGAAAATAAAAGTTGTGTAGTGAATTAGTGTTCGTCGTTATAGTTAACCTAGCAAGGTTCAGATGCTCGTTTCGGATTAGCGGTTAAAAAAATGAAAGTAATGTAATGCTCGGATATTACATCACATTTTCCCCCTACGGCTAACCTGATATAAATCAAGCGTCCGTCGGTTGATGCATACTCTTTTAAAATCAAAGCTAACCTTTAAAATGGCCAAGATAAAAGTTGATTATGAACATAGTGCCTTTCAAAAACACTGCGAGGCTGAATATATGTTTACTGATATTGGCGGTAAACCTGTGTGTCTAATTTGTGGAGATAATGTGGCTGTGATAAAATAATATCATCTGAGACGGCACTACGAGACTAAACATCAAGACAAGTTAAACAGCATGAATGCAGAGCAGAAGCTACAGAATGTAGAAGAATTGAAGAGACATCTAACATCACAACAGATGTTTTTCACCAAACCAAAATCGCAAGCTGATGCTGCAGTCAAAGCAAGTGTTATTGTGTCAGAGGAGAGTGTAAAATCAGGCCGTCCATTTACAGAAGGAGAGTTTCTGAAGCGCTGCATGATGAAAGTGTGTGACATCTTGTGTTCAGACAAAAAGCAGATGTTTGCAAAGGTAAGCCTTAGCAGAAATATGGTTGTTGATTGGGGTTGTGAGGTGGCCTCTGATGTGAAAACACAGCTGATCGAAAAAGGCAAAGACTTTGTTGCATTCTCCCTTCCTGTCGATGAAAGTAATGACACGACTGACACTACACAGCTCGCTATCTTCATCCGTGGACTGGATTCCAGTTTGAATGTTACAGAAGAAATATTGGACATGAAATCCATGCATTGGACAACAAAAGGAAAAGACATTTTTGACAACGAATGTCAAAGTTTAACCAACATGAACCTGCCTTGGGACAAACTCGTTGGACTGACAACAGATGGAGCACCGGCGATGTGTGGCGTAAAAATGTGGTCTAGTTGGAAAGATGCGGTTAAAGATGCAGGAGAACTGTACTGGTGAACTGATAGCATAACACTGCATCATACACCAAGGATCGCTGTGTGGTAAAGTCTTCAACATGGAAGATTAATGAGCACTGTAACACAAACCGTTAACTTTATCAGATATCATATTACTGTTTAAAAAAGGTTTAGTTTTCTGCTTATTGCATGTTTATCCTGTCCGGCCCGCAACCTTACGTGTGATTTTAGTTTTGGCCCGCTGAGCGATTGAGTTTGACACCCCTGATATAAGTCTACGAAGACTGAGCATGGAACAAACCGTCACACAACCTCTCTTTCCAATACTTCAGTATTTGTGATTTTGTCTTGCCACGTAATACCAAGTATTTTTCTCAGACA